>JAAAXO010000148.1:0-115350 GCA_011799875.1 Thinopyrum elongatum | reverse complement strand
ACTATTATGCCGATGGTTCCTCTATCTTTCTTCTTTGACGAGTTGCCGGTTTGGGTTTAACGGAAAGTATAGATTTTTATCGATCATCGTTTTTTCAGCAATTGATGAAGTAAAAACAAATACAGATTGTCAGACCAGATGGAATAAATTTCAGACCCACAGACCAACAGGGGGTTCGGGGGTTAACAACTTAGAGGTTAAAAATAATGCCTACTTAGCAATGGCTATTTAGGTTGTCTGTTGAGACCGAGGTGCGTGGTACAATTTTGCGTAATAACGTACCCTACAATCTAAGACATTGGTCCCAGGGTTACTGTAGGACCTAATGACTCGCCCTTTCGGAATGGGTAATAACGAAAAGAAACTTTCTCAGGGGTGAAGTTTAACGTGGGATGGCAACAGTAACTAGATTCTGGAAGACACAGGTTAGGGGGTGATGCCCTTTAGCCGACAATATCCACGCTATATAATATTGTACAACGTAAGGAGGCCTTTGTACAGTATTCAGTCGGTTTCCACTAAACATTCGTTCAGGAGGGCTTGTGGTGGAGGGATCGCTGGCTTTCTGCTTCATCTGGTGATAGGTTGATGGATGGATGTTAAACCTCTCACCCCCAGCCAGATCCCAACCACTGGAAAAATTTTTCCACGAACAGTGGTTTCGCGGTCAATCTGTACTTGCTAATTAACTCTGGGCCAATAACGAGATCACTTCACATACGGAAGGTTAAAGTTCCATTAAGAATCAAAATCTCATGTGGTTTGTACAAAGGAAGTGATAAACCAAGGTACTTGATCAAGCGAAGAGTGGTGGTAGTTCACGATGTGTTTTTTGTGACCAGAATGAAACCATAAAACACCTCTTTCTTCGTTGTCCTCTGGCCAAACTACTTTGCGCACGTACATATAGCCTTCAACGTTAGCCCTCCCCTTGTATCAACACGTTATTTGGGACGTGGCTAACCGAGTGAATCAAATATTACGGACAATATTTGGATAGGAATATGCGCACTACTTTGGGCTATATGGACTGCAGAAATGATATCATCTTAACAGAAAAATCTTCATCAGCTTTTGCAGGTTATATATAAGCCACTGCTTGGATTCGTCCGCGGTCGTTACTCACTCATGCGAACTCCAGGAGCTTTGGCTATGGGTGCAACCGATGGGAGACGGTAGCACGGGTTATCTACAACCGTTTGGATGGCGATCCAATAATAGGATAGGTTTTTTAGTCATCTTGGCCTTTTTTCCGCCGGTTGTGCAGTTTTTGTTTTTCTTTGTTCGTTTTAGGCTCCTTCTGTGAGCCTTTACTCAACTTAACTTTGTTTGGATCTTCATTAAATAAAATGGCTGCTTGCATCATTCTGATGGCAGAGCCGGGGATGTCCTCCTTTTCGAAAGAAAAAAATAATAATCCGTTGCCAATTACACTTTTTAATTTAATTGTATTTGTAACTATGTTAGATATTCTCTCATGTTGCATTAGCTAATTGTGATTTTTCAGTATAATATTGTCATCAGTACATCTATAATGATTAATGAGGAAAATTAGCAAGTATAAGTAGGTTCCAAGTGGCACTGATGGATTTCCCCAACTACACTTGATATTAAACGTCACTGTGTGATGAAACCCCCAGGATTTAAGAACATTAGAGCTATATTGACACCTTAATTAAGCTACCTTTAAAGCCATAAAGCATCCTCCATGGCACGTCGTCGAACAACCATGTCAGCTCGTCGCAGATCGCCTGGGTTGGCAAATAGCTGTTGTATTAGATCAGCATGATACCATGGATTAAACAATAACATACTATACAATATTGCATGGTTTATATAACAATTTAAAAAACGGGTACTACAGGACATGATATGGGTGCAGCTTTATCAACATAATGATGAAAATGTATGTTAAATCTATTAACTGCTTCCTACAAAATGAGTGAAGAAAAGAATTGTATAGACCTACCACCTCCAAAGCACCATCACTCCAATGTTGATCTGCTGCTTTTCTTCAAGTTCTGAATGAGCTCGCTTCCCTCAATATCTGATTATGTACAGTCAAATTAACATATTAGAAGTATAACGAAACCAATATAATACATAGAAGCATATGAAACATTCCATAACGAACAGATCTAGTACATACTCAGCAAAAATTGGTCAGGTGGCTGCCCGTTCCTTCACACTGTTATCAATCTTTCGGTGTCCTTTCCTTGCACGAGCTTTCAGCAATCTTACATTTAGATGAGGATGAAATCTATGGAAGGAAAATCTTATAGTCTTGTTATGTGAAGGAGCATGTACCATCAAGCTTGAGAAACCCAACCCTAATACAGCAACATCCTTAATGCACGTTTGTTCAACCTTGTGATGCCACTAAGAGTAAAAGGATTTCAGATATCAAAATTCAGATAGCAATACAAATAATAAATGTTTCTACTAAGGAAAACAATTACATGAGGGAATATCAATGATGCACAGGAACAGAGTACCGTGAAAGCAAAAGAATATCACTCTGAGCTCTTTCATATTCACAAACTTTGCATCATTATAGACAAATTGGCACGCTTTAGACAGCCCTTGAGTAGAATAAGTGTTTTTCCTGAGCTACAAACTTGACTATCTGAAAAATGTGACACTCCTCTTGGTGCTCATCAAAATCCCTGCACAGAAGATTAAGAATATGAACTAAAATGACGAACTATATCTGCTTAATAACCATGTGCAGTTTACCATATTGATTTTAGAATTCTGGTACAGAACTTCAGTTTATGTTGGAAGAAACTGACATGTCTGAAAATCATGAAAACTACTATACAAACTAGAGGAAGTCTTCTTGACAACTGAATTGTTTCTTAGTCTTCAGCTGACTGAGTTTAATATTCAAGTCAAAATAAGGACAAAGCATTATGATAGCAGGCGTTAGCTTCCAATAATAGTATTGCATGAGTCCAGTGTAAATGAACAAATACAGAGAAAGTTAAACAAAGGTACATGGATTCTGACAGATTATTCGTTTGTGTGCGCGTGTGTGTGTGGTGTCGGGGGGGGGGGGGGGGGGCGTAAGCTCAAGGCCCACTAAGTGTTGTTCTAAATTTAACCTGTAAGGATTGTTGCCATCTTCAGGAATATTGCACTCTTTAGTTTTCACTGCGACTACGAGAACTAAGAATGGCACCGAACATCGGACCTTGTTGGAGTAGTAACCATTGGACTCGCTTCGTTTTCCAATGCCTATCGTTTGGATAGGACTGATGATATGATATCCATTCATCCACTTCCTTCCCTCTACCTCTTTTGGTACCAATTCGATGCTACGCAGCGTAGTGCTTTCAGCTACATGGCATTCTTGTGTTATCATTATAGCACACCCCACTAGATGCTATGGTACCAAGATTTGCTAGCCATATGTGTCGAATCTGTATGTGTACTACAATTATACCTTTGTCCCGACAAAATCCCTATGCCTTCATTTAGCAAGATTTTCAGACCATTTGAAACTGATATTTCAGTACTGATGTCAAAGACGGGCATTGTTTCACGTCAAACAAAATGAAACACATGACCAAGAGTGATAGAGCGAGGGTGTCCGATCTTTTCGATGAGATGGTAACTATCGATTTGGTGGAGCCGACTTTTGACGATCCGACTACAAACGTCACGACGTTGCTCCTTAGCAACGCTAAAACCAATCTCCTGAGGTTATTACGATGCTGGAAGCACGATCAGCCTGACCACGAAGGTCTATTCCTGCACGCAATCGAAGAACAACAGAATAATGATAATGCAATCTGAATATTGCGAATATAGATGAAGTATTGATAATGGTGGGGATCCGAAAGCGGTCTTGGTCTGGTCGTTGGACACAAACAGTACACGAAGTTGCAATGCTACTTTTAACTAAACAAATCCAAGGAAAAAGCTACTAGATGGATCTACTTATATAGGAGTAAGGGTGGCGCCAAGGAGGTGGGAGACGTCCCAAGGCGCCTAAACTAACACTAGGTCGTACAAGGCTCATGGGCCCAAGTGGAGGTGAGCAACCCTTTGACTTGTAGTTTGACTCGGATTCTGCTTCAGCGTCAGATTGTTTTGAGACAACTCAACGCTCCAGATGAATTTGAAGGTGAAACCAATTGGGTTAGAAAGAGCAACGAAATCTACTTTCCAACAAAAAAGAATCACCCAATTCGGAGTCCGTAATGAAATAGTCTTGGCGTTTGGAGTCAGGTATATCTGTGCAGTCCGAATCTGAATCCAGAACGTGAGAGACTTGGACTCTATCTTCTCTTGGCCCAAAAGTGACGATAGGACTTTTTGAACACAGCACTACTTCTTTTTTTTCCCTTATTCTTCATATGTGAATTGTACAAATGTCCCATAACCTGCAATTAGACATGGCACAAAAGTTTGTGAGTATTTTTGTCGTGGATGACACAAATAAATTATTGCATAGTTTGCATTAGAAATCACCTCACAAATATACATGTATGCAATATTTTTGTCATATCCGTTATTCTGTCCTCATCATCACCTCACAAATATACAGTAGCAATTTTTGGTCTATCCAATGAGCATGTCCTCATCATCCTCCCCTTCTGAAAACAAAGCCGTCCTCGGCGTTGCTTTAAGCTGAAATGTGGCACAAAAGAGACAAGGTGTACATTTGTATATGTTATATGTCATCCAGTTTTACTTCCTTAGTTTTTGGCATATATGACACATGTAACATGAGTAACCTTCATATTTTTCATAAAATCTAAAGCCAAATATTATCCAAAGTAAGAAGGCATGAAAATATTGCAACTCATTTGTCACATATAAGTGAAGCTCTTATTCATTTCAAAAGTTGCAATGTTCATCATTAAACCATCCTAACATGGTGAATAAACCTTAGTTGCATCAAATTTACATGCACAACATGCTTAAATAAGCAAACATGCAATAATCATTGGTCACAGAATCATCACCAAGATTAGAGGGTCATATTAATGATTAAACATTGGTTCTTTTGCATAACAGTTATCTCAATGGGTGCACTCAAAATTGTTGGTATTTCAGTTGTTTGATCACATGACGCATTCATGACTGTAACACAATTCTCTAAAATAGGTGACGTGCCCAAATCAATAGGTAACTCAACACATGATGTATTCAAGTTAACTAGGCATGCATCACTTCTCATGTGAAAGTGAAAAATTGTACCTTTTGTCATTACCTCTTATGATCAACTCAGATGATGTAGGCACTCTCGGTGGTGATGTGTCACATGGTGGAGATGATGTAGTCATCGCACAACGGATGTGGTTATCATAGTACGCCCTAGTAGTTGAAGAAACATCTGTATCAACACTTGGAATGTGCACCGTACGCTTGTTCTCCTTGTGGGCACACTTCGTTTTATTTCCTGTTCAGCTTTGCAAGCAAGACGAAACAAATGGTCCATAGGAATAACACTCTCACGAATTAGTATCTCTTGAATATCACGGTTTAATCCTCCCCCAAATCTATCCTAAAATCTTCTTCACTTTCTTCTAAAAATGAGTGCAACAGGTAGTTTGTAAATCATCATAATATTTTGTTACGGTGTCACTACCTTGTTTTAAATGTTTGTAGTTTCTTAATCATGCCACGAGTATAATGAACATCTACGAATCTATCTCTCATGACATGTTTTAAACCACCCCAAGTAGTAGGTATATAATCAGGGTTTAACCGAATATTCACTCCGCCAAACTAAAGCAAAGCTACGGAAAGTACTAACCGCGGCTTGAAATTTTCCACGCTCATCAAAATTATGGGAAGCAATATAGCATTATTTCGTACTCCCATTCATATATAGATCAGGCCTAAAACGACCGTAAATGGTGCATGAACATTAACTGATTAAGTGCATTCTGATGTTGTTGCTCTCTCTTGTGACGTTGTTGTATTTTCTTAGGTGATGGCAAATCTCCCACGATCGATGAAGCCCAAGAACTAACAACTCCGAATCTGCCATGATTAGTAGAAACAAAAAAATCGAGAATAATGTTCCTATGAACTACTATGATGTGGTGGTAAAGCGCTCACAGTAAGCAATATCAATATCTTACAAGTTCTTACCATGCAGCAGGTGGTGACGGGCAACCAGCGGTGTCAATAACTCCGAAGATTGAGTAAAGCGATGCGAGGCGAATGTACGTATACACGGTGTAGAATATGTGGAGCTGGGTTTGCTAATATATGGTAGCAAAAGATTAGCAAATCAATTCAGAGATGCAATTTTGAATAACGCTCAACGCGGTACATCTGTGCTGGTCCTTGTCTAGACCGGACTAGAGACGCGAGCCTAGAACACCAATGAGGTCACGGCGTAGCACAACTAGCATCAATAATAAAGGATATGAAGTAGCTCTGGACAGCAAATATAAGTGAAGATCACAATGGCAGTAAAGTAATGATGAGAAACAACTACCAAGTAGCATATACCAACAATTCTCTCTCCAACTTTACTCTATAAAGTTTGGTGCCAATTTTATGATAATTTTCTCAAGAAAACACTGACTTAAGCTTTCAAATGCAAAAGAATCACTCAATTCCGAGTTGATATGAGAGAGTCAAAAAATTCTAAAACTGGCCTGAAAAACGGAACAAGCTGTTGTTCGCGAACTTCGGAGGGCAAAAAGCCCTAGTTAGAAGCCGATTTTGAGGTGTCAAATATTGATAGCTTCTGCAACTATTTAGATGCGCTCGTCGCTAGCTTTATTTTGAGTACTCACGGAGCCAAAACAGACTTCGTATGAAAAGATATGCCTGTTTTACTGAACACTGCACAAAACAGATTCCAATCCGAAATCAGCTACGAGATTGAGTCTAGATAGATCCGAATTTTTTTTTTTTTTCTTCTCTTTTTTTTCTCACACTTTTTTTTTTCTTTTTCTTTCTCTCTTTTTTTTTCTCTGACTGTTTTTTTCTCCTCTCCCTCTTTCCAAAACAACTAGATAAGATGTGATTGGATCAGCCACAGATGTGAACGACCTCAACTATGATTATGACAATGAATGGTGGTGGCACGATTTGGAAATTGATGATGGGATGGTGGACAGCGAAGAAATAACGATGCAGCGGTGGCGTGACTAATGTAACAGAACTCGAACCTCTAAACAGAACTAACACTAAGACCAGCAACTCGACACGACGAGTTAACCGATAATTCAACTATGCAAGCAATGAAAAGAAAATTGCAAAGGCTCAGACTGGCTTGGACAAAGGATGAATAGATCTAACTTTTTTTTTGTGGCTTTTTTTTGGACAATAGGTAAGAAATAAATCTATATAGGGAAACTGGAAATTCTCACCGAGCAACCTGAAAACTGATACCACCTTGATAGAGGCGAGGGTGTCCCGATCTTTCGATGAGATGGTAACATCGATTTGGTGGAGCCGACTTTGACGATCCCGACTACAACGTGCACGACGTGCGCCTTAGCAATCGCTAAACCATCTCTGAGGTTACTGACGATGCTGGAAGCACGATCAGCCTGACCACGAAGGTCTATTCCTGCACTCAATCGAAGAACAAGCAAGAATATGATAATGCAATCTGAATATTGCGAATATAGATAAGTATTGATAAGGTGGGGATCCGAAAGCGGTCTTGGTCTGGTCGTTGGACACAACGAAGTACACGAGTTGCAATGGCTAACTTTTACTAAACAATCCCAAGGAAAAAGCTACTAATGGATCTACTTATATAGGAGTAAGGGGTGGCGGCCAAGGAGTGGGAGGACGTCCCAAGGCTCCTAAACTAACCTAGGTCGTACAAGGCTCATGGCCCAAGTGGAGGTGATGCCAACACCTTGGACTTGTAGTTTACTCGATTCTGCTTCAGCGTCAGATTGTTTTGACGACAACTCAACGCTCCGAGAAATTTGAAGGTGAAACCAATTGGGTTGAAAGAGCCACGAAATCTACTTTCCAACAAAAAAGAATCACCCAATTCGGAGTCCTTAGAAATAGTTCTTGCGTTTTGAGTCAGGTATATCTGTGCAGTCCGAATCTGAATCCAGAACGTGAGAACTGTGACTCTATCTTCTCTTGGCCCAAAAGTGACGTGAGAGGACCTTTTTGAACAGCACCTAAACTTCTTTTTTTCTCCTATCTTCATATGTGAATTGTACAAATGTCCCATACACACTGCAATTAGACATGGCACAAAAGTTGTGAAGTATTTTTGTCGTGGATGACACATAAATTATTTGCATAGTTTGCATTAAATCACCTCACAAATATACTGTATGCAATATTTTTTGGTCATATCCAAGGTAGTCATGTCCTCATCATCACCTCACAAAATATACATGTATGCAATATTTTTGGTCATATCCAAGGTAGTCAGTCCTCATCAAGAGTCTACTTTGCAGTGCACAAACTTATGTCTACATAATACAGGTACAGATGATCATTTCTAGAAAAATGTAAAAAATAACATTTAATAAATGCATCAAAGGTGGCACATGGGGGATAATATAGGTGGTCGATGTCAGCAACTATATACTACTCCCTCCGATCAAAATAAGTGTCACACTTTTTGAGCTTGATTTGAACTAGGGTTAGTTCGAAACTGCGACGCTTTTATGGAAAGGAGGTAGTATTATACTCCGTAGTTTCTTATTCTAATAACTGACGTGCATAGTATTGTCGGGATTACAGCTACACACGGAATGAAGTTGTACGCTTGTGACACCATGAGCAATTTATTTCTAGTTAAACATTTTTTTTTGAGCCGCTAGTTTAACATTGTGGGGAGTGACACGTAGTGTGTGATTCAAAAGCAGACCCCGAAAACAACACTGGCCTCTCACAATACAGTCTCACTAGAGAAACTGGCACACAAATCACACACGCTACCTGGCACACAGCACGCTCGCCATACGAACGACTATCATGGCATGCACATGCAGGATCCATTGTTGTCTAAGTGTCTATGCCTAGCAAAGGAAACCACACAAAGGATGTACGATGAGAAGGGTGGCGCCTGCACTTACTGTTTCGTGCAAGGAGTTTGGAGACCGGGGAAGGACGAGAGGGAGGAGCAAGGGGAAGGAAATCAAGCGCGATAGTACAAGGGAGCAGGTAGGGGACACTAAGGACGAACAAGTATGGGAAGGAGAATCCGGAGGCGCGGGGAGGGCAAACGCGAGGCCACACATGTTGGGTGGCGGGGCATGCAGCCACCAGTTTCCCTGCGGCGGGAGGGAAGCCAACGGGCTGGACCGCGTTACTATGATCCGATATTCTGTGGCCACGATTCATTGCCCTGACAACAGCTTGACGGTTAGGGCATCTCCCAACGCCCACCCTTAAAATCATCCACACCCGGGCGCCTTAAACCGGTCTCAAACGTCCGGCTGCCCGTCGGATCACTGACTGGTCACGAAATCTGACCCAGACAGGACACGGTTTTCTCGTTTCAGCGAGTCAGAGCGTTCCGACTTGCTGAAGCCACGAGCATATGGGCCGCCCACGTGCGCGGGTAAGCACATGCCTGTTTCCTGTTTCGTTTTCTTTTCATGATTTTTCTTTTTTTCCTTTCTTTTTTACTTTTGTTTATACTTTAAAATAATAAAATATTCTAAATACAATATAATACAAAAACATTCTCCCAAAACACATTAAAAAACTGTTGAATAGGGATTAAAAATGTTGAACAAGATTTAAAAAATGTTGAACAAGTATTTAAAAATATTGAATAAAAATTAAAATGTTGAACATTGTATTTGAAAATGTTGAATATACTAAGAATGTGAACAGGTATTGAAAAATGTTGAACAGATTATTTGAGAAATGTTGAATGAGTATTTGAGAAATATTGAAGAAGTATTTGAAAAGATTTTGAACAAAGTATTTGAAAAAATGTTGATCATGTAATAAAAAATATTGAACAATTATTAGAAAAATGTTGAACGGTATTTAAAAAATAGAGAACAGTATTGATTTAAAAAAATGTTGAATAAGTATTTGAAAAAAAATGTTGATTATGTATTTAAAAAATGTTGAACAAGTACTTGAAAAATGTTGACCATGTATATAAGAATATAGAATGAAAACAAAAAAGAAACAAAAAGCAAAACCAATAAAGAAACAAAAAACCAAAGAAAAAGGTAAATAAAAAAACTGAAAAATCCCGGAGAAGAAAAAAGAAAAAACATGAAAAGAAAGAAAAGAAAATGAAAAAAAATGGAGAAGAAAAAAACAGAGAATCAGAAGAAAAACAAAGAAATCTACTTTTCCCCTTCTTGTAGTCCTCGACCTGATTATAGAGCGCGAACTTGCTTCTAGCGTGGTGGCAAGGCTACTGCGTCCCAACCAGCTGATCTTGAGATCTATCCCCCACGGGAACACATCCTTTTTTTTACCTATTTCATTAAAAAGAATAGCAAAATGAGCCGAGCCGATAGCTGCAGATGCTTCAGCGAGGGGAACTTTGTAGCTCGCTTAAGGCGACAAATAGACGCCGCTCTCAAACGGGCGCTTAAAACGCCTGGCTGACCGGCACCCCTTATATCCAGCCCAAATATGAGATAGATATGGGTGAGCTCGCCATGTCGGATCCGGCCCACGCTGGCCACCCGACCATACATATATTCTTCCTTATCCGCTCGCCGGACCAAAGCCTAGCCACTTCACTCCACTGCCCTTCACTCGCATCCGCCACTCAATCTCGTCTCCGGCGCCGTACGGCCGTCTCCGACATGGCGGGCAGCGGATCCGAGTCCTTCACCTCCAAATCCATCGACCCCGAGCTCATCCCACGCGGCCCTAAGGAGGAGATGGCCGTCCGGTTTGTGCTCCGCCGCTCCCGGGAGGAGGCCCGTGCACGGCAGCGCTCGGACTCCTTCCATCAGGAATCCATTGCGTTCGCCCAAATGGTGCATGGATCTGGCGCTAGGGCAGTCGTCGCTGCCCCACCGGAGGCAGTGCGGTCTGTCTGGCGTCCGAACGCGGTGGCGGACGCGCAATCCCTCCTTTGGCACGCCGAGGCCATGGACGCACCGTGTGCGTCATCCGAAGCAACACATGGCGTGGCGTGCCCGCCGTGCAAGGCAGCGGGCGCGGGAGGCGGCGGCGCCAGCCTTCGCAACGGTGGACGTCGGCGAGGCAAAGTCGCATTATCCGGCGCCCAGTATGGTGCACCAGTCCGAGCGCCGCAACCGCGTCGTGGTGGATGTCACCGGCTCGTCCCAGGAAAGATCCATCATCGATCCGACGTCCACCGGCACCGAACCGGTTCCGGGCTCCGACAAGGAAGAGTAGGGCATGGGAGACGGCGGTGCCTTGAGTTATGTGAGCCGGCTCGTGTCCCATGCCCTACTCTACCTTGCTGGCGACCGGACCAACACTCTGGGAGCACAGCCGGCCGTCGGACATGGCCACGGCGACTAGACAAGCTCCGCTTAAGGATCGCTACATTGCATGTAATAATATGGATTTGAGGTTTCTAATTTGAGATATCCGAATGTGGATAGCATTATTTGAGGTGTGACCGGTCAGTGTCCGCATACGCGTCCCGACGCATTTGCGGGTGTTTGAAGGGCCGGATTTGCCCATCGCGGCTATAGATGCTCTCTATTTGTCCGTGTTTTGACAGACACGGATACTAAGGATGAAATCAAAGTGAAAACAAATGAAATTAGGTACTACTACATTTGTTTTCATATTTTATTTTGCGAAAGCATACACTTTTTGACAAAAGGGCACTTTTATTATCTCAAAATATAGCATCAAGCGGATACAAAGCATTATGAGTAACACCTGGCCTGTGCATAACTAGGAATAGGATGCACGCAGCCAAAACATCAAAAGTCTGTCAATAAGAAATAAAAAAAAACAAATCGGCAACAATGTCCTATAGACCAACACTATGCCTATGTCGAAGGTGGTGGTGGATCTTTGTGGGCCTTTGCATAACTTGGATGCACGCAGCCAAAACATCAAAAGTCTGTCAATAAGAAATAAAACAAAACCAACAAATCGGCAATAGTGTCCTATAGACCGACACTATGCCTATGTCGAAGGTGGTGCTGGATCTTTGCGGAGGTTATGCTGCCACCCATGTTGGGAAAAAACCTCCGTAGCCACCTGTTCCAATCGCGTACACCACGCCTTGAACATCAGTTGGTACTCCGCTCGTTGTAGCATAGACCACGTACGAAGCGATTGCGTGCACCGGAAAATAACCTACAGAGGAGAAGCATTTTTGTTATTAAAAACCATATCATTTCTACATAGCCAAAGGACCAACTTAAGGGATACGCTCACACCCTTATTAGCGTTTTGAACCTATTTGAAATACCGTCCAACCAATAACAAAAAAATTGGCAACACTTGTGGACGGGTACAAAGTTGACGCTATTTGGATGGCTGACCACGTAGAACGTGCAAACTTGCATTGGAAAAAAGAGGTGTTTGATTGTCTAGTCATGAGTAAAAACAACACTTCTTACTCCCTGCCAGTTGCATCGTGCGAGGTTGTTTTTGGTTAGCACAATTCCCCTACGAAAATACCACATGAAGATTTTAACTTTTAGTGGGATCTTCGACTTCCAGATTTTTGTTGTTATTACTGGCCAGTACCTCAGAATGCGTGAGCGCATGGTACATAGATTCTATTGTGAAAAACTCTGATGTAGTAAGGTTCCAGCGAAACACATCCCGACGTTAATCGAATCCAGTCGGGACAAAAGTTTATGCCATGACATAAGACGGGGGCCAATCAAATCCCGTCTGAAGAAAATATTCGGCGGGGATGAAGTGAGCACCTGCGCAATAGTATTATTCTTATCGCGAGTAATGATGTACAAGGTTGGATATTGTTCTCGGAGACTTGCATTGCCTAGCCAGATGTCTTCCAAGAAATGAATCTTCGACTCGTCCTTTATCGCAAAGGACCCAAAGCGGTAAAGATGCTTCTTTGAAAGCGTACATAAATACGAAAACAGATACTACTGGAAACAGGGACAGAGCGAATATAGAATGGACACAGCAACAAGAGCGGGCCTTCAATCATAGAGAAATACACACGAAAACTAAGAAAAGTTAATGAATTGTTAACATGGCTATAAAAAAATATGATTATGTTAGCAACTTAGCGTAATGTTTTAGTAGTAGTGGACAATTGCATACAAGGTCTAGTTGAGTACATGTGTGTTAGTCAAAGTTGAGCCTCAAATGGGTCATTCTCCTCATTGTGTCATTGTGTGTCGTTTGATGTTTACGCTACAAAGCAGCGATATGCCAATAGTAAAAATGAAAATTCTATATTCATGGAAATGAAAAATTCCATTCGTCCATTTTTGTTTCTGTTTCCGCATAAAAATTTCAATTATGTTTCTGTTTTCATATTTCCTCTATGTTTCCCTTTTTCCACTGAAAAAGCGGGAATTTTCCGCTCCGTTTTCATCCCAAACGAATACAGGTGTCGGCCATCCAACCATGTCCCCTAAATGTTTGCCCCAGTTTTTTCCCTTTAAGTACGTAACACTCAAAATCATTATTGAAACCAACACAGTTCATCAGTAAATTACTTGCAAATATCCCTAGTACAATAATAGTTTCAATGTAAATATTACGTCTTGGATAACTCGAGGTCTAGTTGAGGACATGTGTGTTAGTAAAAGTTGAGCCTCAAATGGGTCATTCTCCTTGTTGTGTCATTGTGTGTCGTTTGATGTTTAGGCTACAAAGCAGCGATATGCCAATGGTAAAAATGAAAAATCCATATTCACGGAAATGAAAAATTCCATTCGTCCTTTTGTTTCTATTTCCGCATAAAAATTTCAATTCTGTTTCTGTTTTCATATTTCCTCTATGTGTCCCTTTTTCCACTGAAAAAGCGGGAATTTTCTGCTCCGTTTTCATCCCAAACGGATACGGGTGCCAGCCATCCAACCATGTCCCCTAAATGTTCCCCCTAGTTTTTTTCCTTTAATTACGCAACACTCAAAATTATTATTGAAAACAACACAGTTTGTCCATAAATTACTTGCAAATATCCCTAGTATAATATGTCACACCCTGATTTTTGGCCCTTTCTTTTTCTTTTGATTTTCTGTGGATTTTTGCTTGGATTTCTTTTTCTGTGGCTCTGTGGTCTCGAAACTTGGGAAGATCATCTCTTCTCAAGTCTCCCAAGTGGCTTGCCATCCTCAAAACCATCCCAAGATCATGTCATCTCCCATCTTGGACCAATCTCAATATTCTTTTCTTGAGAATATTCCTTTTTCTATTAAAGGAATAATTCTTTTTGCCCTAGGGTTGTGAGGCAACCTATATTTCTGTCTTCCACAAAATTCCCAAATAATTCTCATAATTTTTTTGGGTCATATCTTCCACAGATATGCCAAAACCCTTCCTTGGCATCATCAAAGATAATTCACAAATATTCCTTTTCTCATTCTACCCTAAGTGGCTTTTTGAGAAGGAAGTGCTATTTATCTTTGCTTGCCTCCAAACTTTTTGGGAACTCTTTACTATCCATATCATGGCCTCATGCCAAAATTCAACTCAATTTGCCTAGTGAATATTCCTCAGCAAATTTCCAAAGTTTCTGTCAGATGGAAGCCTTTGTGAAGGAAGTACTAGCTAGGAGTATCCAAATGAGTTGAAATTTTGCAAGCTCCTTCATGTTCTCATATCATAACTCTCCACCAATTTTCAGCTCTATATAATAATCTATGTGAGCACACCATCAAATCCTGGTTTCTGATCAGATTTTCAGGTTGTGAAGCAAGTACATTTTATATTGCCTCATTATTGCTGAAAATTTATCAAGAACTTCTCCTACCCATATAAACCCCCTCTACCAAATTTGGGCTCATTGTATCTAGCCATTTTCCCTCTACAATTTTCCCAACATTCTATGCAGAGAGGTGCATTGTGAAAGAAGTACCATTTTGGCATGTCCAAATGGTATGAAAATTTTATGGCACACTCATATTCCTAAATCATCATGCCATGACCATTTTTAGCTCAATCCAATCTAGCATGTGAGTGCCACTTCAAGATTTGCATTCCTGTCCAGTTTGGTACATTGTACAGCAAGTGCTAGCTATCTTCATTGTTTTGAGCTGAAACTTTGTAAACATGATCATCTTAGTGTATGATCACACCCTGCCAAACCTCATGCTTCATCTCCAAGTATGTGTTCCCCACCCCACTACAAACACCTTCCTGTTCAATTGTCTTCGAGCTACCTCTAGTCACCTTGTGGCTCCCTGTTCTCGTTTCTTTCCTCCTTGGCTCTCTATGACAAATGACCAATCTACTGGACATGGTCGGCCGGCCAGGGTGCAACCGTGTGCGCCAGTTCACGCGGTGACTGCGTGGCTGGTATGCACATCGGCGCGCTCTGCAAGTGGAGCCCCCCGACCTCGCCCATACCTCATCTTCGCGAGAGTTCTTCGTGTCCTAGAGCTCCCCCGTGATCCCCTGCCTCATCCTGTGCCCCTGCCCAGTCCGGTCTCATCGCCGTTGAGTCGCATCGGCCGTGCCCATGACGCAAACCTCCCCTGCTCCTCCATTGTCCGGTCGGCCGGAGCTTCTCGAGCTCTCCCTCGGCTATAAATAGCTTGGCCGCCCTCCTCCGCAGCTCGCCGCTCTCTTCTCGGCCCTCCTAGTCCACCGGCGCCCCTCCACCTCGCCTCTATCCGCCGCCGTCCACCTCGCCTCTATCCGCCGCCGTCCACCATGGCCGCCTTGGCCCCGGCCTAAATTCTGGCCAGCCGAGCTCCTCCTCCACCCCTTGACCTCTCCACTAGTTTCCCCACTCACCGGCGCACCTCTCCCACCCCTCGCCCCGTCGCCGGAGTACCTGAGGCAGCCACCCCCTAGAACGGCCGCCGCCCGCCCCCGCTCTCTATTGCCTCGAGCTGCGGCATCTCTGCTTCCCCCCGGCGCCCGCGCTGCAGCTGAATGGGTGCGGCGTGGTCCACCGAGGCCGCCGGTGGCCTCACCTCAGCCGGAGACCACCGGAGCCGGCCAGGCCCGCCGCCAGCCGAGCCTCCCCTGCCCCGCCTCTGTTTCCTGTCGGGAGGGCGAGAGGAAGAAGAAGGAGATGGGAGGAGAGAGAGAGAAGGCCCAGCGGACCCCACGCGTAAGTGACTCTAAGCCTATCCTAGTCAGCATAAGTGGAGGCGGTTTTTCATCAAATACGCTTTCTAAGTTAGAAAGCGTACTCTGCCTCTACTTCGGCTCAAAATACGCCTTGTCTTTGCAGAAACGCATTCTCAGAAAAGGCGCTTTCTGTTTTCAGCCGCTAGGGACTTGTTTGTGAGGAAATTTTTGCAGATTAGTCCCTGTTCTTCTTTCGTCCGTATCTTCGCAACCGTAACTCCGAATCAGGTGATTCCAAAGCCCACGTCTTCGTCTCGTTGAGCCTGATCTGTTGGTACTATTTTCACTATGTTGTCACATACTAGAAATGACCACTTTGCCCTTGCCCTTATCTAGCCCCCTCTAAGAGAGAATCTTTTCCGGCGAATCGTTCTGCGACTTCACCGCACTTCTTCTGATAGAGGCGGGGTGTCCCGATCTTTCGATGAGATGGTAACTATCGATTTGGTGGAGTCGAATTTGACGATCCGACTACAAACGTGCATGACGTTGCGCCTTAGCAATCGCTAAACCAATCTCCCGAGGTTACTGACGATGCTGGAAGCACGATCAGCCTGACCACGAAGGTCTATTCCTGCACGCAATCGAAGAACAAGCAAGAATATGATAATGCAATCTGAATATTGCGAATATAGATGAAGTATTGATAATGGTGGGGATCCGAAAGCGGTCTTGGTCTGGTCGTTGGACACAAACGAAGTACACGAAGTTGCAATGGCTAACTTTTAACTAAACAAATCCCAAGGAAAAAGCTACTAGATGGATCTACTTATATAGGAGTAAGGGGTGGCGGCCAAGGAGGTGGGAGGACGTCCCAAGGCAGCCTAAAACTAACCCTAGGTCGTACAAGGCTCATGGGCCCAAGTGGAGGTGATGCAACACCTTTGGACTTGTAGTTTGACTCGGATTCTGCTATAGCGTCAGATTGTTTCGTTGATAACTCATAGCTCCGGATGAATTTTAAGGTGAATCCAATTGGGTTGGAAAGAGCACGAAATCTACTTTCCAACAAAAAAAGAATCACCCAATTCGGAGTCCGTATGAAAAAGTTCTTGGCGTTTTGAGTCAGGTATGTCTGTGCAGTCCGAATCTGAATCCAGAACGTGAGAGACTTGGACTCTATCTTCTCTTGGCCCAAAAGTGACGTCAGAGGACTTTTTTGAACAGCACCTAAACTTCTCTTTTTCCCTTATCTTCATATGTGAATTGTACAAATGTCCCATAGACCTGCAATTAGACATGGCACAAAAGTTTGTGAAGTATTTTTGTCCTGGATGACACAAATAAATTATTGCATAGTTTGCATTAGAAATCACCTCACAAATATACATGTATGCAATATTTTTGGTCGTATCCAAGGTATTCATGTCCTCATCATCTTCCCGTAGTATTCTTCATCCCCAGTCAAGCCATGACAGCCACTTGCATGAGAGCCTTGCAGTAGCCATGGTTTTCAACCTGAATATTAAAGTTGCTTGTGCATGTTAATATTTTTTGAATGCTATATGCTCATGAATCCATGCTTATCTTTATGATATGATCATTTTGCATCTGTTGGTTAAATGATTACCTGATAGTATTATTATTATGTTATATTCTAGTAAGTCTTTTTCCGATGCTAGTGATCATGCTATGTTCATCTAAGGTGTTATTATACTTGTGCTATTCAGGATCATCGGTATGCCATGCTCATGTGCATCAGTAGAATAAATATTGTTGCTAGGATTCATATGTTAATGGTTATGTGATAACCCACAAGTATAGGGAATCGCAACCGTTTTCGAGGGTAGAGTATTCAACCCAAATTTATTGATTCGACACAAGGGGAGCCAAAGAATATTTGTAAGTATTAGCAGCTGAGTTGTCAATTCAACCACACCTGGAGATTAATTATCTGCAACAAAGTGATCAGTAGCAAAGTAGTATGATAGTTTTGATAGTAGTAGCAACAACAATAGTAACGGTAACAATGATAGCAATGATTTTGTAGCAAGTGTAACAGTAATAGTAGCAGTAGTAAGTTAGCAAGAACAATATAAGAGAAAATCGTAGGCATTGGATCGGTGAATTCGTTGGATGATATTCATCATATAACAGTCATAACCTAGGGCGATACAAAACTAGCTCCAGTTCATAAATATAATGTAGGCATGTATTCCGTAAATAGTCATAAGTGCTTATGGAAAGAACTTGCATGGCATCTTTTGTCCTACCCTCCCGTGGCAGCGGGGTCCACATGGAAACTAAGGGATATTAAGGCCTCCTTTTAATAGAGAACCGGAACAAAGCATTAGCACATAGTGAATACATGAACTCCTCAAACTACGGTCATCACCGGAAAGTATCCCGAATACTGTCACTCCGGGGTTTACGGATCATAACACGTAATATGTGAATATAACTTGCAAGATCGGATCTAGAACATAGATTTAATGGTGATAACGTAAACGGTTCAGATCTGAAATCATGGCACCCGGGCCCAAAGTGACAAGCATTAAGCATGGCAAAGTCATATCAACATCAATATCAGAACATAGTGGATACTAGGGATCAAGCCCTAACAAAACTAACTCGATTACATGATGAATCTCATCCAACTCCTCACCGACCAGCGAGCCTACGTAGGAATTACTCACTCTCGGTGGCGAGCATCATGGAATTGGCGATGAAGGAGGGTTGGTGATGACGAAGATCGAAGATCCCCCTCTCCGGAGCACAAAACGGACTCCAGATCTGGCCTCCCGATGAAGAACAGGAGGTGGCGGCGGCTTCGTATCGCGAAACGAGATAATTCTTCCTCCTTGATTTTTTTTCTGGAAAAATAGGATTTTATAGCATTGGAATTAGGGTCTGCAGGGCCACCAGGTGGGCACAACCCCCCTGGGCGCGCCTGAGGGGGGGCGCCCTGGTGGATTGTGCTAACCCAGGGGCCCCCCTCCGGTGGTTCTTGGCTACAATAATTTTCTTTTATTGTATAAAAATTCTCCAAAAAGTTTTGTTCCAATCCGAGAACTTTTATTTCTGCACAAAAACAACACCATGGTAGTTCTGCTGAAAACAGCGTCAGTCCGGGTTAGTTTCATTCGAATTATGCAAATTAAGTCCAAAACAAGAGGAAAAGCGTTAGGAAAAGTAGATACGACGGAGACGTATCATTATGCTTACCATCCATGCTCATGTTGATATCATGTTCATGTGCATTGTTATTTCATCATGTTATCATGACTCAACTCATCCTCATTCAAGTTTAACCGAACATTAATCGAACTTGAACACCTGTTGGGTGAGTCATAGTGCCATCGGGACGAGCTGACCAGTGCAACCACATTTGTCTTTATGGGAAGACCCTAATGCGGTCTATTGTCATGCCTCTCGCTGGTGCCTCCAACTAGGGAAGGTTATGGGCGTCCGCTACCCTGATCAGGTAGGTGGACATAAGCCTTGTGTGCCCGTGTTGGTATTGAGCTCATGTCCCCATTTGGGACCATTTTTGTTTTGCCATGACGGTGGCCGTTGGATGTCCAGAGTGGCATCGGGGCCACCCATGACTTAGCCCAAAGGGGAGTTTGTCGGAGTGGCCTGGAGAGTGTCATGCAATAGATCGGTTTTGTTGGAACACCGTTGGTCCACCCGAATGGGAGTACGAGGCCTTGGGTTCCGTAGTGTGGGTACAGTGTACTAACCTCTGCAGAGTGTATAATCTATTGATAGCCGCGCCCACGGATATGGGCCTAATTCGTAGTAGGTCACACTATGGGTCAACTGATAGAGGCGAGGGTGTCCCGATCTTTCGATGAGATGATAGCTATCGTTTTTGGTGGAGTAGACTTTGACGATCCGACTACGAACGTGCGAGGACGTCGCGCCTTAGCAATCGCTAAACCAACTCCGAGAGGTTATTGACCACGCCGGAGCACAATCAACCTGACCACGAGGGTCTATCTCCTGCAAGCAAACAAAGAACAAGCAAGAAACTAAGATTTGCAATCTGGATATTGCGAATATAAGATGAAAGCTTTACTGATCAAGGTGGGGTTCTGTGACGTCTTGGTCTGGTCATTGAACACAAACGAAGTACGCGAAGTTGCAGCTATGGCGAACTTTTAATCTAAACAAAACCCAAAGTCTAAACGGTGCCCTAAGGGCTGTATATATGGAGGAAGAGGAGGGGATTTCGTGGCCCTTGAAGGAGGGGTCCGAAACCAACCCTATCTCTTGTTTCCCCACACATACGGACTCTAAAAACAGCCTATACTCAAGTATTTCGAAATTACATGGGCCTGGCCCAATAATAAGGTGACGCAGCACCTATAATAGCCTCTGGACGAAATTTATGAAGTGACATCTTGTATATTTCGTCCAAGGCTTCCTGCACTCATTATGGTGGCTTCAAAGTCCTAAAATCATCACTTGTAACTCCGTTCTTGTTCCCCTTGTGCATGCCATCATCTCCATGCTTGAACTTGCTCCAAGGTTCCTCTTTCTTGTCCAAGCTAGGCCCTTCATTTGTAAGCAAAACAAATGTATCCAATTTAGGCAGCATCATATTCTCATGAACTTTAGAATCATTACCAAGAAACGAAAGTACCTGATATTTTAATTGGCGTGCGCGAGCTCTAGTAATTAGTCCAGTATGTATAGAAGCAGGGGCTGTGGGTGTAACAATGGTATTGATGTCCTCATCATCCTCCCCTTCTTGAAATGAAGTCGTCCTCGACGCAAGCTCATCTTCCTCACCCAAATAAGGCTTCAGATCTGCAATGTTAAAAGTGGGACTAACCCCAAAATCTGCAGGCAGCTCAAGTTTATATGCAGTATCATTTATTTTCTCTAACACCTTAAAAGGACCATCAGCACGTGGCATTAGCTTTGATTTGCGCAAATCAGGAAATCTATCCTTACGCAAATGTAACCAAACAAGATCTCCAGGTGCAAACACAACATGTTTTCTACCCTTATCTCCAGCAAGTTTATATTTAGCATTCATATGCTCAATGTTCTCCTTAGTTAACTCATGCATTTTTAAGATCAATTCAGCACGTTGTTTAGCATCAAAATTAACCTTCTCCGAAGATGGAAGAGGTAACAAATCAATTGGTGCACGAGGAAGGAAACCATACACAATTTCAAAAGGACACATCTTAGTAGTAGAATGCAATGAACGATTATAAGCAAATTCAATATGAGGCAAGCATTCTTCCCACATTTTCTTGTTATTCTTCAAAACAGCCCTAAGCATAGTAGACAATGTTCTATTGACTACTTCAGTTTGTCCATCAGTTTGGGGGTGACATGTAGTACTAAAAAGCAGTTTAGTCCCCAACTTAGCCCATAAACATCTCCAAAAGTGGCTAAGAAATTTAGTATCACGATCTGAAACAATAGTATTTGGCACACCATGCAAGCGTATAATTTCATGAAAGAACAAATCAGCAACATTAACAGCATCATCGCTTTTATGACATGGTATAAAGTGTGCCATTTTCGAGAACCTATCCACGACAACAAATATGCTATCCCTCCCCTTCTTTGTTCGAGGTAAACCTAAAACAAAGTCCTCGAATGAAAATAACGCCTCTTTGCACACAAAAGCATAGCAAACAGAATTGCTGAAATCTAGATCATCAATATCAGATTTGGTGGCAAGTAAGCATGCACTTTTCAATTTAATTTCAGAAGCAACACTAGATGGTTTATTATTAGGCTTCATTTGTTGCTCAAATTCTTTTGCCACAATCTGATTTTCACTCTTATTTTTCTCCTGTTTTGCTTTACTAGCTCTATTAATATCATCTTTCAAAATAGAATCAGGAGTCATAGGAAGCAAAGTAATATGTTTATCCTTATGAACAAGAGTATAGTGATTGTTTCTACCATGGTGTACAGAATTTTTATCAAATTGCCATGGTCTACCAAGTAATAATGAACATGCTTGCATGGGTACCACATCACAATCAACATAATCAGCAAATGTAGAGATACTAAAATGCACACGAACAGTACGTGTTACCTTAACCTTGCCACTGTTGTTGAACCATTGGATATAGTAAGGATGTGGATGTGGTCTTGTGGTGAGAGACAGCTTCTCCACCATCTCCATGCTAGCCAAGTTGTTGCAGCTCCCTCCATCTATGATGACGCGAACAGAACGTTCCTTCACAACTCCCTTTGTATGGAACAAATTATGCCTCTGATTTTGCTCAGCTTGTGTGACCTGCACACTCAAAACACGTTGAGCAACTAAACATTCATACTTGTCAGCGTCTTCAGGAGCCATGTATTGCGTCTCATGATCAAAATCATCTCCACCGTGTTCTTCACTTGTAATAAGAGCCAAAGTCTCCTCATCATAATCACTAGCGGACTCATACCCACCATCCTCAGTAGCAATCATAACACGCGGAGATTGGCATTCTCTCGCATAATGACCTCTTCCCTTACAACGACGACAAATAATATCATGTGTGTGCCCTGTTGATGCCATAGATGAAGAAGAGCTCTGGGCAGGCCCAGAAGGTGTACTCTTGGCAGATGGTGGTGGTGGTGCCTGTTTTCTTGTATCTCGATTGGAATTGGCGGCTGAAGTCAGTGGTGCCGCAGTAGGACGTGTGGGAGTAGAGGAGGCACGCGGTGTCCATGATGAAGATCGACCTGCAGAAAAATTAGTTCGCGCCAATGCCTGTCGATCCTGCACTTCACGTTCAGCTTTACAAGCAAGATGGAATAAACGAGTGATATTATTATACTCCTTATACTCTAGAATGGTCTGAATCTCTCTATTTAATCCACCCATGAAACGTGCAAGCATAGCTTCATTCTCCTCAACAATACCACATCTAATCATGCCAGTTTGTAATTCCTGATAATATTCTTCTACAGAATTTTTTCCTTGTCTTAAGCGCTGCAATTTTTGAAGTAATTCACGGTGATAAAATGGTGGAACCCAACGAGTACGCATAGCAGTTTTCAAAGCAGCCCACGTAGCTGGAATAGGATATAATCTACAATGTTCAGACCACCATACACATGCAAAACTAGTGAAAGCACAAACAGCAGCAGCAACACGTCGTTCCTCGGGATATTGTAAACATGTAAAACGTTGTTCAGTTTCTAACTCCCAAGTAAGATATATATCAGGAACATATCTACCCTCGAATGGTGGAATATTCAATTTTAATTTAGGAAGATGGTCATGATCTCGTACCTGAAGTGGTGGTGCAGGCCTACCATTGCGATTATTTGCATGTGGACGACCTGGTGCTGGTGGTTGCACGTAGTTATGATTTTGATCAACCTCATCCTCATAATCGCCCGCGTAATCATCCTCCTCCTCGGCACCAGCAGCAGCAGGAGCAGGAGCCAAAGAAGCATCAACAGTAGGTACAGCAGCACCAGAAGTTTGGCCATCCTCAAGAGGAACACGCTTCGCTCGTCCGAACTGATTCGGAAGGGGGCGTTGTTGTTGTCGTTGCAGAGGTGCGACAGGTGCAGCCGGTGGTGGTTGGGGAAGACGCGTGAGCAATTCATTAAACTTGTTATCCAGCTTTGTCTCGAACGACTTCTCCATGCCATCTATCTTCTCCATGGCCTCTTCAAATCTGTTTAGCACATCTCCCACCTGGCCACTCATCATTTGCTGAAATTTATCATGCAACTCCTTGTTCGTCATGTTCTCCCAGTCAATCTCGTCGGCTTGTGATCCTGCCATGGTTAGCAGCAATAGAAACACACAAGAATATGATGCTACAGACTACTAGTGATAGAGGCGTGGGTGTCCCGATCTTTCGATGAGATGATAGCTATCGTTTTTGGTGGAGTAGACTTTGACGATCCGACTACGAACGTGCGAGGACGTCGCGCCTTAGCAATCGCTAAACCAACTCCGAGAGGTTATTGACCACGCCGGAGCACAATCAACCTGACCACGAGGGTCTATCTCCTGCAAGCAAACGAAGAACAAGCAAGAAACTAAGATTTGCAATCTGGATATTGCGAATATAAGATGAAAGCTTTATTGATCAAGGTGGGGTTCTGTGACGTCTTGGTCTGGTCGTTGAACACAAACGAAGTACGCGAGGTTGCAGCTATGGCGAACTTTTAATCTAAACAAAACCCAAAGTCTAAACGGTGCCCTAAGGGCTGTATATATGGAGGAAGAGGAGGGGATTTCGTGGCCCTTGAAGGAGGGGTCCGAAACCAACCCTATCTCTTGTTTCCCCACACATACGGACTCTAAAAACAGCCTATACTCAAGTATTTCGAAATTACATGGGCCTGGCCCAATAATAAGGTGACGCAGCACCTATAATAGCCTCTGGACGAAATTTATGAAGTGACATCTTGTATATTTCGTCCAAGGCTTCCTGCACTCATTATGGTGGCTTCAAAGTCCTGAAATCATCACTAGTAACTCCGTTCTTGTTCCCCTTGTGCATGCCATCATCTCCATGCTTGAACTTGCTCCAAGGTTCCTCTTTCTTGTCCAAGCTAGGCCCTTCATTTGTAAGCAAAACAAATGTATCCAATTTAGGCAGCATCATATTCTCATGAACTTTAGAATCATTACCAAGAAACGAAAGTACCTGATATTTTAATTGACGTGCGCGAGCTCTAGTAATTGGTCCAGTATGTATAGAAGCAGGGGCTGTGGGTGTAACAATGGTATTGATGTCCTCATCAGTTTGTCCATCAGTTTGGGGGTGACATGTAGTACTAAAAAGCAGTTTAGTCCCCAACTTAGCCCATAAACATCTCCAAAAGTGGCTAAGAAATTTAGTATCACGATCTGAAACAATAGTATTTGGCACACCATGCAAGCGTATAATTTCACGAAAGAACAAATCAGCAACATTAACAGCATCATCGCTTTTATGACATGGTATAAAGTGTGCCATTTTCGAGAACCTATCCACGACAACAAATATGCTATCCCTCCCCTTCTTTGTTCGAGGTAAACCTAAAACAAAGTCCATAGATATATCCTCCCAAGGAACACTAGGTACAGGCAAAGGCATATATAAACCATGAGGATTGAGTCGTGACTTAGCTTTTTGACAGGTAGTGCAGCGAGCAACAAAACGCTCAACATCCCGTCTCATCTTTGGCCAAAAGAAATGTGTAGCAAGTATATCCTCCGTCTTCTTCACGCCAAAGTGTCCCATTAATCCTCCTCCATGCGCCTCCTGCAACAACAAAAGACGAACATAGCTAGCTGGAATGCATAGCTTGTTAGCACGAAACACAAATCCATCGTTAACGACGAACTTGTTCCATGTTCTCCCTTCCTTACAATTCTGCAATACATCTTTAAATTCAGCATCATGCACATATTGGTCTTTGATGGTCTCCAAACCAAATATTTTAAAGTCAAGTTGTGAAAGCATAGTATAACGACGAGACAATGCATCAGCAATAACATTTTCTTTACCCTTCTTGTGTTTAATGACATAAGGGAAAGTCTCAATAAATTCAACCCATTTAGCATGTCTACGGTTCAGTTTTGCTTGACTTTTAATGTGTTTCAAAGATTCATGATCAGAATGTATAACAAATTCTTTGGGCCATAAATAATGTTGCCATGTTTCTAAGGTCCGAACAAGAGCATATAATTCTTTATCATAAGTAGAATAGTTCAGACTAGGCCCACTCAATTTTTCAGAAAAGTATGCAACAGGTTTTCCATCTTGTAATAAAACACCTCCTAATCCAATTCCACTAGCATCACATTCAAGCTCAAAAGTCTTATTAAAATCAGGAAGTTGGAGTAAAGGAGCATGTGTCAACTTATCTTTCAATACCGTGAAGGCTTCTTCCTGTGAGGTACCCCAAACAAAAGGCACATCCTTCTTTGTAAGCTCATTGAGAGGTGCAGCAATGGTGCTGAAATCTCTCACAAAACGCCTATAGAAACCAGCGAGTCCAAGAAAACTCCTCACTTGAGTGACCGTTTTGGGCTGTGGCCAACTCTCAATAGCTTCAATCTTGGCTTTATCAACTTCAATTCCCTGTGGAGTAACAACATAGCCAAGAAAAGATACTCGGTCGGTGCAAAAGGTGCACTTCCCAAGGTTACCAAACAAACGTGCATCACGTAAAGCAATAAAAACAGCACGTAAATGTTCCAAATGTTCCTCCAAGGATCTGCTATAAATCAGTATATCATCAAAATAGACTACCACAAATCGTCCAATGAAAGCACGTAAAACTTCGTTCATTAATCTCATGAAAGTACTAGGTGCATTAGTTAACCCAAAAGGCATGACTAACCACTCATATAATCCAAACTTTGTTTTAAATGCTGTTTTCCATTCATCCCCCAATTTCATACGAATTTGATGGTATCCACTACGCAAATCAACTTTGGAGAATATTGTAGAGCCACTCAATTCATCAAGCATATCATCTAGTCTAGGAATAGGATGACGATAACGAATAGTAATATTATTAATGCCTCTACAATCAACACACATACGCGATGTACCATCCTTTTTCGGCACTAGAATAATAGGAACAGCATAAGGACTAAGGGATTCGCGTATATAACCTTTGTCGAGCAACTCCTGTACTTGACGCATAATCTCCTTCGTCTCCTCTGGATTGGTACGGTATGGCGCACGGTTTGGCAACGAAGCACCGGGAATTAAGTCAATCTGATGCTCAATCCCGCGAATAGGTGGTAATCCCGGTGGCACGTCTTGTGGAAAGACGTCAGCGAACTCCTGCAAAATGTTAGTGACCGCAGGAGGCAAAGAGGAAGGCACGTCCTCGAATGAAAATAACGCCTCTTTGCACACAAAAGCATAGCAAACAGAATTGTTGTAATCTAGATCATCAATATCAGATTTGGTGGCAAGTAAGCATGCACTTTTCAATTTAATTTCAGAAGCAACACTAGATGGTTTATTATTAGGCTTCATTTGTTGCTCAAATTCTTTTGCCACAATCTGATTTTCACTCTTATTTTTCTCCTGTTTTGCTTTACTAGCTCTATTAATATCATCTTTCAAAATAGAATCAGGAGTCATAGGAAGCAAAGTAATATGTTTATCCTTATGAACAAGAGTATACTGATTGTTTCTACCATGGTGTACAGAATTTTTATCAAATTGCCATGGTCTACCAAGTAATAATGAACATGCTTGCATGGGTACCACATCACAATCAACATAATCAGCATATGTAGAGATACTAAAATGCACACGAACAGTACGTGTTACCTTAACCTTGCCGCTGTTGTTGAACCATTGGATATAGTAAGGATGTGGAAGTGGTCTTGTGGTGAGAGATAGCTTCTCCACCATCTCCATGCTAGCCAAGTTGTTGCAGCTCCCTCCATCTATGATGACGCGAACAGAACGTTCCTTCACAACTCCCTTTGTATGGAACAAATTATGCCTCTGATTTTGCTCAGCTTGTGTGACCTGCACACTCAAAACACGTTGAGCAACTAAACATTCATACCTGTCAGCGTCTTCAGGAGCCATGTATTGCGTCTCATGATCAGAATCATCTCCACCGTGTTCTTCACTTGTAATAAGAGCCAAAGTCTCCTCATCATAATCACTAGCGGACTCATACCCACCATCCTCAGTAGCAATCATAACACGCGGAGATTGGCATTCTCTCGCATAATGACCTCTTCCCTTACAACGACGACAAATAATATCATGTGTGTGCCCTGTTGATGCCATAGATGAAGAAGAGCTCTGGGCAGGCCCAGAAGGTGTACTCTTGGCAGGTGTTGGTAGTGGTGCCTGTTTTCTTGTATCTCGATTGGAATTGGCGGCTGAAGTCAGTGGTGCCGCAGTTGGACGTGTGGGAGTAGAGGAGGCACGCAGTGTCCATGATGAAGATCGACCTGCAGAAAAATTAGTTCGCGCCAATGCCTGTCGATCCTGCACTTCACGTTCAGCTTTACAAGCAAGATGGAATAAACGAGTGATATTATTATACTCCTTATACTCTAGAATGGTCTGAATCTCTCTATTTAATCCACCCATGAAACGTGCAAGCATAGCTTCATTCTCCTCAACAATACCACATCTAATCATGCCAGTTTGTAATTCCTGATAATATTCTTCTACAGAATTTTTTCCTTGTCTTAAGCGCTGCAATTTTTGAAGTAATTCACGTTGATAATATGGTGGAACCCAACGAGTACGCATAGCAGTTTTCAAAGCAGCCCACGTAGCTGGAATAGGATATAATCTACAATGTTCAGACCACCATACACATGCAAAACTAGTGAAAGCACAAACAGCAGCAGCAACACGTCGTTCCTCGGGATATTGTAAACATGTAAAACGTTGTTCAGTTCCTAACTCCCAAGTAAGATATATATCAGGAACATATCTACCCTCGAATGGTGGAATATTCAATTTTAATTTAGGAAGATGGTCATGATCTCGTACCTGAAGTGGTGGTGCAGACCTACCATTGCGATTATTTGCATGTGGACGACCTGGTGCTGGTGGTTGCACGTAGTTATGATTTTGATCAACCTCATCCTCATAATCGCCCGCGTAATCATCCTCCTCCTCGGCACCAGCAGCAGCAGGAGCAGGAGCCAAAGAAGCATCAACAGTAGGTACAGCAGCACCAGAAGTTTGGCCATCCTCAAGAGGAACACGCTTCGCTCGTCCGAACTGATTTGGAAGGGGGCGTTGTTGTTGTCGTTGCAGAGGTGCGACAGGTGCAGCCGGTGGTGGTTGGGGAAGACGCGTGAGCAATTCATTAAACTTGTTATCCAGCTTTGTCTCGAACGACTTCTCCATGCCATCTATCTTCTCCATGGCCTCTTCAAATCTGTTTAGCACATCTCCCACCTGGCCACTCATCATTTGCTGAAATTTATCATACAACTCCTTGTTCGTCATGTTCTCCCAGTCAATCTCGTCGGCTTGTGATCCTACCATGGTTAGCAGCAATAGAAACACACAAGAATATGATCCTACAGACTACTAGAAAGTGGTGGTGGTGTGGTGTGGTGTCACAAATCCGTCAAGCAAATCTCAAATTCTTACCAGTTCTTACCCAGCAGCAGGTGGTGATCGGCAACCTTTGTAGTCAAAACTCTCAGAGCTTGGACAGAGCGATTGCCAGGTGGTGTCAAACGCACGATGTAGATGTATGTGGAGCTGGGAAGGCTTATGATATGGTAGCAAAAAGGGTCAGCAATAATCAATTCAGAGATGCAATGTTGAATAAACTCTCAACGACGGTACTGTGCTGGTCCTAGGCTAGACCGTGCTAGAGACGCGAGCCTAGAACACTAACAAAAATCACGGCTCTGCACGTAAACAAGGGAGTAGCACACTTTGAATTTTTTTCTTTTTTTTTTTGCACTTTTTTTTTTGCTCCGCAACAAATTTTTTTCGAAAAAGTCTACAAATGGTCTAAAAACTGCCTAGCCAGAATTTTCCAGACTTAGTTTTTTTTTTTGAAACTGGAACTATTTTTCTTCTGCGGGTAGCACGAAAATTGGGGAATCCGACTTGTTCACGACTCGTAGTATCGCGTGATCTGGAACTCTAAAATAAAGGAATAAATACTGGACTCGGACTAGGACTGGTGGCAGAGATGAATATGGTGGAACTCGGACTGGTGATGGTATATGACGGTAGTATATGTGGGCTCGGATGGGTGGTGGTATATGGACTCGGATCGGTGGTGGTATATGGACTCGGATCGGTGGTGGTATATGGACTCAGAGAAATAGCAGATAAGCTGTGGTGGTATATGGTAGGGGCGATGATGATGGTGCGGCGGCGGCGTGACAACTTGTGAACAGAACTCGAAACTCTAAAGAACTAGACACTAAGACCAGCAACTTGACACGACGATGCAACCGCAAATTCAACAAAGCAAAAACCCTAAAAAGATTATGCAAAGGCTCAGATTGGTTCGGATATGATGAACTAACCCTAAATATTTTTTTTGGCTTTTTCCTGGACTGTAGGTATGAAGAACAGACTCGATCTAAACTACGAAAAACTGTAAATCTCACCGAGCAACCTGGCTCTGATACCACTTGATAGAGGCGAGGGTGTCCCGATCTTTCGATGAGATGATAGCTATCGTTTTTGGTGGAGTAGACTTTGACGATCCGACTACGAACGTGCGAGGACGTCGCGCCTTAGCAATCGCTAAACCAACTCCGAGAGGTTATTGACCACGCCGGAGCACAATCAACCTGACCACGAGGGTCTATCTCCTGCAAGCAAACGAAGAACAAGCAAGAAACTAAGATTTGCAATCTGGATATTGCGAATATAAGATGAAAGCTTTATTGATCAAGGTGGGGTTCTGTGACGTCTTGGTCTGGTCGTTGAACACAAACGAAGTACGCGAAGTTGCAGCTATGGCGAACTTTTAATCTAAACAAAACCCAAAGTCTAAACGGTGCCCTACGGGCTGTATATATGGAGGAAGAGGAGGGGATTTCGTGGCCCTTGAAGGAGGGGTCCGAAACCAACCCTATCTCTTGTTTCCCCACACATACGGACTCTAAAAACAGCCTATACTCAAGTATTTCGAAATTACATGGGCCTGGCCCAATAATAAGGTGACGCAGCACCTATAATAGCCTCTGGACGAAATTTATGAAGTGACATCTTGTATATTTTGTCCAAGGCTTCCTGCACTCATTGTGGTGGCTTCAAAGTCCTGAAATCATCACTTGTAACTCCGTTCTTGTTCCCCTTGTGCATGCCATCATCTCCATGCTTGAACTTGCTCCAAGGTTCCTCTTTCTTGTCCAAGCTAGGCCCTTCATTTGTAAGCAAAACAAATGTATCCAATTTAGGCAGCATCATATTCTCATGAACTTTAGAATCATTACCAAGAAACGAAAGTACCTGATATTTTAATTGACGTGCGCGAGCTCTAGTAATTGGTCCAGTATGTATAGAAGCAGGGGCTGTGGGTGTAACAATGGTATTGATGTCCTCATCAGTTTGTCCATCAGTTTGGGGGTGACATGTAGTACTAAAAAGCAGTTTAGTCCCCAACTTAGCCCATAAACATCTCCAAAAGTGGCTAAGAAATTTAGTATCACGATCTGAAACAATAGTATTTGGCACACCATGCAAGCGTATAATTTCACGAAAGAACAAATCAGCAACATTAACAGCATCATCGCTTTTATGACATGGTATAAAGTGTGCCATTTTCGAGAACCTATCCACGACAACAAATATGCTATCCCTCCCCTTCTTTGTTCGAGGTAAACCTAAAAGAAAGTCCATAGATATATCCTCCCAAGGAACACTAGGTACAGGCAAAGGCATATATAAACCATGAGGATTGAGTCGTGACTTAGCTTTTTGACATGTAGTGCAGCGAGCAACAAAACGCTCAACATCCCGTCTCATCTTTGGCCAAAAGAAATGTGTAGCAAGTATATCCTCCGTCTTCTTCACGCCAAAGTGTCCCATTAATCCTCCTCCATGCGCCTCCTGCAACAACAAAAGACGAACGGAGCTAGCTGGAATGCATAGCTTGTTAGCACGAAACACAAATCCATCATTAACGACGAACTTGTTCCATGTTCTCCCTTCCTTACAATTCTGCAATACATCTTTAAATTCAGCATCATGCACATATTGATCTTTGATGGTCTCCAAACCAAATATTTTAAAGTCAAGTTGTGAAAGCATAGTATAATGACGAGACAATGCATCAGCAATAACATTTTCTTTACCCTTCTTGTGTTTAATAACATAAGGGAAAGTCTCAATAAATTCAACCCATTTAGCATGTCTACGGTTCAGTTTTGCTTGACTTTTAATGTGTTTCAAATATTCATGATCAGAATGTATAACAAATTCTTTGGGCCATAAATAATGTTGCCCTGTTTCTAAGGTCCGAACAAGAGCATATAATTCTTTATCATAAGTAGAATAGTTCAGACTAGGCCCACTCAATTTTTCAGAAAAGTATGCAACAGGTTTGCCATCTTGTAATAAAACACCTCCTAATCCAATTCCACTAGCATCACATTCAAGCTCAAACGTCTTATTAAAATCAGGAAGTTGGAGTAAAGGAGCATGTGTCAACTTATCTTTCAATACCGTGAAGGCTTCTTCCTGTGAGGTACCCCAAACAAAAGGCACATCCTTCTTTGTAAGCTCATTGAGAGGTGCAGCAATGGTGCTGAAATCTCTCACAAAACGCCTATAGAAACCAGCGAGTCCAAGAAAACTCCTCACTTGAGTGACCGTTTTGGGCTGTGGCCAACTCTCAATAGCTTCAATCTTGGCTTTATCAACTTCAATTCCCTGTGGAGTAACAACATAGCCAAGAAAAGATACTCGGTCGGTGCAAAAGGTGCACTTCCCAAGGTTACCTAACAAACGTGCATCACGTAAAGCAATAAAAACAGCACGTAAATGTTCCAAATGTTCCTCCAAAGATCTGCTATAAATCAGTATATCATCAAAATAGACTACCACAAATCGTCCAATGAAAGCACGTAAAACTTCGTTCATTAATCTCATGAAAGTACTAGGTGCATTAGTTAACCCAAAAGGCATGACTAACCACTCATATAATCCAAACTTTGTTTTAAATGCTGTTTTCCATTCATCCCCCAATTTCATACGAATTTGATGGTATCCACTACGCAAATCAACTTTGGAGAATATTGTAGAGCCACTCAATTCATCAAGCATATCATCTAGTCTAGGAATAGGATGACGATAACGAATAGTAATATTATTAATGCCTCTACAATCAACACACATACGCGATGTACCATCCTTTTTCGGCACTAGAATAATAGGAACAGCACAAGGACTAAGTGATAGAGGCGAGGGTGTCCCGATCTTTCGATGAGATGATAGCTATCGTTTTTGGTGGAGTAGACTTTGACGATCCGACTACGAACGTGCGAGGACGTCGCGCCTTAGCAATCGCTAAACCAACTCCGAGAGGTTATTGACCACGCCGGAGCACAATCAACCTGACCACGAGGGTCTATCTCCTGCAAGCAAACGAAGAACAAGCAAGAAACTAAGATTTGCAATCTGGATATTGCGAATATAAGATGAAAGCTTTATTGATCAAGGTGGGGTTCTGTGACGTCTTGGTCTTGTCGTTGAACACAAACGAAGTACGCGAAGTTGCAGCTATGGCGAACTTTTAATCTAAACAAAACCCAAAGTCTAAACGGTGCCCTAAGGGCTGTATATATGGAGGAAGAGGAGGGGATTTCGTGGCCCTTGAAGGAGGGGTCCGAAACCAACCCTATCTCTTGTTTCCCCACACATACGGACTCTAAAAACAGCCTATACTCAAGTATTTCGAAATTACATGGGCCTGGCCCAATAATAAGGTGACGCAGCACCTATAATAGCCTCTGGACGAAATTTATGAAGTGACATCTTGTATATTTTGTCCAAGGCTTCCTGCACTCATTATGGTGGCTTCAAAGTCCTGAAATCATCACTTGTAACTCCGTTCTTGTTCCCCTTGTGCATGCCATCATCTCCATGCTTGAACTTGCTCCAAGGTTCCTCTTTCTTGTCCAAGCTAGGCCCTTCATTTGTAAGCAAAACAGATGTATCCAATTTAGGTAGCATCATATTCTCATGAACTTTAGAATCATTACCAAGAAACGAAAGTACCTGATATTTTAATTGGCGTGCGCGAGCTCTAGTAATTGGTCCAGTATGTATAGAAGCAGGGGCTGTGGGTGTAACAATGGTATTGATGTCCTCATCATCAACAATAATAATAACCTGCTTAATGATAACCCCGGTCCGATGAGGAAAGAAGTTGGTTGATCTTTATGTGATCGAGAGAGGATCACAGTGGTATCGTGGATACCGAAGCTGGTTGATGTTTGTGGTGTTATGCGATAATCACGGGTAAGGATCAAGCTCCTTGTGGCCAGGTAATGATTACTATGGTATGGTTAATACCAAGCTTGATTTGATCCAGAGGTGATCGTGTGATGTCCACGATGGTAAGTGGTACATGTGGTGGTTACGAGATAACCCCGAACAGAGTAAGTTGTATCATGATAGTTTAAACATGCTGCATGCTAGTATCATCATGTTCATAAGTTCATGCCATGCTTATAATGTGCTAGTGGTATCATGTTCATCATTGCTTTAACCTGTAAATGCCATGATATTGCTTGTCTTGATTGCTTTGGTTGTTGTGAGCTTGCGAGTACATTCAAAGTACTCACCTAACGTGTCATGCCAGTTTGCAGGTCATGCCGTGTTTGCTTGATTGCTGAGGATTCCGAGTTTGCGAGCTAGGATACACGTTCCAGCCAGAGTCCCTGCGGAGTGGAGTCCATCGTTTGTCGTCGTTGTTCCGCTGCTATGAGTTGTTCTGCTGCTAGCATAGAGCAACCTTGGCAGGCGTAGTGTCGTTGTGCCGATGTAATTCCCTGTTATATCGGAACCCTTGTATCGATATCATTTGTAATAAAGAGATGATTTGTTCTATGCCAAGCAGTGCTGCATTCCATAAGACTTGATCTCTGGGCTGGAATACGGGGTGTTCCGGTCTCTCTGAGCCAGGGTGCCACAACGGTTGGTATCAAAGCAGGTCTGGCTGTAGGACGCCCTAGTCCGCGCGAACGTTAGAAAGCGGTAGTATAGAGTCTGGTCGGTTTGGTGCATTTGGTTGTTGCATAGCATGCATATAGACTTATTATCTTGTCGCTAACGGTTAATCTTGTGAGTGTATGTGGCATCGGTTTCGATCCACTACTTGCACCCCTCCAGTCTTGTATACCCGCTTCTCGGTGTTCGGCGTCATCTATATCCCAGCGGAGTGATGCCGTGGTACCAAGTGTTCCAGACACCACTTGCAGGAGTGATGCTCGGGTATCGTGTCGGTATCCTTTCCCCAGCCACCCCTATTGTTTCGGTGATAGACATGTTTCTATCCCAGATCTTGCCATCCCATTGGCCGCGTTGGCAACCCTTACTGATCTTTGCTATCAGGAAAGGGCAATGCCAGCCAGCCTTGTTTTTCATCCCACCCTGTCACCCATTTCGTGGACGCGTACGGTTCCCTTCCGTCCGCTTGACGATGATGTGGTCGTGACCTCCGTGTGCCGCTACATGATCGCCATGTCCGTCCTCATCTTCGTATCCGTCCAGATACAACTGGTGGTTAGCCAGTGTTTGGTGTAGCTCTATTTACACTAATCCTTCCACACGTGGATTCACTTTCGTGCACACCGCCACAACATAATAGATCACAGTACCAGAGTTTTCGCCAGATTTGTGTGCTTAAGTATGCATGCATGTTATTGTTGTGAGTAGCAGTAATATGTGATGTTGCTTGAATATGATATTGTTTGTATGCCTTGTGTGCTTTTGTTTCATTTGTTTCTTTTGCTTCTTTCTTTGGGCCTTCGATGTTACCTTAATTGGCCTTATTAAAGTTGCTCATCAACCAACACCGGACCCGAAGAATCAGCAAGGAGTTCAAATATTGGGAAGTTCAGCTAAGCACTATGGAATTCTCAGCCGACTACATTATATTGGACATATCTGATCTGAATACAAATGATATCCTGGATTGATTATCAGCATCAGTCCACATTAGTGTGCAATCTTCACAGCAGTCCTGATGAAATCAGCTAGAAGACCAATTGTGTGCAATACCAACTATACAGTTCAAGTCAAAGGTATGGTTCATAGACAAGGATTGATTCTATTATGAGTACAATGTTGAAACATGCTATACCCGGAAGCCAGTCAGAACATGCAATGAATTCAGTGCTCAGCAAGAAGGATACTCGAACAACCCCTTTCATATAAGTGACCGGTAGTAGAAATATTAAAAGTTATATATATATGTTATTCAGTCCGCCTATCACAGAAAGAAGCTTCTAGTGCAAGCAATCCAGTCTTCTTTCACAAGCTACCAGAGAAGCTTACAATGCAAGATACTCCGTCATCCTCAGTAAGCCACCGCCAAAGCTTCCGGCATAAGGTCCCGAGTCTTCCCCCAGCAAGTCTTTAAGGGGGGAAGCTTCCGAAGCACGATACCCAGTCTTCTTCAGCAAGCTGCGCCGGCAAGAGCTTCGAGCACAAGCTACTCAGTCTTCCCCAGCAAGGTACTTTCGATGGCTTCCAACATAAGCTGTCCAATCTTCCTCAGTACAACACTAGTGTAAGATATTACACAGTAAGATGGCAACATATGGCAGTGCATTCCAAGAATCGGCTCCACAACAGTCTGGTCAGAAGCAAGAATCAGTCAGAACACAAGTCTGCCTTGGGAATCAGATGCTTTTACATACTGTGAGCATGCTACCAAGTTCATACAAATCACTTGTACAAGGATGAAATCATGGACCGACCAAAACTATGAGGAAAGACAACATGGGACAACAATTTTGCTAGTGCTTATCAAGGCCAGCTTTCTCACACCCGACAAGGTGATGTAATCAACCTTTGTCACTGTCTTGTATGATGGAAGACAACAATGAGCTCCGTACAAGCACACATGGACCTAGCATATATCCTATGACCCGAGTCATGAACAAGGCCAAGGTATGATTGCCAGAATATTGCATCTGACAACACCTATGGTCACACAAAGAATTAAGGATATATGTGGCCAAGTTCTTTCGGCAAAGGATCCAGACAAAGAAAACAATAATGAAGGAGCAAGATCGGCAATACAGGTATGATAATGGTTGCATGACCAACATGGTACAGATACCCAGGACAATCTGATTTAGTATCAATCACCCTGAAGATACACCTAAGGGGTCTACTTTGTTATGGTAAGGACCTCATATCTAGGCAACCAGTTTGTCCAGCTGTATATGCTCAGAATCACCAGTATGGTATATCCAAGTCTGTCATACCAGACCCAAGGACAACTCAGCAGTTTGATTCCAGCGACCGTGTTAAAGCATCACATGGCCTACTATCCACAGGGATATACCGACAGAAGAAATAATCAGGATGTCGAACAATATTCTTGAAGCATGTGCCCTCACTTATGGTAATAATTAAAGGATAGCCTGTCAGGAACAAGATTCCTCTGCCAGACCCACCGTCAGTCAAGTCGGTGGATACTATCGTTATAAGGTCGTACCCCTTTATGCTGGTCACGACAGGTGACAGTCAAATATTTGGGACGGGTCTGATACTCGAGACAGTGGAGCCAGTCAAGATAAGTTAGATCCTACCGGAGAACGGTTATGATTCACAACATTGTTTTGAACCTGGAAGGCATGCACCCATTGGGATAAGCTGATGCAAGGAGTAAAAAAGATTTTGTGTCCACGGGGAAAATCTATTCACAACTCCATGGAAAGTTATCAGTGCTGGATATAAGTATGACCCGTCCATCGGAAATCACTCTCGGACTTGTGAGAAGGGCATATATTTCAGTCATGATAATCATTCGCACCCAGCTAAGCCAGCAGATATGAAAGGAATTGGAGCCAGTGTAAGACTGAACATATGAGGTAAGACCTGTCAGAAATGTCAGATACGGTGAAGCAAACCACCCTAGAGCAAGTCAGTCAATCATATGAATTTCAATGGGAACATCATAAAAGCAAAAAGGATACCCGAGTTGGAAATGGTTTCCTTAAGTCAGAATATTCATACTTGTTCCTTGAGCAACCAAATCTCAAGGACGAGATTTCTTTAAGGGAGGAAGGTTTGTCACACCCTGATTTTTGGCCCTTTCTTTTTCTTTTGATTTTCTATGGATTTTTGATTGGATTTCTTTTTCTGTGGCTCTGTGGTCTTGAAACTTGGGAAGATCATCTCTTCTCAAGCCTCCCAAGTGGCTTGACATCCTCAAAACCATCCCAAGATCATGTCATCTCCCATCTTGGACTGATAGAGGCGAGGGTGTCCCGATCTTTCGATGAGATGATAGCTATCGTTTTTGGTGGAGTAGACTTTGACGATCCGACTACGAACGTGCGAGGACGTCGCGCCTTAGCAATCGCTAAACCAACTCCGAGAGGTTATTGACCACGCCGGAGCACAATCAACCTGACCACGAGGGTCTATCTCCTGCAAGCAAACGAAGAACAAGCAAGAAACTAAGATTTGCAATCTGGATATTGCGAATATAAGATGAAAGCTTTATTGATCAAGGTGGGGTTCTGTGACGTCTTGGTCTGGTCGTTGAACACAAACGAAGTACGCGAAGTTGCAGCTATGGCGAACTTTTAATCTAAACAAAACCCAAAGTCTAAACGGTGCCCTAAGGGCTGTATATATGGAGGAAGAGGAGGGGATTTCGTGGCCCTTGAAGGAGGGGTCCGAAACCAACCCTATTTCTTGTTCCCCCACACATACGGACTCTAAAAACAGCCTATACTCAAGTATTTCGAAATTACATGGGCCTGGCCCAATAATAAGGTGACGCAGCACCTATAATAGCCTCTGGACGAAATTTATGAAGTGACATCTTGTATATTTCGTCCAAGGCTTCCTGCACTCATTATGGTGGCTTCAAAGTCCTGAAATCATCACTTGTAACTCCGTTCTTGTTCCCCTTGTGCATGCCATCATCTCCATGCTTAAACTTGCTCCAAGGTTCCTCTTTCTTGTCCAAGCTAGGCCCTTCATTTGTAAGCAAAACAAATGTATCCAATTTAGGCAGCATCATATTCTCATGAACTTTAGAATCATTACCAAGAAACGAAAGTACCTGATATTTTAATTGGCGTGCGCGAGCTCTAGTAATTGGTCCAGTATGTATAGAAGCAGGGGTTGTGGGTGTAACAATGGTATTGATGTCCTCATCATATCGTCATCCTATTCCTAGGCTAGATGATATGCTTGATGAATTGAGTGGCTCTACAATATTCTCCAAAGTTGATTTGCGTAGTGGATACCATCAAATTCGTATGAAATTGGGAGATGAATGGAAAACAGCATTTAAAACTAAGTTCGGTTTATATGAGTGGTTAGTCATGCCTTTTGGGTTAACTAATGCACCTAGTACTTTCATGAGATTAATGAACGAAGTTTTACGTGCTTTCATTGGACGATTTGTGGTAGTTTACTTTGATGATATATTGATTTATAGCAGATCTTTGGAGGAACATTTGGAACATTTACGTGCTGTTTTTATTGCACTACGTGATGCACGTTTGTTTGGTAACCTTGGGAAGTGCACCTTTTGCACCGACCGAGTATCTTTTCTTGGCTATGTTGTTACTCCACAGGGAATTGAAGTTGATAAAGCCAAGATTGAAGCTATTGAGAGTTGGCCACAGCCCAAAACGGTCACTCAAGTGAGGAGTTTTCTTGGACTCGCTGGTTTCTATAGGCGTTTTGTGAGAGATTTCAGCACCATTGCTGCACCTCTCAATGAGCTTACAAAGAAGGATGTGCCTTTTGTTTGGGGTACCTCACAGGAAGAAGCCTTCACGGTATTGAAAGATAAGTTGACACATGCTCCTTTACTCCAACTTCCTGATTTTAATAAGACTTTTGAGCTTGAATGTGATGCTAGTGGAATTGGATTAGGAGGTGTTTTATTACAAGATGGCAAACCTGTTGCATACTTTTCTGAAAAATTGAGTGGGCCTAGTCTGAACTATTCTACTTATGATAAAGAATTATATGCTCTTGTTCGGACCTTAGAAACATGGCAACATTATTTATGGCCCAAAGAATTTGGTATACATTCTGATCATGAATCTTTGAAACACATTAAAAGTCAAGCAAAACTGAACCGCAGACATGCTAAATGGGTTGAATTTATTGAGACTTTCCCTTATGTCATTAAACACAAGAAGGGTAAAGAAAATGTTATTGCTGATGCATTGTCTCGTCGTTATACTATGCTTTCACAACTTGACTTTAAAATATTTGGTTTGGAGACCATCAAAGATCAATATGTGCATGATGCTGAATTTAAAGATGTATTGCAGAATTGTAAGGAAGGGAGAACATGGAACAAGTTCGTCGTTAACGATGGATTTGTGTTTCGTGCTAACAAGCTATGCATTCCAGCTAGCTCCGTTCGTCTTTTGTTGTTGCAGGAGGCGCATGGAGGAGGATTAATGGGGCACTTTGGCGTGAAGAAGACGGAGGATATACTTGCTACACATTTCTTTTGGCCAAAGATGAGACGGGATGTTGAGCGTTTTGTTGCTCGCTGCACTACATGTCAAAAAGCTAAGTCACGACTCAATCCTCATGGTTTATATATGCCTTTGCCTGTACCTAGTGTTCCTTGGGAGGATATATCTATGGACTTTGTTTTAGGTTTACCTCGAACAAAGAAGGGGAGGGATAGCATATTTGTTGTCGTGGATAGGTTCTCGAAAATGGCACACTTTATACCATGTCATAAAAGCGATGATGCTGTTAATGTTGCTGATTTGTTCTTTCGTGAAATTATACGCTTGCATGGTGTGCCAAATACTATTGTTTCAGATCGTGATACTAAATTTCTTACCCACTTTTGGAGATGTTTATGGGCTAAGTTGGGGACTAAACTGCTTTTTAGTACTACATGTCACCCCCAAACTGATGGACAAACTGAAGTAGTCAATAGAACATTGTCTACTATGCTTAGGGCTGTTTTGAAGAATAACAAGAAAATGTGGGAAGAATGCTTGCCTCATATTGAATTTGCTTATAATCGTTCATTGCATTCTACTACTAAGATGTGTACTTTTGAAATTGTGTATGGTTTCCTTCCTCGTGCACCAATTGATTTGTTGCCTCTTCCATCTTCGGAGAAGGTTAATTTTGATGCTAAACAACGTGCTGAATTGATCTTAAAAATGCATGAGTTAACTAAGGAGAACATTGAGCGTATGAATGCTAAATATAAACTTGCTGGAGATAAGGGTAGAAAACATGTTGTGTTTGCACCTGGAGATCTTGTTTGGTTACATTTGCGTAAGGATAGATTTCCTGATTTGCGCAAATCAAAGCTAATGCCACGTGCTGATGGTCCTTTTAAGGTGTTAGAGAAAATAAATGATAACGCATATAAACTTGAGCTGCCTGCAGATTTTGGGGTTAGTCCCACTTTTAACATTGCAGATCTGAAGCCTTATTTGGGTGAGGAAGATGAGCTTCCGTCGAGGACAACTTCATTTCAAGAAGGGGAGGATGATGAGGATATCAATACCATTGTTACACCCATAGCCCCTGCTTCTATACATACTGGACCAATTACTAGAGCTCGCGCACGCCAATTAAATTATCAGGTACTTTCGTTTCTTGGTAATGATTCTAAAGTTCATGAGAATATGATGCTGCCTAAATTGGATACATTTGTTTTGCTTACAAATGAAGGGCCTAGCTTGGACAAGAAAGAGGAACCTTGGAGCAAGTTCAAGCATGGAGATGATGGCATGCACAAGGGGAATAAGAACGGAGTTACAAGTGATGATTTCAGGACTTTGAAGCCACCATAAGGAGTGCAGGAAGCCTTGGACGAAATATACAAGATGCCACTTCATAAATTTCGTCCAGAGGCTATTATAGGTGCTGCGTCACCTTATTATTGGGCCAGGCCCATGTAATTTCGAAATACTTGAGTATAGGCTATTTTTAGGGTCCGTATGTGTGGGGAAAGAAGAGATAGGGTTGGTTTCGGACCCCTCCTTCAAGGGCCACGAAATCCCCCCCTCTTCCTCCATATATACAGCCCTTAGGTCACCGTTTAGACTTTGGGTTTTGTTTAGATTAAAAGTTCGCCATAGCTGCAACTTCGCGTACTTCGTTTGTGTTCAACGACCAGACCAAGACGTCACAGAACCCCACCTTGATCAATAAAGCTTTCATCTTATATTCGCAATATCCAGATTGCAAATCTTAGTTTCTTGCTTGTTCTTCGTTTGCTTGCAGGAGATAGACCCTCGTGGTCAGGTTGATTGTGCTCCGGCGTGGTCAATAACCTCTAGGAGTTGGTTTAGCGATTGCTAAGGCGCGACATCCTCGCACGTTCGTAGTCGGATTGTCAAAGTCTACTCCACCAAAAACGATAGCTATCATCTCATCGAAAGATCGGGACACCCTCGCCTCTATCACTCCACAGGGAGTTGAAGTTGATAAAGCCAAGATTGAAGCTATTGAGAGTTGGCCACAGCCCAAAACGGTCACTCAAGTGAGGAGTTTTCTTGGACTCGCTGGTTTCTATAGGCGTTTTGTGAGAGATTTCATCACCATTGCTGCACCTCTCAATGAGCTTACAAAGAAGGATGTGCCTTTTGTTTGGGGTACCTCACAGGAAGAAGCCTTCACGGTATTGAAAGATAAGTTGACACATGCTCCTTTACTCCAACTTCCTGATTTTAATAAGACTTTTGAGCTTGATGGTGATGCTAGTGGAATTGGATTAGGAGGTGTTTTATTACAAGATGGCAAACCTGTTGCATACTTTTCTGAAAAATTGAGTGGGCCTAGTCTGAACTATTCTACTTATGATAAAGAATTATATGCTCTTGTTCGGACCTTAGAAACATGGCAACATTATTTATGGCCCAAAGAATTTGTTATACATTCTGATCATGAATCTTTGAAACACATTAAAAGTCAAGCAAAACTGAACCGTAGACATGCTAAATGGGTTGAATTTATTGAGACTTTCCCTTATGTCATGAAACACAAGAAGGGTAAAGAAAATGTTATTGCTGATGCATTGTCTCGTCGTTATACTATGCTTTCACAACTTGACTTTAAAATATTTGGTTTGGAGACCATCAAAGATCAATATGTGCATGATGCTGAATTTAAAGATGTATTGCAGAATTGTAAGGAAGGGAGAACATGGAACAAGTTCGTCGTTAACGATGGATTTGTGTTTCGTGCTAACAAGCTATGCATTCCAGCTAGCTCCGTTCGTCTTTTGTTGTTGCAGGAGGCGCATGGAGGAGGATTAATGGGACACTTTGGCGTGAAGAAGACGGAGGATATACTTGCTACACATCTCTTTTGGCCAAAGATGAGACGGGATGTTGAGCGTTTTGTTGCTCGCTGCACTACATGTCAAAAAGCTAAGTCACGACTCAATCCTCATGGTTTATATATGCCTTTGCCTGTACCTAGTGTTCCTTGGGAGGATATATCTATGGACTTTGTTTTAGGTTTACCTCGAACAAAGAAGGGGAGGGATAGCATATTTGTTGTCGTGGATAGGTTCTCGAAAATGGCACACTTTATACCATGTCATAAAAGCGATGATGCTGTTAATGTTGCTGATTTGTTCTTTCGTGAAATTATACGCTTGCATGGTGTGCTAAATACTATTGTTTCAGATCGTGATACTAAATTTCTTAGCCACTTTTGGAGATGTTTATGGGCTAAGTTGGGGACTAAACTGCTTTTTAGTACTACATGTCACCCCCAAACTGATGGACAAACTGAAGTAGTCAATAGAACATTGTCTACTATGCTTAGGGCTGTTTTGAAGAATAACAAGAAAATGTGGGAAGAATGCTTGCCTCATATTGAATTTGCTTATAATCGTTCATTGCATTCTACTACTAAGATGTGTCCTTTTGAAATTGTGTATGGTTTCCTTCCTCGTGCACCAATTGATTTGTTGCCTCTTCCATCTTCGGAGAAGGTTAATTTTGGTGCTAAACAACGTGCTGAATTGATCTTAAAAATGCATGAGTTAACTAAGGAGAACATTGAGCGTATGAATGCTAAATATAAACTTGCTGGAGATAAGGGTAGAAAACATGTTGTGTTTGCACCTGGAGATCTTGTTTGGTTACATTTGCGTAAGGATAGATTTCCTGATTTGCGCAAATCAAAGCTAATGCCACGTGCTGATGGTCCTTTTAAGGTGTTAGAGAAAATAAATGATAATGCATATAAACTTGAGCTGCCTGCAGATTTTGGGGTTAGTCCCACTTTTAACATTGCATATCTGAAGCCTTATTTGGGTGAGGAAGATGAGCTTCCGTCGAGGACGACTTCATTTCAAGAAGGGGAGGATGATGAGGACATCAATACCATTGTTACACCCACAGCCCCTGCTTCTATACATACTGGACCAATTACTAGAGCTCGCGCACGCCAATTAAAATATCAGGTACTTTCGTTTCTTGGTAATGATTCTAAAGTTCATGAGAATATGATGCTGCCTAAATTGGATACATTTGTTTTGCTTACAAATGAAGGGCCTAGCTTGGACAAGAAAGAGGAACCTTGGAGCATGTTCAAGCATGGAGATGATGGCATGCACAAGGGGAACAAGAACGGAGTTACAAGTGATGATTTCAGGACTTTGAAGCCACCATAATGAGTGCAGGAAGCCTTGGACGAAATATACAAGATGTCACTTCATAAATTTCGTCCAGAGGCTATTATAGGTGCTGCGTCACCTTATTATTGGGCCAGGCCCATGTAATTTCGAAATACTTGAGTATAGGCTGTTTTTAGAGTCCGTATGTGTGGGGAAACAAGAGATAGGGTTGGTTTCGGACCCCTCCTTCAAGGGCCACGAAATCCCCTCCTCTTCCTCCATATATACAGCCCTTAGGGCACCGTTTAGACTTTGGGTTTTGTTTAGATTAAAAGTTCGCCCTAGCTGCAACTTCGCGTACTTCGTTTGTGTTCAACGACCAGACCAAGACGTCACAGAACCCCACCTTGATCAATAAAGCTTTCATCTTATATTCGCAATATCCAGATTGCAAATCTTAGTTTCTTGCTTGTTCTTCGTTTGCTTGCAGGAGATAGACCCTCGTGGTCAGGTTGATTGTGCTCCGGCGTGGTCAATAACCTCTCGGAGTTGGTTTAGCGATTGCTAAGGCGCGACGTCCTCGCACGTTCATAGTCGGATCGTCAAAGTCTACTCCACCAAAAACGATAGCTATCATCTCATCGAAAGATCGGGACACCCTCGCCTCTATCAAGCGCCGTGATTTTTGTTAGTGTTCTAGGCTCGCGTCTCTAGCACGGTCTAGCCTAGGACCAGCACAGTACCGTCGTTGAGAGTTTATTCAACATTGCATCTCTGAATTGATTATTGCTGACCCTTTTTGCTACCATATCATAAGCCTTCCCAGCTCCACATACATCTACATCGTGCGTTTGACACCACCTGGCAATCGCTCTGTCCAAGCTCTGAGAGTTTTGACTACAAAGGTTGCCGATCACCACCTGCTGCTGGGTAAGAACTGGTAAGAATTTGAGATTTGCTTGACGGATTTGTGACACCGCACCACACCACCACCACTTTCTAGTAGTCTGTAGGATCATATTCTTGTGTGTTTCTGTTGCTGCTAACCATGGCAGGATCACAAGCCGACGAGATTGACTGGGAGAACATGACGAACAAGGAGTTGCATGATAAATTTCAGCAAATGATGAGTGGCCAGGTGGGAGATGTGCTAAACAGATTTGAAGAGGCCATGGAGAAGATAGATGGCATGGAGAAGTCGTTCGAGACAAAGCTGGATAACAAGTTTAATGAATTGCTCACGCGTCTTCCCCAACCACCACCGGCTGCACCTGTCGCACCTCTGCAACGACAACAACAACTGATAGAGGCGAGGGTGTCCCGATCTTTCGATGAGATGATATCTATCGTTTTTGGTGGAGTAGACTTTGACGATCCGACTACGAACGTGCGAGGACGTCGCGCCTTAGCAATCGCTAAACCAACTCCGAGAGGTTATTGACCACGCCGGAGCACAATCAACCTGACCCCGAGGGTCTATCTCCTGCAAGCAAACGAAGAACAAGCAAGAAACTAAGATTTGCAATCTGGATATTGCGAATATAAGATGAAAGCTTTATTGATCGAAGTGGGGTTCTGTGACGTCTTGGTCTGGTCGTTGAACACAAACGAAGTACGCGAAGTTGCAGCTATGGCGAACTTTTAATCTAAACAAAACCCAAAGTCTAAACGGTGCCCTAAGGGCTGTATATATGGAGGAAGAGGAGGGGATTTCGTGGCCCTTGAAGGAGGGGTCCGAAACCAACCCTATCTCTTGTTTCCCCACACATACGGACTCTAAAAACAGCCTATACTCAAGTATTTCTAAATTACATGGGCCTGGCCCAATAATAAGGTGACGCAGCACCTATAATAGCCTCTGGACGAAATTTATGAAGTGACATCTTGTATATTTCGTCCAAGGCTTCCTGCACTCATTATGGTGGCTTCAAAGTCCTGAAATCATCACTTGTAACTCCGTTCTTGTTCCCCTTGTGCATGCCATCATCTCCATGCTTGAACTTGCTCCAAGGTTCCTCTTTCTTGTCCAAGCTAGGCCCTTCATTTGTAAGCAAAACAAATGTATCCAATTTAGGCAGCATCATATTCTCAGGAACAGCACAAGGACTAAGGGATTCGCGTATATAACCTTTGTCGAGCAACTCCTGTACTTGACGCATAATCTCCTTCGTCTCCTCTGGATTGGTACGGTATGGCGCACGGTTTGGCAACGAAGCACCGGGAATTAAGTCAATCTGATGCTCAATCCCGCGAATAGGTTGTAATCCCGGTGGCACGTCTTGTGGAAAGACGTCAGCGAACTCCTGCAAAATGTTAGTGACCGCAGGAGGCAAAGAGGAAGGCACGTCCTCGAATGAAAATAACGCCTCTTTGCACACAAAAGCATAGCAAACAGAATTGCTGAAATCTAGATCATCAATATCAGATTTGGTGGCAAGTAAGCATGCACTTTTCAATTTAATTTCAGAAGCAACACTAGATGGTTTATTATTAGGCTTCATTTGTTGCTCAAATTCTTTTGCCACAATCTGATTTTCACTCTTATTTTTCTCGTGTTTTGCTTTACTAGCTCTATTAATATCATCTTTCAAAATAGAATCAGGAGTCATAGGAAGCAAAGTAATATGTTTATCCTTATGAACAAGAGTATACTGATTGTTTCTACCATGGTGTACAGAATTTTTATCAAATTGCCATGGTCTACCAAGTAATAATGAACATGCTTGCATGGGTACCACATCACAATCAACATAATCAGCATATGTAGAGATACTAAAATGCACACGAACAGTACGTGTTACCTTAACCTTGCCGCTGTTGTTGAACCATTGGATATAGTAAGGATGTGGATGTGGTCTTGTGGTGAGAGATAGCTTCTCCACCAGCTCCATGCTAGCCAAGTTGTTGCAGCTCCCTCCATCTATGATGACGCGAACAGAACGTTCCTTCACAACTCCCTTTGTATGGAACAAATTATGCCTCTGATTTTGCTCAGCTTGTGTGACCTGCACACTCAAAACACGTTGAGCAACTAAACATTCATACCTGTCAGCGTCTTCAGGAGCCATGTATTGCGTCTCATGATCAGAATCATCTCCACCGTGTTCTTCACTTGTAATAAGAGCCAAAGTCTCCTCATCATAGTCACTAGCGGACTCATACCCACCATCCTCAGTAGCAATCATAACACGCGGAGATTGGCATTCTCTCGCATAATGACCTCTTCCCTTACAACGACGACAAATAATATCACGTGTGTGCCCTGTTGATGCCATAGATGAAGAAGAGCTCTGGGCAGGCCCAGAGGGTGTACTCTTGGCAGATGGTGGTGGTGGTGCCTGTTTTCTTATATCTCGGTTGGAATTGGCGGCTGAAGTCAGTGGTGCCGCAGTTGGACGTGTGGGAGTAGAGGAGGCACGCGGTGTCCATGATGAAGATCGACCTGCAGAAAAATTAGTTCGCGCCAATGCCTGTCGATCCTGCACTTCACGTTCAGCTTTACAAGCAAGATGGAATAAACGAGTGATATTATTATACTCCTTATACTCTAGAATGGTCTGAATCTCTCTATTTAATCCACCCATGAAACGTGCAAGCATAGCTTCATTCTCCTCAACAATACCACATCTAATCATGCCAGTTTGTAATTCCTGATAATATTCTTCTACAGAATTTTTTCCTTGTCTTAAGCGCTGCAATTTTTGAAGTAATTCACGTTGATAATATGGTGGAACCCAACGAGTACGCCTAGCAGTTTTCAAAGCAGCCCACGTAGCTGGAATAGGATATAATCTACAATGTTCAGACCACCATACACATGCAAAACTAGTGAAAGCACAAACAGCAGCAGCAACACGTCGTTCCTCGGGATATTGTAAACATGTAAAACGTTGTTCAGTTTCTAACTCCCAAGTAAGATATATATCAGGAACATATCTACCCTCGAATGGTGGAATATTCAATTTTAATTTAGGAAGATGGTCATGATCTCGTACCTGAAGTGGTGGTGCAGACCTACCATTGCGATTATTTGCATGTGGACGACCTGGTGCTGGTGGTTGCACGTAGTTATGATTTTGATCAACCTCATCCTCATAATCGCCCGCGTAATCATCCTCCTCCTCGGCACCAGCAGCAGCAGGAGCAGAAGCCAAAGAAGCATCAACAGTAGGTACAGCAGCACCAGAAGTTTGGCCATCCTCAAGAGGAACACGCTTCGCTCATCCGAACTGATTTGGAAGGGGGCGTTGTTGTTGTCGTTGCAGAGGTGCGACAGGTGCAGCCGGTGGTGGTTGGGGAAGACGCGTGAGCAATTCATTAAACTTGTTATCCAGCTTTGTCTCGAACGACTTCTCCATGCCATCTATCTTCTCCATGGCCTCTTCAAATCTGTTTAGCACATCTCCCACCTGGCCACTCATCATTTGCTGAAATTTATCATGCAACTCCTTGTTCGTCATGTTCTCCCAGTCAATCTCGTCGGCTTGTGATCCTGCCATGGTTAGCAGCAATAGAAACACACAAGAATATGATCCTACAGACTACTAGAAAGTGGTGGTGGTGTGGTGTGGTGTCACAAATCCGTCAAGCAAATCTCAAATTCTTACCAGTTCTTACCCAGCATGATAGAGGCGAGGGTGTCCCGATCTTTCGATGAGATGATAGCTATCGTTTTTGGTGGAGTAGACTTTGACGATCCGACTACGAACGTGCGAGGACGTCGCGCCTTAGCAATCGCTAAACCAACTCCGAGAGGTTATTGACCACGCCGGAGCACAATCAACCTGACCACGAGGGTCTATCTCCTGCAAGCAAACGAAGAACAAGCAAGAAACTAAGATTTGCAATCTGGATATTGCGAATATAAGATGAAAGCTTTATTGATCAAGGTGGGGTTCTGTGACGTCTTGGTCTGGTCGTTGAACACAAACGAAGTACGCGAAGTTGCAGCTATGGCGAACTTTTAATCTAAACAAAACCCAAAGTCTAAACGGTGCCCTAAGGGCTGTATATATGGAGGAAGAGGAGGGGATTTCGTGGCCCTTGAAGGAGGGGTCCGAAACCAACCCTATCTCTGTTTCCCCACACATACGGACTCTAAAAACAGCTTATACTCAAGTATTTCGAAATTACATGGGCCTGGCCCAATAATAAGGTGACGCAGCACCTATAATAGCCTCTGGACGAAATTTATGAAGTGACATCTTGTATATTTCGTCCAAGGCTTCCTGCACTCATTATGGTGGCTTCAAAGTCCTGAAATCATCACTTGTAACTCCGTTCTTGTTCCCCTTGTGCATGCCATCATCTCCATGCTTGAACTTGCTCCAAGGTTCCTCTTTCTTGTCCAAGCTAGGCCCTTCATTTGTAAGCAAAACAAATGTATCCAATTTAGGCAGCATCATATTCTCATGAACTTTAGAATCATTACCAAGAAACGAAAGTACCTGATATTTTAATTGACGTGCGCGAGCTCTAGTAATTGGTCCAGTATGTATAGAAGCAGGGGCTGTGGGTGTAACAGTGGTATTGATGTCCTCATCATGGACCAATCTCAATATTCTTTTCTTGAGAATATTCCTTTTTCTATTAAAGGAATAATTCTTTTTTCCCTAGGTTGTGAAGCAACCTATATTTCTGTCTTCCAAATAATTCTCATAATTTTTTTGGGTCATATCTTCCACAGATATGCCAAAACCCTTCCTTGGCATCATAAAGATAATTCACAAATATTCCTTTTCTCATTTTGCCCTAAGTGGCTTTTTGAGAAGGAAATGCTATTTATCTTTGATTGCTTGCCCCCAAACTTTTTGGGAACTCTTTCCTATCCATATCATGGCCTCATGCGAAAATTCAACTCAATTTGCCTAGTGAATCTTCCTCAGCAAATTTCCAAAGTTTATGTCAGATGGAAGCCTTTGTGAAGGAAGCACTAGCTAGGAGTATCCAAATGAGTTGAAATTTTGCAAGCTCCTTCATGTGCTCATTTCATGACTCTCCACCAATTTTGAGCTCTATCTAATAATCTATGTGAGCACACCATCAAATCCTGGTTTCTGGTCAGATTTTCAGGTTGTGAAGCAAGTATATTTTATATTGCTTCATTATTTCTGAAAATTTATCAGGAACTTCTCCTACACATATAAACCCTCTCTACCAAAGTTGGGCTCATTTTATCTAGCCATTTACCCTCTACAGTTTTCCTAAAATTCTGTGCAGAGAGGTGCATTGTGAAGGAAGTACCATTTTGGCATATCCAAATGGTATGAAAATTTTATGGCACCCTCATATTCCTAAATCATCATGACATGACCATTTTCAGCTCAATCCAATCTAGCATGTGAGTGCCACTTCAAGATTTGCATTCCTGTCCAGTTTGGTACATTGTACAACAAGTGCTAGCTATCTTCATTGTTTTGAGCTGAAACTTTGTCAACATGATAATCTTAGTGTATGATCACACCCTGCCAAACGTCATGCTTCATCTCCATGTATGTGTTCCCCACCCCACTACAAACACCTTCCTGCTCAATTGTCTTCGAGCTACCTCTAGTCACCTCGTGGCTCCCTGTTCTCGTTTCTTTCCTCCTTGGCTCTCTATGACGAATGGCCAATCTACTGGACATGGTCGACCGGCCAGGGTGCAACCGTGTGCGCCAGTTCACACGGTGACTGCGTGGCTGGCATGCACATCGGCGTGCTCTGCAAGTGGAGCCCCCTGGCCTCGCCCATACCTCATCTTCGCGAGATTTCTTCGTGTCCTGGAGCTCCCCTGTGATCCCCTGCCTCGTCCTGTGCCGCTTCCCAGTCTGGTCTCATCACCGTTGAGTCGCGTTGGCCGTGCCCGTGACGCAAACCTGCCCTGCTCCTCCATTGTCCGGCCGGCCGGAGCTTCTCGAGCGCTCCCGAGCTCTCCCTCGGCTATAAATAGCTTGGCCGCGCTCCTCCGCAGCTCGCCGCTCTCTTCTCCGCCCTCCTAGTCCACCGGAGCCCCTCCACCTCGCCTCTGTCCGACGCCGTCCACCATGGCCACCTTGGCCTCGGCCTAAATTCCGGCCAGCTGAGCTCCTCCTCCACCCCGTGATCTCTCCACTAGTTTCCCCACTCACCGGCGCACCTCTCCCACCCCTCGCCCCATCGCCGGAGTACCTGAGGCCGCCGCCCCCTAGAACGGTTACCTCCCACCCCCGCTCTCTGTTGCCTCGAGCTGCGGCATCTCTGCTTCCTCCCGGCGCCCGCGCTGGAGCTGAACGGGTGCGGCGTGGTCCACCGAGGCCGCCGGTGGCCTCACCTCGGCCGGAGACCGCCGGAGCCGGGCAGGCCCGCCGCTGGTCGAGCCACCCCTGCCCCGCCTCTGTTTCCTGTTGGGAGGGACGAGAGGAAGAAGAAGGAAATGGGAGGAAAGAGAGAAGGCCCAGCGGACCCCACGCGTAAGTGACTCTAAGCCTATCCTAGTCAGCATAAGTGGAGGCGGTTTTTCATCAAATACGCTTTCTAAATTAGAAAGCGTACTCTGCCTCTACTTCGGCTGGAAATACGCCTTCTCTGTGCAGAAACGCATTCTCAGAAAAGGCGCTTTCTGTTTTCAGCCGCCAGGGACTTGTTTGTGAGGAAATTTTTGCATATTAGTCCCTGTTCTTCTTCCGTCCGTATCTTCGCAACCGTAACTGCGGATCAGGTGATTCCAAAGCCCACGTCTTCTTCTCGTCGAGCCCGATCTTTTGGTACCATTTTCACTATGTTGTCACATACTAGAAATGACCACTTTGCCCTTGCCCTTATCTAGCCCCCTCTGAGAGAGAATCTTTTCCGGCGAATCGTTCCGCGACTTCACCGCACTTCTTCCCGGAGTATTCTTCATCCCCAGGCAAGCCACGACAGCCACTTGCATGAGAGCCTTGCAGTAGCCATGGTTTTCAACTTGAATATTAAAGTTGTTTGTGCATGTTAATATTTTCTGAATGCTATATGCTCGTGAATCCGTGCTTATCTTTACGATATGATCATTTTGCATCTGTTGGTTAAATGATTACCTGATAGTATTATTATCATGTTATATTCTAGTAAGTCTTTTTCTGATGCTAGTGATCATGCTATGTTCATCTAAGGTGTTATTATACTTGTGCTATTCAGGATCATCGGTATGCCATGCTCATGTGCATCAGTAGAATAAATATTGTTGCTAGGATTCATATGTTAATGGTTATGCTTACCATCCATGCTCATGTTGATATCATGTTCATGTGCATTGTTATTTCATCATGTTATCATGACTCAGCTCATCCTCATTCAAGTTTAACCGGACATTAATCGAACTTGAACACCTGTTGGCTGAGTCATAGTGCCATCGAGACGAGCTGACCAGTGCAGCCACATTTGTCTTTATGGGAAGACCCTAATGCGGTCTATTGTCATGCCTCTCGCCGGTGTCCTCTAACTAGGGAAGGTTATGGGCATGCGCTATCCTAATCAGGTAGGTGGACATAAGCCTTGTGTGCCCGTGTTGGTATTGAGCTCATGTCCCCGTTTGGGACCATTTTTGTTTTGCCACGATGGTGGCCGTTGGATGTCCAGTGTGGCATCGGGGCCACCCATGACTTAGCCCAAAGGGGAGTTTGTCGGAGTGGCCGGGAGAGTGTCATGCAATAGATCGGTTTTGTCGGAACGCCGTTGGTCCACCCGAATGGGAGTACGAGGCCTTGGGTTTCGTAGTGTGGGTATAGTGTACTAACCTCTGTAGAGTGTATAATCTATCGATAGCCGCGCCCGTGGATATGGGCTCAGTTCATAGTAGGTCACACTATGGGTCAACAGTAATAATAACCTGCTTAATGATAACCCCGGTTCGATGAGGAAAGAAGTTGGTTGATCTTTATGTGATCGAGAGAGGATCACAGTGGTATCGTGGATACCGAAGCTGGTTGATGTTTGTGGTGTTATGCGATAATCATGGGTAAGGATCAAGCTCCTTGTGGCTAGGTAAGGATTACTACGGTATTGGTAATACCAAGCTTGATTTGATCCTGAGGTGATCGTGTGATGTCCACGATGGTAAGTGGTACATGTGGTGGTTACGAGATAACCCCGAACATTGTAAGTTGTATCATGATAGTTTAAACATGCTGCATGCTAGTATCATCATGTTCATAAGTTCATGCCATGCTTATAATGTGCTAGTGGTATCATGTTTATCATTGCTTTAACCTGTAAATGCCATGATATTGCTTGTCTTGATTGCTTTGGTTGTGTGAGCTTGCGAGTACATTCAAAGTACTCACCTGGCGTGTCATGCCAGTTTGCAGGTCATGCCGTGTTTGCTTGATTGCCGAGGATCCCGAGTTTGCAAGCTAGGATACGCGTTCCAGCCAGAGTCCCTGCGGAGTGGAGTCCATTGTTTGTCGTCATTGTTCCACTGCTAGAAGTTATTCCGCTGCTTCGAGTTGTTCTGCTGCTAGCATAGAGCAACCTTAGTAGGCGTAGTGTCGCGGTGCCGATGTAATTCCCTGTTATATCGGAACCCTTGTATCCATATCATTTGTAATAAAGAGCTGATTTGTTCTATGCCAAGCAGTGCCATATTCCAGAAGACTTGATCTCTGGGCTGGAATACGGGGTGTTCCGGTCTCTATGAGCCGGGGTGCCACACAATAATAGTTTTAATGTAAATATTACGTCTTGGATAACTCGATGTTCAACAAGTTTGTTTAATTCATCGATTCCAAATTCAAGGATACTCAAGACAGAATCGACACAAGTCCTCCCATGCATTGTGCCCCTTGAGCTTCATCCAACAATGTATGAACGTAAATTGCCTCCCCTCGGTCATGTGGTATAACACGGCATCATATCTGGGCTCTATGATGTGATGATTATCGAGTTGCAGCATTGAGTGAATCAATGAATTGACGAACATGTAGAGCTACTGATGCGGAGCATCCTATGGTCATCCCCATGGACATTCTGATGCGGAGCATCCTTTCGTCATCCCCATGGACTCTACACCAACGCATCAAGCACCATGTGGACCTATGACAAGAGCTCGAGCATGCGCAATGGAAACCGAGGTGAACTCCTTCCTACTTAACATGCATATGGACACGAATGGAACTTGGTTGCTACCTCACCAAAATGCACTATGTATCATTAGGTACGAAGAGGAACACCCCCAAGCAGCTAAGGAGCATCACCAAGGAGCAAGAAAACCACCCCAAGTCCGCACGAAGGAAGAAGGAACCCAACAGCAGCTGGACAGGAAGTCCCAGGCGACCCCGTGCGCACAGGCCTTCGAGACCCCGTGCCCACGGGCTACACAGGGAGCTACGGCTGTAGCACCCCATGCGCACGGGCCCAACTTACCCCGTGCGCACGGGCCCTAGAGGATGGCCAGCTGAGATCGGGTTTTGGGCCTCCTCTTCATCCACCTCGCCCCAAACCTATATATTCCGTACCTAGGGTTATGTTTAGGGTAAGCAAAGACATATGTGAGATATTTTGAGAGCTTTGCTCCTTCTACCACTCCATTGGAGATCAAGGCCTCTTAGGAGAGGATCCACTTGTGGATTTCAAGACCTCCTCTTGGAGAAGACTACCATCTTCAAGACCTCATCTCTTAGGAGTGGTAAGAACTTTACCTAGTGCTTGTTTCCTTTGATTGTGCTTGTAATCTTGTGGATCTATGTGTTTGCTATTCTAGTGGATGTGTGATTGGGTTTTTGTTGGAGTGAATTCTTCTTTGTGTTCTTGGTGTTCATCCCTTTTCCCCTCCAAGTGTGAAAAGATCCATCTTAGGGTTTCACCCTACAACATCTTGGTATCATGAGCAAGGTTGATTCGCATCTTGGAGTCCCTACCCCCCATTTGCTAGCTTGATTTTGTTGTTTTTTGTCCTAATCCGAAAATCCCCACCAAAAATAGCCCCAAAATTTTTCTTGCAATTTGTTGGTTCTTGTGAGATTTGGTTGAATTGATCCACGAATTTGGTGTTTGACAAGTGGATCTTGTTGGGAAACGTTGCATGGAAAACAAAAAAAATTCTAAGCACACGCAAGATCTATCCATGCAGATGCATAGCAACGAGGGGAGAGTGTGTCTACGTACCCTCATAGACCGTAAGCGGAAGCGTTTAGTAACGCGGTTGATGTAGTCGAACTTCTTCGCGATCCAACCGATTGAGTACCGAACGTACGGCACCATCGCGTTCAGCACACGTTCAGCTCGGTGACGTCCTCACCTTCTTGATCCAGCAAGATGGCGAAGTAGTGGATGAGTTCCGGTAGCACGATGGCATGGTGATGGTGGTGGTGATGCTATCTCCGCAGGGCTTCGCCTAAGCACTACAAAAATATGACCGAGGGACAAAACTGTGGAGGGGGGCGCCGCACACGGCTAAGAGATTGTCGTGGTTATGTGTGGCGCCCCCTTCCCACATATATATAGGTTGGGGGGAGAGGGGAGCAGCCAGGAGGCACCCCAAGTAGGGCCAAATCCTACTTGGGGTCTTCCCCAAGCCGCGCCCCCCTTCCTTATTTGAGTGCGGGAGGAAGGCAGGGGGAGGTGGCGCCCCCCTTTCCTTTATCTCATGAGGAGGGTAAGTGTTGTAGGGTGGAACCCTAAGTGGAGATCTTTCATGAATTGGAGGGAAATCCCCAAAGGAGACTGTTGGGTACACCTTCTATCACAGATCCGAAGGCAAGATATTCGTTGCTAAGAATGGATCCTTTCTAGAGAAGGAGTTTCTCTCGAAAGAAGTGAGTGGGAGGAAAGTAGAACTTGATGAGGTAATTGTACCTTCTCCCGAATTGGAAAGTAGTTCATCACAGAAATCAGTTCCAGTGATGCCTACACCAATCAGTGAGGAAGTTAATGATGATGATCATGAAACTTCGGATCAAGTCACTACCGAACCTCGTAGGTCAACCAGAGTACGTTCCGCACCAGAGTGGTACGGTAATCCTGTTCTGGAAGTCATGTTACTAGACCATGATGAACCTACGAACTATGAGGAAGCGATGATGAGCCCAGATTCCGCGAAATGGCTTGAGGCCATGAAATCTGAGATGGGATCCATGAATGAGAACAAAGTGTGCACTTTGGTTGACTTGCCCGATGATCGGCAAGCCATAGAGAATAAATGGATCTTCAAGAAGAAGACTGACGCTGACGGTAATGTTACTGTCTACAAAGCTCGACTTGTTGCGAAAGGTTTTCGACAAGTTCAAGGAGTTAACTACGATGAGACCTTCTCACCCGTAGCGATGCTTAAGTCTGTCCGAATCATGTTAGCAATTGCCGCATTTTATGATTATGAAATTTGGCAAATGGATGTCAAAACTGCATTCCTTAATGGATTTCTTAAAGAAGAGTTGTATATGATGCAACCAGAAGGTTTTGTCGATCCTAAAGGTGCTAACAAAGTGTGCAAGCTCCAGCGATCCATTTATTGATTGGTGCAAGCATCTCGGAGTTGGAATATATGCTTTGATGAAGTGATCAAAGCATATGGTTTTATACAGACTTTTGGAGAAGCCTGTATTTACAAGAAAGTGAGTGGGAGCTCTGTAGCATTTCTGATATTATATGTGGATGACATATTGTTGATTGGAAATGATATAGAATTTCTGGATAGCATAAAAGGATACTTGAATAAGAACTTTTCAATGAAAGACCTCGGTGAAGCTGCTTATATATTGGGCATCAAGATCTATAGGGATAGATCAAGACGCTTAATAGGACTTTCACAAAGCACATACCTTGATAAAGTTTTGAAGAAGTTCAAAATGGATCAGTCAAAGAAAGGGTTCTTGCCTATGTTGCAAGGTGTGAAGTTGAGTAAGACTCAATGCCCGACCACTGCAGAAGATAGAGAGAAAATGAAAGTCATTCCCTATGCCTCAGCCATAGGTTCTATCATGTATGCAATGCTGTGTACCAGACCTGATGTGTGCCTTGCTATAAGTTTAGCAGGGAGATACCAAAGTAATCCAGGAGTGGATCACTGGACAGCGGTCAAGAACATCCTGAAATACCTGAAAAGGACTAAGGATATGTTTCTCATTTATGGAGGTGACAAAGAGCTTGTCGTAAGTGGTTACGTCGATGCAAGCTTTGACACTGATCTGGATGACTCTAAGTCACAAACCGGATACGTATTTATATTGAATGGTGGAGCTGTCAGTTGGTGCAGTTCCAAGCAAAGCGTCGTGGCGGGATCTACGTGTGAAGCGGAGTACATAGCTGCTTCGGAAGCAGCAAATGAAGGAGACTGGATGAAGGAGTTCATATCCGATCTAGGTGTAATATCTAGTGCATCGGGTCCAATGAAAATCTTTTGTGACAATACTGGAGCAATTGCCTTGGCGAAGGAATCCAGATTTCACAAAAGAACCAAACACATCAAGAGATGCTTCAATTCCATCCGCGATCAAGTCAAGGAGGGAGACATAGAGATTTGCAAAATACATACGGATCTGAATGTTGCAGACCCGTTAACTAAGCCTCTTCCACGAGCAAAACATGATCAGCACCAAGACTCCAAGGGTGTTAGAATCATTACTGTGTAATCTAGATTATTGACTCTAGTGCAAGTGGGAGACTGAAGGAAATATGCCCTAGAGGCAATAATAAAGTTGTTATTTATATTTCCTTATATCATGATAAATGTTTATTATTCATGCTAGAATTGTATTAACCGGAAACTTAGTACATGTGTGAATACATAGACAAACAGAGTGTCCCTAGTATGCCTCTACTTGACTAGCTTATTTATCAAAGATGGTTATGTTTCCTGACCATAGACATGTGTTGTCATTTGATGAACAGGATCACATCATTAGAGAATGATGTGATGGACAAGACCCATCCGTTAGCTTAGCATAATGATCGTTAAGTTTTATTGCTATTGCTTTCTTCATGACTTATACATATTCCTCTGACTATGCGATTATGCAACTCCCGAATACCAGAGGAACACCTTGTGTGCTATCAAATGTCACAACGTAACTGGGTGATTATAAAGATGCTCTACAGGTGTCTCCGAAGGTGTTTGTTATAAATCGAGATTAGGATTTGTCACTCAAAGTATCGGAGAGGTATCTCTGGGCCCTCTCGGTAATGCACATCATATGAAGCCTTGCAAGCAATGTGACTAATGAGTTAGTTGCAGGATGATGCATTACGGAACGAGTAAAGAGACTTGCAGGTAACGAGATTGAACTAGGTATGATGATACCGACGATCGAATCTCGGGCAAGTAACATACCGATGACAAAGGGAATAACGTATGTTGTTATGCGGTTTGACCGATAAAGATCTTCGTAGAATATGTAGGAGCCAATATGAGCATCGAGGTTCCACTATTGGTTATTGACCGGAGATGTGTCTCGGTCATGTCTACATAGTTCTCGAACCCGTAGGGTCCGCACGCTTAACGTTCGATGACGATTTGTATTATGGGTTATGTGATTTGATGATCGAAGTTTGTTCGGAGTCCCGGATGAGATCACGGACATGACGAGGAGTCTCGAAATGGTCAAGAGGTAAAGATTCATATATTGGAAGGCTATATTCGGACATCGGAAAGGTTCCGAGTCATTCGGATATTTTTCGGAGTACCGGGGAGTTACGGGAATTCACCGGGAGAAGTAATGGGCCTTATTGGGCCATACGGGAAAAGTGGAGGCAGGCCAAAGGGGAGGTGGCGCGCGCCCCCCCATGGGTTTGAATTGGACTAGGGGAAGGGGGCGGCGCCCCCCTTGCTCTTTCCTACTCCCTCTCTCTTTCCCTCTTTCCTTCTCTCCTACTCCGAAAAAGGAAAGGGATTCCTACTAGGACTTGGAAGTCCGAGTAGGACTCCATACACTTGGCGCGCCCCTAGGAGGGCCGGCCTCTCTCCCTCCCTCCTTTATATACGGGGGAGGGGGGCACCCCAAAGGCACACCAAGATTTGTCTTAGCCGTGTGCGGTGCCCCCCTCCACAGTTACACACCTCGGTCATATCGTCGTAGTGCTTAGGTGAAGCCCTGCGCCGGTAACTTCATCATCACCGTCGCCACACCGTCGTGCTGACGGAACTCTCCCTCATCCTCAACTGGATCAAGAGCTCGAGGGACGTCATCGAGCTGAACGTGTGCTGAACTCGGAGGTGCCGTACGTTCGGTGCTTGATCGGTTGGATCGCGAAGACGTTCGACTACATCAACCGCGTTAAGCTAACGCTTCCGCTTTCGGTCTACGAGGGTACGTGGACATACTCTTCCCCTCTCATTGCTATGCATCTCCTAGATAGATCTTGCGTGAGCGCAGGAATTTTTTTGAAATTACACGTTCCCCAACAGTGGTATCCGAGCCAGGTCTATGCGTAGATGTTATGCACGAGTAGAACACAAAGAGTTGTGGGCGATAATAGTCATATTGCTTACCACCAACGTCTTACTTTGATTCGGCGGTATTGTTGGATGAAGCGGCCCGGACCGACATTACATGACTGCGTTCATGAGACTGGTTCTACCAACGTGCTTTGCACAAAGGTGGCTGGCGGGTGTCTGTTTCTCCAACTTTAGTTGAATCGAGTTTGACTACGGTCGGTCCTTGTTGAAGGTTAAAACAGCACACTTGACGAAAAATCATTGTGGTTTTGATGCGTAGGTAAGAACGGTTCTTACTAGAAGCCCGTAGCAGCCACGTAAAACTTGCAACAACAAAGTAGAGGACGTCTAACTTAATTTTGCAGGGCATGCTGTGATGTGATATGGTCAAGACATGATGTGATATACGTTATTGTATGAGATGATCATGTTTTGTAAAAGTTATCGGCAACTGGCAGGAGCCTTATGGTTGTCGCTTTATTGTATGAAATGCAATCGCCATGTAATTGCTTTACTTTATCACTATGCGGTAGCGATAGTCGTAGAAGCAATAGTTGGCGAGACGACAACTACGCTACGATGGAGATCAAGGTGTCAAGCCGGTGACGATGGAGATCATGACGGTGCTTTGGAGATGGAGATCAAAGGCACAAGATGATGATGGCCATATCATGTCACATATTTTGATTGCATGTGATGTTTATCTTTTATGCATCTTATTTTGCTTAGTACGGTGGTAGCATTATAAGATGATCCCTCACTAAATTTCAAGGTATAAGTGTTCTCCCTGAGTATGCACCGTTGCGACAGTTCGTCGTGCCGAGACACCACGTGATGATCGGGTGTGATAAGCTCTACGTTCACATACAACAGGTGCAAGCCAGTTTTGCACGTGCAGAATACTCGGGTTAAACTTGACGAGCCTAGCATATGCAGATATGGCCTCGGAACACTGAGACCGAAAGGTCGAGCGTGAATCATATAGTAGATATGATCAACATAGAGATGTTCACCATTGAAAACTACTCCATCTCACGTGATGATCGGACATGGTTTAGTTGATATGGATCACGTGATCATTTAGATGACTAGAGGGATGTCTATCTAAGTGGGAGTTCTTAAGTAAGATGATTAATTGAACTTAATTTATCATGAACTTAGTACCTGATAGTTTTTGCATATCTATGTTGTTGTAGATCAATGGCCCGTGCTACCGTTCCCTTGAATTTTAATGCGTTCCTAGAGAAAGCTAAGTTGAAAGATGATGGTAGCAACTACATGGACTGGGTCCGTAACTTGAGGATTATCCTCATTGCTGCACAGAAGAATTATGTCCTTGATGCAGCGCTAGGTGAAAGGCCTGCTGCAGGAGCAGATGCTGATGTTATGAACGTCTGGCAAGCTCGATCTGATGACTACTCGATAGTTCAGTGTGCCATGCTTTACGGCTTAGAATCGGGACTTCAAAGACGTTTTGAACGTCATGGAGCATATGAGATGTTCCAAGAGTTGAAGTTAATATTTCAAGCAATGCCCGAGTTGAGAGATATGAAGTCTCCAACAAGTTCTATAGCTGCAAGATGGAGGAGAATAGTTCTGTCAGTGAACATATACTCAGAATGTCTGGGTACCATAACCACTTGACTCAGTTGGGAGTTAATCTTCCTGATGATAGTGTCATTGACAGAGTTCTTCAATCACTGCCACCAAGCTATAAAGGCTTCGTGATGAACTATAATATGCAAGGGATGGAAAAGACAATTCCCGAGCTCTTCGCGATGCTAAAGGCTGCGGATGTAGAAATCAAAAAGGAGCATCAAGTGTTGATGGTTAACAAGACCACTAGTTTCAAGAAAAAGAGCAAAGGGAAGAAGGGGAACTTCAAGAAGAATAACAAGCAAGTTGCTACTCCCGGGAAGAAGCCCAAGTCTAGACCTAAGCCTGAAACTGAGTGCTTCTACTGCAAAGGGACTGGTCACTGGAAGCGGAACTGCCCCAAGTATTTGGCGGATAAGAAGGATGGCAAAGTGAAAGGTATATTTGATATACATGTTATTGATGTGTACCTTACTAATGCTCGTAGTAGCACCTGGGTATTTGATACTGGTTCTGTTGCTCATATTTGCAACTCGAAACAGGAGCAACGGATTAAACGAAGATTGGCTAAGGACGAGGTGACGATGCGCGTGGGAAATTGATAGAGGCGAGGGTGTCCCGATCTTTCGATGAGATGATAGCTATCGTTTTAGGTGGAGTAGACTTTGACGATCCGACTACGAACGTGCGAGGACGTCGCGCCTTAGCAATCGCTAAACCAACTCTGAGGGGTTATTGACCACACCGGAGCACAATCAACCTGACCACGAGGGTCTATGATAGAGGCGAGGGTGTCCCGCTCTTTCGATGAGATGATAGCTATCGTAATTGGTGGAGTAGACTTTGACGATCCGACTACGAACGTGCGAGGACGTCGTGCCTTAGCAATTGCTAAACCAACTCCGAGAGGTTATTGACCACGCCGGAGCACAATCAACCTGACCACGAGGGTCTATCTCCTGCAAGCAAACGAAGAACAAGCAAGAAACTAAGATTTGCAATCTGGATATTGCGAATATAAGATGAAAGCTTTATTGATCAATGATAGAGGCGAGGGTGTCCCGATCTTTCGATGAGATGATAGCTATCGTTTTTGGTGGAGTAGACTTTGACGATCCGACTACGAACGTGCGAGGACGTCGCGCCTTAGCAATCGCTAAACCAACTCCGAGAGGTTATTGACCACGCCGGAGCACAATAAACCTGACCACGAGGGTCTATCTCCTGCAAGCAAACGAAGAACCAGCAAGAAACTAAGATTTGCAATCTGGATATTGCGAATATAAGATGAAAGCTTTATTGATCAAGGTGGGGTTCTATGACGTCTTGGTCTGGTCGTTGAACACAAACGAAGTACGCGAAGTTGCAGCTATGGCGAACTTTTAATCTAAACAAAACCCAAAGTCTAAACGGTGCCCTAAGGGCTGTATATATGGAGGAAGAGGAGGGGATTTTGTGGCCCTTGAAGGAGGGGTCCGAAACCAACCCTATCTCTTGTTTCCCCACACATACGGACTCTAAAAACAGCCTATACTCAAGTATTTCGAAATTACATGGGCCTGGCCCAATAATAAGGTGACGCAGCACCTATAATAGCCTCTGGACGAAATTTATGAAGTGACATCTTGTATATTTCGTCCAAGGCTTCCTGCACTCATTATGGTGGCTTCAAAGTCCTGAAATCATCACTTGTAACTCCGTTCTTGTTCCCCTTGTGCATGCCATCATCTCCATGCTTGAACTTGCTCCAAGGTTCCTCTTTCTTGTCCAAGCTAGGCCCTTCATTTGTAAGCAAAACAAATGTATCCAATTTAGGCAGCATCATATTCTCATGAACTTTAGAATCATTACCAAGAAACGAAAGTACTTGATATTTTAATTGACGTGCGCGAGCTCTAGTAATTGGTCCAGTATGTATAGAAGCAGGGGCTATGGGTGTAACAATGGTATTGATGTCCTCATCATCCTCCCCTTCTTGAAATGAAGTCGTCCTCGACGGAAGCTCATCTTCCTCACCCAAATAAGGCTTCAGATCTGCAATGTTAAAAGTGGGACTAACCCCAAAATCTGCAGGCAGCTCAAGTTTATATGCATTATCATTTATTTTCTCTAACACCTTAAAAGGACCATCAGCACGTGGCATTAGCTTTGATTTGCGCAAATCAGGAAATCTATCCTTACGCAAATGTAACCAAACAAGATCTCCAGGTGCAAACACAACATGTTTTCTACCCTTATCTCCAGCAAGTTTATATTTAGCATTCATACGCTCAATGTTCTCCTTAGTTAACTCATGCATTTTTAAGATCAATTCAGCACGTTTGTTTGGTAACCTTGGGAAGTGCACCTTTTGCACCGACCGAGTATCTTTTCTTGGCTATGTTGTTACTCCACAGGGAATTGAAGTTGATAAAGCCAAGATTGAAGCTATTGAGAGTTGGCCACAGCCCAAAACAGTCACTCAAGTGAGGAGTTTTCTTGGGCTCGCTGGTTTCTATAGGCGTTTTGTGAGAGATTTCAGCACCATTGCTGCACCTCTCAATGAGCTTACAAAGAAGGATGTGCCTTTTGTTTGGGGTACCTCACAGGAAGAAGCCTTCACGGTATTGAAAGATAAGTTGACACATGCTCCTTTGCTCCAACTTCCTGATTTTAATAAGACTTTTGAGCTTGAATGTGATGCTAGTGGAATTGGATTAGGAGGTGTTTTATTACAAGATGGCAAACCTGTTGCATACTTTTCTGAAAAATTGAGTGGGCCTAGTCTGAACTATTCTACTTATGATAAAGAATTATATGCTCTTGTTCGGACCTTAGAAACATGGCAACATTATTTATGGCCCAAAGAATTTGTTATACATTCTGATCATGAATCTTTGAAACACATTAAAAGTCAAGCAAAACTGAACCGTAGACATGCTAAATGGGTTGAATTTATTGAGACTTTCCCTTATGTCATTAAACACAAGAAGGGTAAAGAAAATGTTATTGCTGATGCATTGTCTCGTCGTTATACTATGCTTTCACAACTTGACTTTAAAATATTTGGTTTGGAGACCATCAAAGATCAATATGTGCATGATGCTGAATTTAAAGATGTATTGCAGAATTGTAGGATTAATGGGACACTTTGGCGTGAAGAAGACGGAGGATATACTTGCTACACATTTCTTTTGGCCAAAGATGAGACGGGATGTTGAGCGTTTTGTTGCTCGCTGCACTACATGTCAAAAAGCTAAGTCACGACTCAATCCTCATGGTTTATATATGCCTTTGCCTGTACCTAGTGTTCCTTGGGAGGATATATCTATGGACTTTGTTTTAGGTTTCCCTCGAACAAAGAAGGGGAGGGATAGCATATTTGTTGTCGTGGATAGGTTCTCGAAAATGGCACACTTTATACCATGTCATAAAAGCGATGATGCTGTTAATGTTGCTGATTTGTTCTTTCGTGAAATTATACGCTTGCATGGTGTGCCAAATACTATTGTTTCAGATCGTGATACTAAATTTCTTAGCCACTTTTGGAGATGTTTATGGGCTAAGTTGGGGACTAAACTGCTTTTTAGTACTACATGTCACCCCCAAACTGATGGACAAACTGAAGTAGTCAATAGAACATTGTCTACTATGCTTAGGGCTGTTTTGAAGAATAACAAGAAAATGTGGGAAGAATGCTTGCCTCATATTGAATTTGCTTATAATCGTTCATTGCATTCTACTACTAAGATGTGTCCTTTTGAAATTGTGTATGGTTTCCTTCCTCGTGCACCAATTGATTTGTTGACTCTTCCATCTTCGGAGAAGGTTAATTTTGATGCTAAACAACGTGCTGAATTGATCTTAAAAATGCATGAGTTAACTAAGGAGAACATTGAGCGTATGAATGCTAAATATAAACTTGCTGGAGATAAGGGTAGAAAACATGTTGTGTTTGCACCTGGAGATCTTGTTTGGTTACATTTGCGTAAGGATAGATTTCCTGATTTGCGCAAATCAAAGCTAATGCCACGTGCTGATGGTCCTTTTAAGGTGTTAGAGAAAATAAATGATAATGCATATAAACTTGAGCTGCCTGCAGATTTTGGGGTTAGTCTCACTTTTAACATTGCAGATCTGAAGCCTTATTTGGGTGAGGAAGATGAGCTTCCGTCGAGGACGACTTCATTTCAAGAAGGGGAGGATGATGAGGACATCAATACCATTGTTACACCCACAGCCCCTGCTTCTATACATACTGGACCAATTACTAGAGCTCGCGCACGCCAATTAAAATATCAGGTACTTTCGTTTCTTGGTAATGATTCTAAAGTTCATGAGAATATGATGCTGCCTAAATTGGATACATTTGTTTTGCTTACAAATGAAGGGCCTAGCTTGGACAAGAAAGAGGAACCTTGGAGCAAGTTCAAGCATGGAGATGATGGCATGCACAAGGGGAACAAGAACGGAGTTACAAGTGATGATTTCAGGACTTTGAAGCCACCATAATGAGTGCAGGAAGCCTTGGATGAAATATACAAGATGTCACTTCATAAATTTCGTCCAGAGGCTATTATAGGTGCTGCGTCACCTTATTATTGGGCCAGGCCCATGTAATTTCGAAATACTTGAGTATAGGCTGTTTTTAGAGTCCGTATGTGTGGGGAAACAAGAGATAGGGTTGGTTTCGGACCCCTCCTTCAATATGAGGCAAGCATTCTTCCCACATTTTCTTGTTATTCTTCAAAACAGCCCTAAGCATAGTAGACAATGTTCTATTGACTACTTCAGTTTGTCCATCAGTTTGGGGGTGACATGTAGTACTAAAAAGCAGTTTAGTCCCCAACTTAGCCCATAAACATCTCCAAAAGTGGCTAAGAAATTTAGTATCACGATCTGAAACAATAGTATTTGGCACACCATGCAAGCGTATAATTTCACGAAAGAACAAATCAGCAACATTAACAGCATCATCGCTTTTATGACATGGTATAAAGTGTGCCATTTTCGAGAACCTATCCACGACAACAAATATGCTATCCCTCCCCTTCTTTGTTCGAGGTAAACCTAAAACAAAGTCCATAGATATATCCTCCCAAGGAACACTAGGTACAGGCAAAGGCATATATAAACCATGAGGATTGAGTCGTGACTTAGCTTTTTGACATGTAGTGCAGCGAGCAACAAAACGCTCAACATCCCGTCTCATCTTTGGCCAAAAGAAATGTGTAGCAAGTATATCCTCCGTCTTCTTCACGCCAAAGTGTCCCATTAATCCTCCTCCATGCGCCTCCTGCAACAACAAAAGACGAACGGAGCTAGCTGGAATGCATAGCTTGTTAGCACGAAACACAAATCCATCGTTAACAACGAACTTGTTCCATATTCTCCCTTCCTTACAATTCTGCAATACATCTTTAAATTCAGAATCATGCACATATTGATCTTTGATGGTCTCCAAACCAAATATTTTAAAGTCAAGTTGTGAAAGCATAGTATAACGACGAGACAATGCATCAGCAATAACATTTTCTTTACCCTTCTTGTGTTTAATGACATAAGGGAAAGTCTCAATAAATTCAACCCATTTAGCATGTCTACGGTTCAGTTTTGCTTGACTTTTAATGTGTTTCAAAGATTCATGATCAGAATGTATAACAAATTCTTTGGGCCATAAATAATGTTGCCATGTTTCTAAGGTCCGAACAAGAGCATATAATTCTTTATCATAAGTAGAATAGTTCAGACTAGGCCCACTCAATTTTTCAGAAAAGTATGCAACAGGTTTGCCATCTTGTAATAAAACACCTCCTAATCCAATTCCACTAGCATCACATTCAAGCTCAAAAGTCTTATTAAAATCAGGAAGTTGGAGTAAAGGAGCATGTGTCAACTTATCTTTCAATACCGTGAAGGCTTCTTCCTGTGAGGTACCCCAAACAAAAGGCACATCCTTCTTTGTAAGCTCATTGAAAGGTGCAGCAATGGTGCTGAAATCTCTCACAAAACGCCTATAGAAACCAGCGAGTCCAAGAAAACTCCCCACTTGAGTGACCGTTTTGGGCTGTGGCCAACTCTCAATAGCTTCAATCTTGGCTTTATCAACTTCAATTCCCTGTGGAGTAACAACATAGCCAAGAAAAGATACTCGGTCGGTGCAAAAGGTGCACTTCCCAAGGTTACCAAACAAACGTGCATCACGTAAAGCAATAAAAACAGCACGTAAATGTTCCAAATGTTCCTCCAAAGATCTGCTATAAATCAATATATCATCAAAGTAAACTACCACAAATCGTCCAATGAAAGCACGTAAAACTTCGTTCATTAATCTCATGAAAGTACTAGGTGCATTAGTTAACCCAAAAGGCATGACTAACCACTCATATAAACCGAACTTAGTTTTAAATGCTGTTTTCCATTCATCTCCCAATTTCATACGAATTTGATGGTATCCACCACGCAAATCAACTTTGGAGAATATTGTAGAGCCACTCAATTCATCAAGCATATCATCTAGTCTAGGAATAGGATGACGATAACGAATAGTAATATTATTAATGCCTCTACAATCAACACACATACGCGACGTACCATCCTTTTTTGGCACAAGTATAATAGGAACAGCACAAGGACTAAGGGATTCGCGTATATAACCTTTGTCGAGCAACTCCTGTACTTGACGCATAATCTCCTTCGTCTCCTCTGGATTGGTATGGTATGGCGCACGGTTTGGCAACGAAGCACCGGGAATTAAGTCAATCTGATGCTCAATCCCGCGAACAGCACGGTTTGGCAACGAAGCACCGGGTACAGACATCAATACCATTGTTACACCCACAGCCCCTGCTTCTATACATACTGGACCAATTACTAGAGCTCGCGCACGCCAATTAAATTATCAGGTACTTTCGTTTCTTGGTAATGATTCTAAAGTTCATGAGAATATGATGCTGCCTAAATTGGATACATTTGTTTTGCTTACAAATGAAGGGCCTAGCTTGGACAAGAAAGAGGAACCTTGGAGCAAGTTCAAGCATGGAGATGATGGCATGCGCAAGGGGAACAAGAACGGAGTTACAAGTGATGATTTCAGGACTTTGAAGCCACCATAAGGAGTGCAGGAAGCCTTGGACGAAATATACAAGATGCCACTTCATAAATTTCGTCCAGAGGCTATTATAGGTGCTGCGTCACCTTATTATTGGGCCAGGCCCATGTAATTTCGAAATACTTGAGTATAGGCTATTTTTAGAGTCCGTATGTGTGGGGAAACAAGAGATAGGGTTGGTTTCGGACCCCTCCTTCAAGGGCCACGAAATCCCCCCCTCTTCCTCTATATATACAGCCCTTAGGGCACCGTTTAGACTTTGGGTTTTGTTTAGATTAAAAGTTCGCCATAGCTGCAACTTCGCGTACTTCGTTTGTGTTCAACGACCAGACCAAGACGTCACAGAACCCCACCTTGATCAATAAAGCTTTCATCTTATATTCGCAATATCCAGATTGCAAATCTTAGTTTCTTACTTGTTCTTCGTTTGCTTGCAGGAGATAGACCCTCGTGGTCAGGTTGATTGTGCTCCGGCGTGGTCAATAACCTCTCGGAGTTGGTTTAGCGATTGCTAAGGCGCGACGTCCTCGCACGTTCGTAGTCGGATCGTCAAAGTCTACTCCACCAAAAACGATAGCTATCATCTCATCGAAAGATCGGGACACCCTCGCCTCTATCAAGTGGTATCAGATTCCCAGGTTGCTCGGTGAGATTTACAGTTTTTCGTAGTTTAGATCGAGTCTGTTCTTCATACCTACAGTCCAGGAAAAAGCCAAAAAAAAAATTTAGGGTTAGTTCATCATATCCGAACCAATCTGAGCCTTTGCATAATCTTTTTAGGGTTTTGGCTTTGTTGAATTTGCGGTTGCATCGTCGTGTCAAGTTGCTGGTCTTAGCGTCTAGTTCTTTAGAGTTTCGAGTTCTGTTCACAAGTTGTCACGCCGCCGCCGCACCATCATCATCGCCCCTACCATATACCACCACAGCTTATCTGCTATTTCTCTGAGTCCATATACCACCACCGATCCGAGTCCATATACCACCACCGATCCGAGTCCATATACCACCACCAATCCGAGCCCACATATACTACCGTCATATACCATCACCAGTCCGAGTTCCACCAGATTCATCTCTGCCACCAGTCCTAGTCCGAGTCCAGTATTTATTCCTTTATTTTAGAGTTCCAGATCACGCGATACTACGAGTCGTGAACAAGTCGGATTCCCCAATTTTCGTGCTACCCGTAGAAGAAAAATAGTTCCAGTTTCAAAAAAGTGCAAAAAAAAAAAGAGGAAAAAAAAGTGCAAAAAAAAAAGAAAAAAATTCAGAGTGTGCTCCTCCCTTGTTTACGTGCAGCGCCGTGATTTTTGTTAGTGTTCTAGGCTCGCGTCTCTAGCACGGTCTAGCCTAGGACCAGCACAGTACCGTCGTTGAGAGTTTATTCAACATTGCATCTCTGAATTGATTATTGCTGACCCTTTTTGCTACCATATCATAAGCCTTCCCAGCTCCACATACATCTACATCGTGCGTTTGACACCACCTGGCAATCACTCTGTCCAAGCTCTGAGAGTTTTGACTACAAAGGTTGCCGATCACCACCTGCTGCTGGGTAAGAACTGGTAAGAATTTGAGATTTGCTTGACGGATTTGTGACACCACACCACACCACCACCACTTTCTAGTAGTCTGTAGGATCATATTCTTGTGTGTTTTTATTGCTGCTAACCATGGCAGGATCACAAGCCGACGAGATTGACTGGGAGAACATGACGAACAAGGAGTTGCATGATAAATTTCAGCAAATGATGAGTGGCCAGGTGGGAGATGTGCTAAACAGATTTGAAGAGGCCATGGAGAAGATAGATGGCATGGAGAAGTCGTTCGAGACAAAGCTGGATAACAAGTTTAATGAATTGCTCACGCGTCTTCCCCAACCACCACCGGCTGCACCTGTCGCACCTCTGCAACGACAACAACAACGCCCCCTTCCAAATCAGTTCGGACGAGCGAAGCGTGTTCCTCTTGAGGATGCCCAAACTTCTGGTGCTGCTGTACCTACTGTTGATGCTTCTTTGGCTCCTGCTCCTGCTGCAGCTGGTGCCGAGGAGGAGGATGATTACGCGGGCGATTATGAGGATGAGGTTGATCAAAATCATAACTACGTGCAACCACCAGCACCAGGTCGTCCACATGCAAATAATCGCAATGGTAGGCCTGCACCACCACTTCAGGTACGAGATCATGACCATCTTCCTAAATTAAAATTGAATATTCCACCATTCGAGGGTAGATATGTTCCTGATATATATCTTACTTGGGAGTTAGAAACTGAACAACGTTTTACATGTTTACAATATCCCGAGGAACGACGTGTTGCTGCTGCTGTTTGTGCTTTCACTAGTTTTGCATGTGTATGGTGGTCTGAACATTGTAGATTATATCCTATTCCAGCTACGTGGGCTGCTTTGAAAACAGCTATGCGTACTCGTTGGGTTCCACCATATTATCAACGTGAATTACTTCAAAAATTGCAGCGCTTAAGACAAGGAAAAAATTCTGTAGAAGAATATTATCAGGAATTACAAACTGGCATGATTAGATGTGGTATTGTTGAGGAGAATGAAGCTATGCTTGCACGTTTCATGGGTGGATTAAATAGAGAGATTCAGACCATTCTAGAGTATAAGGAGTATAATAATATCACTCGTTTATTCCATCTTGCTTGTAAAGCTGAACGTGAAGTGCAGGATCGACAGGCATTGGCGCGAACTAATTTTTCTGCAGGTCGATCTTCATCATGGACACCGCGTGCCTCCTCTACTCCCACACGTCCTACTGCGGCACCACTAACTTCAGCCGCCAATTCCAATCGAGATACAAGAAAACAGGCACCACCACCACCATCTGCCAAGAGTACACCTTCTGGGCCTGCCCAGAGCTCTTCTTCATCTATGGCATCAACAGGGCACACACATGATATTATTTGTCGTCGTTGTAAGGGAAGAGGTCATTATGCGAGAGAATGCCAATCTCCGCGTGTTATGATTGCTACTGAGGATGGTGGGTATGAGTCCGCTAGTGATTATGATGAGGAGACTTTGGCTCTTATTACAAGTGAAGAACACGGTGGAGATGATTCTGATCATGAGACGCAATACATGGCTCCTGAAGACGCTGACAGGTATGAATGTTTAGTTGCTCAACGTGTTTTGAGTGTGCAGGTCACACAAGCTGAGCAAAATCAGAGGCATAATTTGTTCCATACAAAGGGAGTTGTTGATAGAGGCGAGGGTGTCCCGATCTTTCGATGAGATGATAGCTATCGTTTTTGGTGGAGTAGACTTTAACGATCCGACTACGAACGTGCGAGGACGTCGCGCCTTAGCAATCGCTAAACCAACTCCGAGAGGTTATTGACCACGCCGGAGCACAATCAACCTGACCACGAGGGTCTATCTCCTGCAAGCAAACGAAGAACAAGCAAGAAACTAAGATTTGCAATCTGGATATTGCGAATATAAGATGAAAGCTTTATTGATCAAGGTGGGGTTCTGTGACGTCTTGGTCTGGTCGTTGAACACAAACGAAGTACGCGAAGTTGCAGCTATGGCGAACTTTTAATCTAAACAAAACCCAAAGTCTAAACGGTGCCCTAAGGGCTGTATATATGGAGGAAGAGGAGGGGATTTCGTGGCCCTTAAAGGAGGGGTCCGAAACCAACCCTATCTCTTGTTTCCCCACACATACGGACTCTAAAAACAGCCTATACTCAAGTATTTCGAAATTACATGGGCCTGGCCCAATAATAAGGTGACGCAGCACCTATAATAGCCTCTGGACGAAATTTATGAAGTGACATCTTGTATATTTCGTCCAAGGCTTCCTGCACTCATTATGGTGGCTTCAAAGTCCTGAAATCATCACTTGTAACTCCGTTCTTGTTCCCCTTGTGCATGCCATCATCTCCATGCTTGAACTTGCTCCAAGGTTCCTCTTTCTTGTCCAAGCTAGGCCCTTCATTTGTAAGCAAAACAAATGTATCCAATTTAGGCAGCATCATATTCTGATGAACTTTAGAATCATTACCAAGAAACGAAAGTACTTGATATTTTAATTGGCGTGCGCGAGCTCTAGTAATTGGTCCAGTATGTATAGAAGCAGGGGTTGTGGGTGTAACAATGGTATTGATGTCCTCATCAATGGAGAAGATAGATGGCATGGAGAAGTCGTTCGAGACAAAGCTGGATAACAAGTTTAATGAATTGCTCACGCGTCTTCCCCAACCACCACCGGCTGCACCTGTCGCACCTCTGCAACGACAACAACAACGCCCCCTTCCAAATCAGTTCGGACGAGCGAAGCGTGTTCCTCTTGAGGATGGCCAAACTTCTGGTGCTGCTGTACCTACTGTTGATGCTTCTTTGGCTCCTGCTCCTGCTGCTGCTGGTGCCGAGGAGGAGGATGATTACGCGGGCGATTATGAGGATGAGGTTGATCAAAATCATAACTACGTGCAACCACCAGCACCAGGTCGTCCACATGCAAATAATCGCAATGGTAGGCCTGCACCACCACTTCAGGTACGAGATCATGACCATCTTCCTAAATTAAAATTGAATATTCCACCATTCGAGGGTAGATATGTTCCTGATATATATCTTACTTGGGAGTTAGAAACTGAACAACGTTTTACATGTTTACAATATCCCGAGGAACGACGTGTTGCTGCTGCTGTTTGTGCTTTCACTACTTTTGCATGTGTATGGTGGTCTGAACATTGTAGATTATATCCTATTCCAGCTACGTGGGCTGCTTTGAAAACTGCTATGCGTACTCGTTGGGTTCCACCATATTATCAACGTGAATTACTTCAAAAATTGCAGCGCTTAAGACAAGGAAAAAATTCTGTAGAAGAATATTATCAGGAATTACAAACTGGCATGATTAGATGTGGTATTGTTGAGGAGAATGAAGCTATGCTTGCACGTTTCATGGGTGGATTAAATAGAGAGATTCAGACCATTCTAGAGTATAAGGAGTATAATAATATCACTCGTTTATTCCATCTTGCTTGTAAAGCTGAACGTGAAGTGCAGGATCGACAGGCATTGGCGCGAACTAATTTTTCTGCAGGTCGATCTTCATCATGGACACCGCGTGCCTCCTCTACTCCCACACGTCCTACTGCGGCACCACTGACTTCAGCCGCCAATTCCAATCGAGATACAAGAAAACAGGCACCACCACCACCATCTGCTAAGAGTACACCTTCTGGGCCTGCCCAGAGCTCTTCTTCATCTATGGCATCAACAGGGCACACACATGATATTATTTGTCGTCGTTGTAAGGGAAGAGGTCATTATGCGAGAGAATGCCAATCTCCGCGTGTTATGATTGCTACTGAGGATGGTGGGTATGAGTCCGCTAGTGATTATGATGAGGAGACTTTGGCTCTTATTACAAGTGAAGAACACGGTGGAGATGATTCTGATCATGAGACGCAATACATGGCTCCTGAAGACGCTGACATGTATGAATGTTTAGTTGCTCAACGTGTTTTGAGTGTGCAGGTCACACAAGCTGAGCAAAATCAGAGGCATAATTTGTTCCATACAAAGGGAGTTGTGAAGGAACGTTTTGTTCGCGTCATCATAGATGGAGGGAGCTGCAACAACTTGGCTAGCATGGAGATGGTGGAGAAGCTATCTCTCACCACAAGACCACATCCACATCCTTACTATATCCAATGGTTCAACAATAGCGGCAAGGTTAAGGTAACACGTATTGTTCGTGTGCATTTTAGTATCTCTACATATGCTGATTATGTTGATTGTGATGTGGTACCCATGCAAGCATGTTCATTATTACTTGGTAGACCATGGCAATTTGATAAAAATTCTGTACACCATGGTAGAAACAATCAGTATACTCTTGTTCATAAGGATAAACATATTACTTTGCTTCCTATGACTCCTGATTCTATTTTGAAAGATGATATTAATAGAGCTAGTAAAGCAAAGCAGGAGAAAAATAAGAGTGAAAATCAGATTGTGGCAAAAGAATTTGAGCAACAAATGAAGCCTAATAATAAACCATCTAGTGTTGCTTCTGAAATTAAATTGAAAAGTGCATGCTTACTTGCCACCAAATCTGATATTGATGAGCTAGATTTCAGCAATTCTGTTTGCTATGCTTTTGTGTGCAAAGAGGCGTTATTTTCATTCAAGGACGTGCCTTCCTCTTTGCCTCCTGCGGTCACTAACATTTTGCAGGAGTTCGCTGACGTCTTTCCACAAGACGTGCCACCGGGATTACCACCTATTCGCGGGATTGAGCATCAGATTGACTTTATTCCCGGTGCTTCGTTGCCAAACCGTGCGCCATACCGTACCAATCCAGAGGAGACGAAGGAGATTATGCGTCAAGTACAGGAGCTGCTCGACAAAGGTTATATACGCGAATCTCTTAGTCCTTGTGCTGTTCCTATTATACTAGTGCCAAAAAAGGATGGTACGTCGCGTATGTGTGTTGATTGTAGAGGCATTAATAATATTACTATTCGTTATCGTCATCCTATTCCTAGGCTAGATGATATGCTTGATGAATTGAGTGGCTCTACAATATTCTCCAAAGTTGATTTGCGTAGTGGATACCATCAAATTCGTATGAAATTGGGAGATGAATGGAAAACAGCATTTAAAACTAAGTTCGGTTTATATGAGTGGTTAGTCATGCCTTTTGGGTTAACTAATGCACCTAGTACTTTCATGAGATTAATGAACGAAGTTTTACGTGCTTTCATTGGACGATTTGTGGAAGTCTATTTTGATGATATACTGATTTATAGCAGATCTTTGGAGGAACATTTGGAACATTTACGTGCTGTTTTTATTGCTTTACGTGATGCACGTTTGTTTGGTAACCTTGGGAAGTGCACCTTTTGCACCGACCGAGTATCTTTTCTTGGCTATGTTGTTACTCCACAGGGAATTGAAGTTGATAAAGCCAAGATTGAAGCTATTGAGAGTTGGCCACAGCCCAAAACGGTCACTCAAGTGAGGAGTTTTCTTGGACTCGCTGGTTTCTATAGGCGTTTTGTGAGAGATTTCAGCACCATTGCTGCACCTCTCAATGAGCTTACAAAGAAGGATGTGCCTTTTGTTTGGGGTACCTCACAGGAAGAAGCCTTCACGGTATTGAAAGATAAGTTGACACATGCGCCTTTACTCCAACTTCCTGATTTTAATAAGACTTTTGAGCTTGAATGTGATGCTAGTGGAATTGGATTAGGAGGTGTTTTATTACAAGATGGCAAACCTGTTGCATACTTTTCTGAAAAATTGAGTGGGCCTAGTCTGAACTATTCTACTTATGATAAAGAATTATATGCTCTTGTTCGGACCTTAGAAACATGGCAACATTATTTATGGCCCAAAGAATTTGTTATACATTCTGATCATGAAACTTTGAAACACATTAAAAGTCAAGCAAAACTGAACCGTAGACATGCTAAATGGGTTGAATTTATTGAGACTTTCCCTTATGTCATTAAACACAAGAAGGGTAAAGAAAATGTTATTGCTGATGCATTGTCTCGTCGTTATACTATGCTTTCACAACTTGACTTTAAAATATTTGGTTTGGAGACCATCAAAGATCAATATGTGCATGATGCTGAATTTAAAGATGTATTGCAGAATTGTAAGGAAGGGAGAACATGGAACAAGTTCGTCGTTAACGATGGATTTGTGTTTCGTGCTAACAAGCTATGCATTCCAGCTAGCTCCGTTCGTCTTTTGTTGTTGCAGGAGGCGCATGGAGGAGGATTAATGGGACACTTTGGCGTGAAGAAGACGGAGGATATACTTGCTACACATTTCTTTTGGCCAAAGATGAGATGGGATGTTGAGCGTTTTGTTGCTCGCTGCACTACATGTCAAAAAGCTAAGTCACGACTCAATCCTCATGGTTTATATATGCCTTTGCCTGTACCTAGTGTTCCTTGGGAGGATATATCTATGGACTTTGTTTTAGGTTTACCTCAAACAAAGAAGGGGAGGGATAGCATATTTGTTGTCGTGGATAGGTTCTCGAAAATGGCACACTTTATACCATGTCATAAAAGCGATGATGCTGTTAATGTTGCTGATTTGTTCTTTCGTGAAATTATACGCTTGCATGGTGTGCCAAATACTATTGTTTCAGATCGTGATACGAAATTTCTTAGCCACTTTTGGAGATGTTTATGGGCTAAGTTGGGGACTAAACTGCTTTTTAGTACTACATGTCACCCCCAAACTGATGGACAAACTGAAGTAGTCAATAGAACATTGTCTACTATGCTTAGGGCTGTTTTGAAGAATAACAAGAAAATGTGGGAAGAATGCTTGCCTCATATTGAATTTGCTTATAATCGTTCATTGCATTCTACTACTAAGATGTGTCCTTTTGAAATTGTGTATGGTTTCCTTCCTCGTGCACCAATTGATTTGTTGCCTCTTCCATCTTCGGAGAAGGTTAATTTTGATGCTAAAGAACGTGCTGAATTGATCTTAAAAATGCATGAGTTAACTAAGGAGAACATTGAGCGTATGAATGCTAAATATAAACTTGCTGGAGATAAGGGTAGAAAACATGTTGTGTTTGCACCTGGAGATCTTGTTTGGTTACATTTGCGTAAGGATAGATTTCCTGATTTGCGCAAATCAAAGCTAATGCCACGTGCTGATGGTCCTTTTAAGGTGTTAGAGAAAATAAATGATAACGCATATAAACTTGAGCTGCCTGCAGATTTTGGGGTTAGTCCCACTTTTAACATTGCAGATCTGAAGCCTTATTTGGGTGAGGAAGATGAGCTTCCGTCGAGGACGACTTCATTTCAAGAAGGGGAGGATGATGAGGACATCAATACCATTGTTACACCCACAGCCCCTGCTTCTATACATACTGGACCAATTACTAGAGCACGCGCACGCCAATTAAATTATCAGGTACTTTCGTTTCTTGGTAATGATTCTAAAGTTCATGAGAATATGATGCTGCCTAAAGTGGATACATTTGTTTTGCTTACAAATGAAGGGCCTAGCTTGGACAAGAAAGAGGAACCTTGGAGCAAGTTCAAGCATGGAGATGATGGCATGCGCAAGGGGAACAAGAACGGAGTTACAAGTGATGATTTCAGGACTTTGAAGCCACCATAAGGAGTGCAGGAAGCCTTGGACGAAATATACAAGATGCCACTTCATAAATTTCGTCCAGAGGCTATTATAGGTGCTGCGTCACCTTATTATTGGGCCAGGCCCATGTAATTTCGAAATACTTGAGTATAGGCTATTTTTAGAGTCCGTATGTGTGGGGAAACAAGAGATAGGGTTGGTTTCGGACCCCTCCTTCAAGGGCCACGAAATCCCCCCCTCTTCCTCTATATATACAGCCCTTAGGGCACCGTTTAGACTTTGGGTTTTGTTTAGATTAAAAGTTCGCCATAGCTGCAACTTCGCGTACTTCGTTTGTGTTCAACGACCAGACCAAGACGTCACAGAACCCCACCTTGATCAATAAAGCTTTCATCTTATATTCGCAATATCCAGATTGCAAATCTTAGTTTCTTACTTGTTCTTCGTTTGCTTGCAGGAGATAGACCCTCGTGGTCAGGTTGATTGTGCTCCGGCGTGGTCAATAACCTCTCGGAGTTGGTTTAGCGATTGCTAAGGCGCGACGTCCTCGCACGTTCGTAGTCGGATCGTCAAAGTCTACTCCACCAAAAACGATAGCTATCATCTCATCGAAAGATCGGGACACCCTCGCCTCTATCATGAAATCTCTCACAAAACGCCTATAGAAACCAGCGAGTCCAAGAAAACTCCTCACTTGAGTGACCGTTTTGGGCTGTGGCCAACTCTCAATAGCTTCAATCTTGGCTTTATCAACTTCAATTCCCTGTGGAGTAACAACATAGCCAAGAAAAGATACTCGGTCGGTGCAAAAGGTGCACTTCCCAAGGTTACCAAACAAACGTGCATCACGTAAAGCAATAAAAACAGCACGTAAATGTTCCAAATGTTCCTCCAAAGATCTGCTATAAATCAGTATATCATCAAAATAGACTACCACAAATCGTCCAATGAAAGCACGTAAAACTTCGTTCATTAATCTCATGAAAGTACTAGGTGCATTAGTTAACCCAAAAGGCATGACTAACCACTCATATAATCCAAACTTTGTTTTAAATGCTGTTTTCCATTCAACCCCCAATTTCGTACGAATTTGATGGTATCCACTACGCAAATCAACTTTGGAGAATATTGTAGAGCCACTCAATTCATCAAGCATATCATCTAGTCTAGGAATAGGATGACGATAACGAATAGTAATATTATTAATGCCTCTACAATCAACACACATACGCGATGTACCATCCTTTTTCGGCACTAGAATAATAGGAACAGCACAAGGACTAAGGGATTCACGTATATAACCTTTGTCGAGCAACTCCTGTACTTGACGCATAATCTCCTTCGTCTCCTCTGGATTGGTACGGTATGGTGCACGGTTTGGCAACGAAGCACCGGGAATTAAGTCAATCTGATGCTCAATCCCGCGAATAGGTGGTAATCCCGGTGGCACGTCTTGTGGAAAGACGTCAGCGAACTCCTGCAAAATGTTAGTGACCGCAGGAGGCAAAGAGGAAGGCACGTCCTCGAATGAAAATAACGCCTCTTTGCACACAAAAGCATAGCAAACAGAATTGCTGAAATCTAGCTCATCAATATCAGATTTGGTGGCAAGTAAGCATGCACTTTTCAATTTAATTTCAGAAGCAACACTAGATGGTTTATTATTAGGCTTCATTTGTTGCTCAAATTCTTTTGCCACAATCTGATTTTCACTCTTATTTTTCTCCTGCTTTGCTTTACTAGCTCTATTAATATCATCTTTCAAAATAGAATCAGGAGTCATAGGAAGCAAAGTAATATGTTTATCCTTATGAACAAGAGTATACTGATTGTTTCTACCATGGTGTACAGAATTTTTATCAAATTGCCATGGTCTACCAAGTAATAATGAACATGCTTGCATGGGTACCACATCACAATCAACATAATCAGCATATGTAGAGATACTAAAATGCACACGAACAATACGTGTTACCTTAACCTTGCCGCTATTGTTGAACCATTGGATATAGTAAGGATGTGGATGTGGTCTTGTGGTGAGAGATAGCTTCTCCACCATCTCCATGCTAGCCAAGTTGTTGCAGCTCCCTCCATCTATGATGACGCGAACAAAACGTTCCTTCACAACTCCCTTTGTATGGAACAAATTATGCCTCTGATTTTGCTCAGCTTGTGTGACCTGCACACTCAAAACACGTTGAGCAACTAAACATTCATACATGTCAGCGTCTTCAGGAGCCATGTATTGCGTCTCATGATCAGAATCATCTCCACCGTGTTCTTCACTTGTAATAAGAGCCAAAGTCTCCTCATCATAATCACTAGCGGACTCATACCCACCATCCTCAGTAGCAATCATAACACGCGGAGATTGGCATTCTCTCGCATAATGACCTCTTCCCTTACAACGACGACAAATAATATCATGTGTGTGCCCTGTTGATGCCATAGATGAAGAAGAGCTCTGGGCAGGCCCAGAAGGTGTACTCTTAGCAGATGGTGGTGGTGGTGCCTGTTTTCTTGTATCTCGATTGGAATTGGCGGCTGAAGTCAGTGGTGCCGCAGTAGGACGTGTGGGAGTAGAGGAGGCACGCGGTGTCCATGATGAAGATCGACCTGCAGAAAAATTAGTTCGCGCCAATGCCTGTCGATCCTGCACTTCACGTTCAGCTTTACAAGCAAGATGGAATAAACGAGTGATATTATTATACTCCTTATACTCTAGAATGGTCTGAATCTCTCTATTTAATCCACCCATGAAACGTGCAAGCATAGCTTCATTCTCCTCAACAATACCACATCTAATCATGCCAGTTTGTAATTCCTGATAATATTCTTCTACAGAATTTTTTCCTTGTCTTAAGCGCTGCAATTTTTGAAGTAATTCACGTTGATAATATGGTGGAACCCAACGAGTACGCATAGCAGTTTTCAAAGCAGCCCACGTAGCTGGAATAGGATATAATCTACAATGTTCAGACCACCATACACATGCGAAACTAGTGAAAGCACAAACAGCAGCAGCAACACGTCGTTCCTCGGGATATTGTAAACATGTAAAACGTTGTTCAGTTTCTAACTCCCAAGTAAGATATATATCAGGAACATATCTACCCTCGAATGGTGGAATATTCAATTTTAATTTAGGAAGATGGTCATGATCTCGTACCTGAAGTGGTGGTGCAGGCCTACCATTGCGATTATTTGCATGTGGATGACCTGGTGCTGGTGGTTGCACGTAGTTATGATTTTGATCAACCTCATCCTCATAATCGCCCGCGTAATCATCCTCCTCCTCGGCACCAGCAGCAGTAGGAGCAGGAGCCAAAGAAGCATCAACAGTAGGTACAGCAGCACCAGAAGTTTGGCCATCCTCAAGAGGAACACGCTTCGCTCGTCCGAACTGATTTGGAAGGGGGCGTTGTTGTTGTCGTTGCAGAGGTGCGACAGGTGCAGCCGGTGGTGGTTGGGGAAGACGCGTGAGCAATTCATTAAACTTGTTATCCAGCTTTGTCTCGAACGACTTCTCCATGCCATCTATCTTCTCCATGGCCTCTTCAAATCTGTTTAGCACATCTCCCACCTGGCCACTCATCATTTGCTGAAATTTATCATGCAACTCCTTGTTCGTCATGTTCTCCCAGTCAATCTCGTCGGCTTGTGATCCTGCCATGGTTAGCAGCAATAGAAACACACAAGAATATGATCCTACAGACTACTAGAAAGTGGTGGTGGTGTGGTGTGGTGTCACAAATCCGTCAATTAAATCTCAAATTCTTACCAGTTCTTACCCAGCAGCAGGTGGTGATCGGCAACCTTTGTAGTCAAAACTCTTAGAGCTTGGACAGAGCGATTGCCAGGTGGTGTCAAACACACGATGTAGATGTATGTGGAGCTGGGAAGGCTTATGATATGGTAGCAAAAAGGGTCAGCAATAATCAATTCAGAGATGCAATGTTGAATAAACTCTCAACGACGGTACTGTGCTGGTCCTAGGCTAGACCGTGCTAGAGACGCGAGCCTAGAACACTAACAAAAATCACGGCGCTGCACGTAAACAAGGGAGGAGCACACTCTGAATTTTTTTCTTTTCTTTTTTTTTTGCACTTTTTTTTCCTCTTTTTTTTTTTTTTGCTCCGCAACAATTTTTTTTCGAAAAAGTCTACAAATGGTCTAAAAACTGCCTAGCCAGAATTTTCCAGACTTAGTTTTTTTTTTTGAAACTGGAACTATTTTTCTTCTGCGGGTAGCACGAAAATTGGGGAATCCGACTTGTTCACGACTCGTAGTATCGCGTGATCTGGCACTCTAAAATAAAGGAATAAATACTGGACTCGGACTAGGACTGGTGGCAGAGATGAATCTGGTGGAACTCGGACTGGTGATGGTATATGACGGTAGTATATGTGGGCTCGGATTGGTGGTGGTATATGGACTCGGATCGGTGGTGGTATATGGACTCGGATCGGTGGTGGTATATGGACTCAGAGAAATAGCAGATAAGCTGTGGTGGTATATGGTAGGGGCGATGATGATGGTGCGGTGGCGGCGTGACAACTTGTGAACAGAACTCGAAACTCTAAAGAACTAGACGCTGATAGAGGCGAGGGTGTCCCGATCTTTCGATGAGATGGTAACTATCGATTTGGTGGAGCCGACTTTGACGATCCGACTACAAACGTGCACGACGTTGCGCCTTAGCAATCGCTAAACCAATCTTCTGAGGTTACTGACGATGCTGGAAGCACGATCAGCCTGACCACGAAGGTCTATTCCTGCACGCAATCGAAGAACAAGCAAGAATATGATAATGCAATCTGAATATTGCGAATATAGATGAAGTATTGATAATGATGGGGATCCGAAAGCGGTCTTGGTCTGGTCGTTGGACACAAACGAAGTACACGAAGTTGCAATGGCTAACTTTTAACTAAACAAATCCCAAGGAAAAAGCTACTAGATGGATCTACTTATATAGGAGCAAGGGGTGGTGGCCAAGGAGGTGGGAGGACGTCCCAAGGCAGCCTAAAACTAACCCTAGGTCGTACAAGGCTCATGGGCCCAAGTGGAGGTGATGCAACACCTTTGGACTTGTAGTTTGACTCGGATTCTGCTACAGCGTCAGATTGTTTCGTCGATAACTCATAGCTCCGGATGAATTTTAAGGTGAATCCAATTGGGTTGGAAAGAGCACGAAATATACTTTCCAACAAAAAAAGAATCACCCAATTCGGAGTCCGTATGAAAAAGTTCTTGGCGTTTTGAGTCAGGTATGTCTGTGCAGTCCGAATCTGAATCCAGAACGTGAGAGACTTGGACTCTATCTTCTCTTGGCCCAAAAGTGACGTGAGAGGACTTTTTGAACAGCACCTAAACTTCTCTTTTCCCCTTATCTTCATATGTGGATTGTACAAATGTCCCATACACCTGCAATTAGACATGACACAAAAGTTTGTGAAGTATTTTTGTCCTGGATGACATAAATAAATTATTGCATAGTTTGCATTAGAAATCACCTCACAAATATACAAGTATGCAATATTTTTGGTCGTATCCAAGGTAGTCATGTCCTCATCATACTCCTTATACTCTAGAATGGTCTGAATCTCTCTATTTAATCCACCCATGAAACGTGCAAGCATAGCTTCATTCTCCTCAACAATACCACATCTAATCATGCCAGTTTGTAATTCCTGATAATATTCTTCTACAGAATTTTTTCCTTGTCTTAAGCGCTGCAATTTTTGAAGTAATTCACGTTGATAATATGGTGGAACCCAACAAGTACGCATAGCAGTTTTCAAAGCAGCCCACGTAGCTGGAATAGGATATAATCTACAATGTTCAGACCACCATACACATGCAAAACTAGTGAAAGCACAAACAGCAGCAGCAACACGTCGTTCCTCGGGATATTGTAAACATGTAAAACGTTGTTCAGTTTCTAACTCCCAAGTAAGATATATATCAGGAACATATCTACCCTCGAATGGTGGAATATTCAATTTTAATTTAGGAAGATGGTCATGATCTCGTACCTGAAGTGGTGGTGCAGACCTACCATTGCGATTATTTGCATGTGGACGACCTGGTGCTGGTGGTTGCACGTAGTTATGATTTTGATCAACCTCATCCTCATAATCGCCCTCGTAATCATCCTCCTCCTCGGCACCAGCAGCAGCAGGAGCAGGAGCCAAAGAAGCATCAACAGTAGGTACAGCAGCACCAGAAGTTTGGCGATCCTCAAGAGGAACACGCTTCGCTCGTCCGAACTGATTTGGAAGGGGGCGTTGTTGTTGTCGTTGCAGAGGTGCGACAGGTGCAGCCGGTGGTGGTTGGGGAAGACGCGTGAGCAATTCATTAAACTTGTTATCCAGCTTTGTCTCGAACGACTTCTCCATGCCATCTATCTTCTCCATGGCCTCTTCAAATCTGTTTAGCACATCTCCCACCTGGCCACTCATCATTTGCTGAAATTTATCATGCAACTCCTTGTTCGTCATGTTCTCCCAGTCAATCTCGTCGGCTTGTGATCCTGCCATGGTTAGCAGCAATAGAAACACACAAGAATATGATCCTACAGACTACTAGAAAGTGGTGGTGGTGTGGTGTGGTGTCACAAATCCGTCAAGCAAATCTCAAATTCTTACCAGTTCTTACCCAGCAGCAGGTGGTGATCGGCAACCTTTGTAGTCAAAACTCTCAGAGCTTGGACAGAGCGATTGCCAGGTGGTGTCAAACGCACGATGTAGATGTATGTGGAGCTGGGAAGGCTTATGATATGGTAGCAAAAAGGGTCCGCAATAATCAATTCAGAGATGCAATGTTGAATAAACTCTCAACGACGGTACTGTGCTGGTCCTAGGCTAGACCGTGCTAGAGACGCGAGCCTAGAACACTAACAAAAATCACGGCGCTGCACGTAAACAAGGGAGGAGCACACTCTGAATTTTTTTCTTTTTTTTTTTGCACTTTTTTTCCTTTTTTTTTTTTTGCTCCGCAACAATTTTTTTTCGAAAAAGTCTACAAATGGTCTAAAAACTCCCTAGCCAGAATTTTCCAGACTTAGTTTTTTTTTTGAAACTGGAACTATTTTTCTTCTACGGGTAGCACGAAAATTGGGGAATCCGACTTGTTCACGACTCGTAGTATCGCGTGATCTGGAACTCTAAAATAAAGGAATAAATACTGGACTCGGACTAGGACTGGTGGCAGAGATGAATCTGGTGGAACTCGGACTGGTGATGGTATATGACGGTAGTATATGTGGGCTCGGATTGGTGGTGGTATATGGACTCGGATCGGTGGTGGTATATGGACTCAGATCGGTGGTGGTATATGGACTCAGAGAAATAGCAGATAAGCTGTGGTGGTATATGGTAGGGGCGATGATGATGGTGCGGCGGCGGCGTGACAACTTGTGAACAGAACTCGAAACTCTAAAGAACTAGACGCTAAGACCAGCAACTTGACACGACGATGCAACCGCAAATTCAACAAAGCAAAAACCCTAAAAAGATTATGCAAAGGCTCAGATTGGTTCGGATATGATGAACTAACCCTAAAATTTTTTTTTGGCTTTTTCCTGGACTGTAGGTATGAAGAACAGACTCGATCTAAACTACGAAAAACTGTAAATCTCACCGAGCAACCTGGGAATCTGATACCACTTGATAGGGGCGAGGGTGTCCCGATCTTTCGATGAGATGATAGCTATCGTTTTTGGTGGAGTAGACTTTGACGATCCGACTACGAACGTGCGAGGATGTCGCGCCTTAGCAATCGCTAAACCAACTCCGAGAGGTTATTGACCACGCCGGAGCACAATCAACCTGACCACGAGGGTCTATCTCCTGCAAGCAAACGAAGAACAAGCAAGAAACTAAGATTTGCAATCTGGATATTGCGAATATAAGATGAAAGCTTTATTGATCAAGGTGGGGTTCTGTGACGTCTTGGTCTGGTCGTTGAACACAAACGAAGTACGCGAAGTTGCAGCTATGGCGAACTTTTAATCTAAACAAAACCCCAAAGTCTAAACGGTGCCCTAAGGGCTGTATATATGGAGGAAGAGGAGGGGATTTCGTGGCCCTTGAAGGAGGGGTCCGAAACCAACCCTATCTCTTGTTTCCCCACACATACAGACTCTAAAAACAGCCTATACTCAAGTATTTCGAAATTACATGGGCCTGGCCCAATAATAAGGTGACGCAGCACCAATAATAGCCTCTGGACGAAATTTATGAAGTGACATCTTGTATATTTCGTCCAAGGCTTCCTGCACTCATTATGGTGGCTTCAAAGTCCTGAAATCATCACTTGTAACTCCGTTCTTGTTCCCCTTGCGCATGCCATCATCTCCATGCTTGAACTTGCTCCAAGGTTCCTCTTTCTTGTCCAAGCTAGGCCCTTCATTTGTAAGCAAAACAAATGTATCCAATTTAGGCAGCATCATATTCTCATGAACTTTAGAATCATTACCAAGAAACGAAAGTACCTGATATTTTAATTGGCGTGCGCGAGCTCTAGTAATTGGTCCAGTATGTATAGAAGCAGGGGCTGTGGGTGTAACAATGGTATTGATGTCCTCATCATGTGGTGTGGTGTCACAAATCCGTCAAGCAAATCTCAAATTCTTACCAGTTCTTACCCAGCAGCAGGTGGTGATCGGCAACCTTTGTAGTCAAAACTCTCAGAGCTTGGACAGAGCGATTGCCAGGTGGTGTCAAACGCACGATGTAGATGTATGTGGAGCTGGGAAGGCTTATGATATGGTAGCAAAAAGGGTCAGCAATAATCAATTCAGAGATGCAATGTTGAATAAACTCTCAACGACGGTACTGTGCTGGTCCTAGGCTAGACCGTGCTAGAGACGCGAGCCTAGAACACTAACAAAAATCACGGCGCTGCACGTAAACAAGGGAGGAGCACACTCTGAATTTTTTTCTTTTTTTTTTTGCTCCGCAACAATTTTTTTTCGAAAAAGTCTACAAATGGTCTAAAAACTGCCTAGCCAGAATTTTCCAGACTTAGTTTTTTTTTTTTGAAACTGGAACTATTTTTCTTCTGCGGGTAGCACGAAAATTGGGGAATCCGACTTGTTCACGACTCGTAGTATCGCGTGATCTGGAACTCTAAAATAAAGGAATAAATACTGGACTCGGACTAGGACTGGTGGCAGAGATGAATCTGGTGGAACTCGGACTGGTGATGGTATATGACTGTAGTATATGTGGGCTCGGATTGGTGGTGGTATATGGACTCGGATCGGTGGTGGTATATGGACTCAGAGAAATAGCAGATAAGCTGTGGTGGTATATGGTAGGGGCGATGATGATGGTGCGGCGGCGGCGTGACAACTTGTGAACAGAACTCGAAACTCTAAAGAACTAGACGCTAAGACCAGCAACTTGACACGACGATGCAACCGCAAATTCAACAAAGCAAAAACCCTAAAAAGATTATGCAAAGGCTCAGATTGGTTCGGATATGATGAACTAACCCTAAATTTTTTTTTTGGCTTTTTCCTGGACTGTAGGTATGAAGAACAGACTCGATCTAAACTACGAAAAACTGTAAATCTCACCGAGCAACCTGGGAATCTGATACCACTTGATAGAGGCGAGGGTGTCCCGATCTTTCGATGAGATGATATCTATCGTTTTTGGTGGAGTAGACTTTGACGATCCGACTACGAACGTGCGAGGACGTCGCGCCTTAGCAATCGCTAAACCAACTCCGAGAGGTTATTGACCACGCCGGAGCACAATCAACCTGACCCCGAGGGTCTATCTCCTGCAACCAAACGAAGAACAAGCAAGAAACTCAGATTTGCAGGAGGGCTAAACGGTGCCCTAAGGGCTGTATATATGGAGGAAGAGGAGGGGATTTCGTGGCCCTTGAAGGAGGGGTCCGAAACCAACCCTATCTCTTGTTTCCCCACACATACGGACTCTAAAAACAGCCTATACTCAAGTATTTCGAAATTACATGGGCCTGGCCCAATAATAAGGTGACGCAGCACCTATAATAGCCTCTGGACGAAATTTATGAAGTGACATCTTGTATATTTCGTCCAAGGCTTCCTGCACTCATTATGGTGGATTCAAAGTCCTGAAATCATCACTTGTAACTCCGTTCTTGTTCCCCTTGTGCATGCCATCATCTCCATGCTTGAACTTGCTCCAAGGTTCCTCTTTCTTGTCCAAGCTAGGCCCTTCATTTGTAAGCAAAACAAATGTATCCAATTTAGGCAGCATCATATTCTCATGAACTTTAGAATCATTACCAAGAAACGAAAGTACCTGATATTTTAATTGACGTGCGCGAGCTCTAGTAATTGGTCCAGTATGTATAGAAGCAGGGGCTGTGGGTGTAACAATGGTATTGATGTCCTCATCACTTACTTGCCACCAAATCTGATATTGATGATCTAGATTTCAGCAATTCTGTTTGCTATGCTTTTGTGTGCAAAGAGGCGTTATTTTCATTCGAGGACGTGCCTTCCTCTTTGCCTCCTGCGGTCACTAACATTTTGCAGGAGTTCGCTGACGTCTTTCCACAAGACGTGCCACCGGGATTACCACCTATTCACGGGATTGAGCATCAGATTGACTTAATTCCCGGTGCTTCGTTGCCAAACCGTGCGCCATACCGTACCAATCCAGAGGAGACGAAGGAGATTATGCGTCAAGTACAGGAGTTGCTCGACAAAGGTTATATACGCGAATCCCTTAGTCCTTGTGCTGTTCCTATTATTCTAGTGCCGAAAAAGGATGGTACATCGCGTATGTGTGTTGATTGTAGAGGCATTAATAATATTACTATTCATTATCGTCATCCTATTCCTAGACTAGATGATATGCTTGATGAATTGAGTGGCTCTACAATATTCTCCAAAGTTGATTTGCGTAGTGGATACCATCAAATTCGTATGAAATTGGGGGATGAATGGAAAACAACATTTAAAACAAAGTTTGGATTATATGAGTGGTTAGTCATGCCTTTTGGGTTAACTAAGGCACCTAGTACTTTCATGAGATTAATGAACGAAGTTTTACGTGCTTTCATTGGACGATTTGTGGTAGTCTATTTTGATGATATACTAATTTATAGCAGATCTTTGGAGGAACATTTGGAACATTTACGTGCTGTTTTTATTGCTTTACGTGATGCACGTTTGTTTGGTAACCTTGGGAAGTGCACCTTTTGCACCGACCGAGTATCTTTTCTTGGCTATGTTGTTACTCCACAGGGAATTGAAGTTGATAAAGCCAAGATTGAAGCTATTGAGAGTTGGCCACAGCCCAAAACGGTCACTCAAGTGAGGAGTTTTCTTGGACTCGCTGGTTTCTATAGGCGTTTTGTGAGAGATTTCAGCACCATTGCTGCACCTCTCAATGAGCTTACAAAGAAGGATGTGCCTTTTGTTTGGGGTACCTCACAGGAAGAACCCTTCACGGTATTGAAAGATAAGTTGACACATGCTCCTTTACTCCAACTTCCTGATTTTAATAAGACTTTTGAGCTTGAATGTGATGCTAGTGGAATTGGATTAGGAGGTGTTTTATTACAAGATGGCAAACCTGTTGCATACTTTTCTGAAAAATTGAGTGGGCCTAGTCTGAACTATTCTACTTATGATAAAGAATTATATGCTCTTGTTCGGACCTTAGAAACATGGCAACATTATTTATGGCGCAAAGAATTTGTTATACATTCTGATCATGAATCTTTGAAACACATTAAAAGTCAAGCAAAACTGAACCGTAGACATGCTAAATGGGTTGAATTTATTGAGACTTTCCCTTATGTCATTAAACACAAGAAGGGTAAAGAAAATGTTATTGCTGATGCATTGTCTCGTCGTTATACTATGCTTTCACAACTTGACTTTAAAATATTTGGTTTGGAGACCATCAAAGATCAATATGTGCATGATGCTGAATTTACAGATGTATTGCAGAATTGTAAGGAAGGGAGAACATGGAACAAGTTCGTCGTTAACGATGGATTTGTGTTTCGTGCTAACAAGCTATGCATTCCAGCTAGCTCCGTTCGTCTTTTGTTGTTGCAGGAGGCGCATGGAGGAGGATTAATGGGACACTTTGGCGTGAAGAAGACGGAGGATATACTTGCTACACATTTCTTTTGGCCAAAGATGAGACGGGATGTTGAGCGTTTTGTTGCTCGCTGCACTACATGTCAAAAAGCTAAGTCACGACTCAATCCTCATGGTTTATATATGCCTTTGCCTGTACCTAGTGTTCCTTGGGAGGATATATCTATGGACTTTGTTTTAGGTTTACCTCGAACAAAGAAGGGGAGGGATAGCATATTTGTTGTCGTGGATAGGTTCTCGAAAATGGCACACTTTATACCATGTCATAAAAGCGATGATGCTGTTAATGTTGCTGATTTGTTCTTTCGTGAAATTATACGCTTGCATGGTGTGCCAAATACTATTGTTTCACATCGTGATGCGAAATTTCTTAGCCACTTTTGGAGATGTTTTTGGGCTAAGTTGGGGACTAAACTGCTTTTTAGTACTACATGTCACCCCCAAACTGATGGACAAACTGAAGTAGTCAATAGAACATTGTCTACTATGCTTAGGGCTGTTTTGAAGAATAACAAGAAAATGTGGGAAGAATGCTTGCCTCATATTGAATTTGCTTATAATCGTTCATTGCATTCTACTACTAAGATGTGTCCTTTTGAAATTGTGTATGGTTTCCTTCCTCGTGCACCAATTGATTTGTTGCCTCTTCCATCTTCGGAGAAGGTTAATTTTGATGCTAAACAACGTGCTGAAGTGATCTTAAAAATGCATGAGTTAACTAAGGAGAACATTGAGTGTATGAATGCTAAATATAAACTTGCTGGAGATAAGGGTAGAAAACATGTTGTGTTTGCACCTGGAGATCTTGTTTGGTTACATTTGCGTAAGGATAGATTTCCTGATTTGCGCAAATCAAAGCTAATGCCATGTGCTGATGGTCCTTTTAAGGTGTTAGAGAAAATAAATGATAATGCATATAAACTTGAGCTGCCTGCAGATTTTGGGGTTAGTCCCACTTTTAACATTGCAGATCTGAAGCCTTATTTGGGTGAGGAAGATGAGCTTCCGTCGAGGACGACTTCATTTCAAGAAGGGGAGGATGATGAGGACATCAATACCATTGTTACACCCACAGCCCCTGCTTCTATACATACTGGACCAATTACTAGAGCTCGCGCACGCCAATTAAATTATCAGGTACTTTCGTTTCTTGGTAATGATTCTAAAGTTCATGAGAAGATGATGCTGCCTAAATTGGATACATTTGTTTTGCTTACAAATGAAGGCCCTAGCTTGGACAAGAAAGAGGAACCTTGGAGCAAGTTCAAGCATGGAGATGATGGCATGCACAAGGGGAACAAGAACGGAGTTACAAGTGATGATTTCAGGACTTTGAAGCCACCATAATGTGTGCAGGAAGCCTTGGACGAAATATACAAGATGTCACTTCATAAATTTCGTCCAGAGGCTATTATAGGTGCTGCGTCACCTTATTATTGGGCCAGGCCCATGTAATTTCGAAATACTTGAGTATAGGCTGTTTTTAGAGTCCGTATGTGTGGGGAAACAAGAGATAGGGTTGGTTTCGGACCCCTCCTTCAAGGGCCACGAAATCCCCTCCTCTTCCTCCATATATACAGCCCTTAGGGCACCGTTTAGACTTTGGGTTTTGTTTAGATTAAAAGTTCGCCATAGCTGCAACTTCGCGTACTTCGTTTCTGTTCAACGACCAGACCAAGACGTCACAGAACCCCACCTTGATCAATAAAGCTTTCATCTTATATTCGCAATATCCAGATTGCAAATCTTAGTTTCTTGCTTGTTCTTCGTTTGCTTGCAGGAGATAGACCCTCGTGGTCAGGTTGATTGTGCTCCGGCGTGGTCAATAACCTCTCGGAGTTGGTTTAGCGATTGCTAAGGCGCGACGTCCTCGCACGTTCATAGTCGGATCGTCAAAGTCTACTCCACCAAAAACGATAGCTATCATCTCATCGAAAGATCGGGACACCCTCGCCTCTATCAAGCGCCGTGATTTTTGTTAGTGTTCTAGGCTCGCGTCTCTAGCACGGTCTAGCCTAGGACCAGCACAGTACCGTCGTTGAGAGTTTATTCAACATTGCATCTCTGAATTGATTATTGCTGACCCTTTTTGCTACCATATCATAAGCCTTCCCAGCTCCACATACATCTACATCGTGCGTTTGACACCACCTGGCAATCGCTCTGTCCAAGCTCTGAGAGTTTTGACTACAAAGGTTGCCGATCACCACCTGCTGCTCGGTAAGAACTGGTAAGAATTTGAGATTTGCTTGACGGATTTGTGACACCACACCACACCACCACCACTTTCTAGTAGTCTGTAGGATCATATTCTTGTGTGTTTCTATTGCTGCTAACCATGGCAGGATCACAAGCCGACGAGATTGACTGGGAGAACATGACGAACAAGGAGTTGCATGATAAATTTCAGCAAATGATGAGTGGCCAGGTGGGAGATGTGCTAAACAGATTTGAAGAGGCCATGGAGAAGATAGATGGCATGGAGAAGTCGTTCGAGACAAAGCTGGATAACAAGTTTAATGAATTGCTCACGCGTCTTCCCCAACCACCACCGGCTGCACCTGTCGCACCTCTGCAACGACAACAACAACTGATAGAGGCGAGGGTGTCCCGATCTTTCGATGAGATGATATCTATCGTTTTTGGTGGAGTAGACTTTGACGATCCGACTACGAACGTGCGAGGACGTCGCGCCTTAGCAATCGCTAAACCAACTCCGAGAGGTTATTGACCACGCCGGAGCACAATCAACCTGACCCCGAGGGTCTATCTCCTGCAAGCAAACGAAGAACAAGCAAGAAACTAAGATTTGCAATCTGGATATTGCGAATATAAGATGAAAGCTTTATTGATCGAGGTGGGGTTCTGTGACGTCTTGGTCTAGTCGTTGAACACAAACGAAGTACGCGAAGTTGCAGCTATGGCGAACTTTTAATCTAAACAAAACCCAAAGTCTAAACGGTGCCCTAAGGGCTGTATATATGGAGGAAGAGGAGGGGATTTCGTGGCCCTTGAAGGAGGGGTCCGAAACCAACCCTATCTCTTGTTTCCCCACACATACGGACTCTAAAAACAGCCTATACTCAAGTATTTCGAAATTACATGGGCCTGGCCCAATAATAAGGTGACGCAGCACCTATAATAGCCTCTGGACGAAATTTATGAAGTGACATCTTGTATATTTCGTCCAAGGCTTCCTGCACTCATTATGGTGGCTTCAAAGTCCTGAAATCATCACTTGTAACTCCGTTCTTGTTCCCCTTGTGCATGCCATCATCCCCATGCTTGAACTTGCTCCAAGGTTCCTCTTTCTTGTCCAAGCTAGGCCCTTCATTTGTAAGCAAAACAAATGTATCCAATTTAGGCAGCATCATATTCTCATGAACTTTAGAATCATTACCAAGAAACGAAAGTACCTGATATTTTAATTGGCGTGCGCGAGCTCTAGTAATTGGTCCAGTATGTATAGAAGCAGGGGCTGTGGGTGTAACAATGGTATTGATGTCCTCATCATCTTTTTTTTTTTTGCACTTTTTTTTTTGCTCCGCAACAATTTTTTTTCGAAAAAGTCTACAAATGGTCTAAAAACTGCCTAGCCAGAATTTTCCAGACTTAGTTTTTTTTTTTGAAACTGGAACTATTTTTCTTCTACGGGTAGCACGAAAATTGGGGAATCCGACTTGTTCACGACTCGCAGTATCGCGTGATCTGGAACTCTAAAATAAAGGAATAAATACTGGACTCGGACTAGGACTGGTGGCAGAGATGAATATGGTGGAACTCGGACTGGTGATGGTATATGACGGTAGTATATGTGGACTCGGATTGGTGGTGGTATATGGACTCGGATCGGTGGTGGTATATGGACTCAGAGAAATAGCAGATAAGCTGTGGTGGTATATGGTAGGGGCGATGATGATGGTGCGGCGGCGGCGTGACAACTTGTGAACAGAACTCGAAACTCTAAAGAACTAGACGCTAAGACCAGCAACTTGACACGATGATGCAACCGCAAATTCAACAAAGCAAAAACCCTAAAAAGATTATGCAAAGGCTCAGATTGGTTCGGATATGATGAACTAACCCTAATTTTTTTTTTGGCTTTTTCCTGGACTGTAGGTATGAAGAACAGACTCGATCTAAACTACGAAAAACTGTAAATCTCACCGAGCAACCTGGGAATCTGATACCACTTGATAGAGGCGAGGGTGTCCCGATCTTTCGATGAGATGATAGCTATCGTTTTTGGTGGAGTAGACTTTGACGATCCGACTACGAACGTGCGAGGACGTCGCACCTTAGCAATCGCTAAACCAACTCCGAGAGGTTATTGACCACGCCGGAGCACAATCAACCTGACCACAAGGGTCTATCTCCTGCAAGCAAACGAAGAACAAGCAAGAAACTAAGATTTGCAATCTGGATATTGCGAATATAAGATGAAAGCTTTATTGATCAAGGTGGGGTTCTGTGACGTCTTGGTCTGGTTGTTGAACACAAACGAAGTACGCGAAGTTGCAGCTATGGCGAACTTTTAATCTAAACAAAACCCAAAGTCTAAACGGTGCCCTAAGGGCTGTATATATGGAGGAAGAGGGGGGATTTCGTGGCCCTTGAAGGAGGGGTCCGAAACCAACCCTATCTCTTGTTTCCCCACACATACGGACTCTAAAAATAGCCTATACTCAAGTATTTCGAAATTACATGGGCCTGGCCCAATAATAAGGTGACGCAGCACCTATAATAGCCTCTGGACGAAATTTATGAAGTGGCATCTTGTATATTTCGTCCAAGGCTTCCTGCACTCCTTATGGTGGCTTCAAAGTCCTGAAATCATCACTTGTAACTCCGTTCTTGTTCCCCTTGCGCATGCCATCATCTCTTGTAAGCAAAACAAATGTATCCAATTTAGGCAGCATCATATTCTCATGAACATTAGAATCATTACCAAGAAACGAAAGTACCTGATAATTTAATCGGCGTGCGCGAGCTCTAGTAATTGGTCCAGTATGTATAGCAGCAGGGGCTGTGGGTGTAACAATGGTATTGATGTCCTCATCATCCTCCCCTTCTTGAAATGAAGTCGTCCTCGACGGAAGCTCATCTTCCTCACCCAAATAAGGCTTCAAATCTGCAATGTTAAAAGTGGGACTAACCCCAAAATCTGCAGGCAGCTCAAGTTTATATGCATTATCATTTATTTTCTCTAACACCTTAAAAGGACCATCAGCACGTGGCATTAGCTTTGATTTGCGCAAATCAGGAAATCTATCCTTACGCAAATGTAACCAAACAAGATCTCCAGGTGCAAACACAACATGTTTTCTACCCTTATCTCCAGCAAGTTTATATTTAGCATTCATACGCTCAATGTTCTCCTTAGTTAACTCATGCATTTTTAAGATCAATTCAGCACGTTGTTTAGCATCAAAATTATCCTTCTCCGAAGATGGAAGAGGCAACAAATCAATTGGTGCACGAGGAAGGAAACCATACACAATTTCAAAAGGACACATCTTAGTAGTAGAATGCAATGAACGATTATAAGCAAATTCAATATGAGGCAAGCATTCTTCCCACATTTTCTTGTTATTCTTCAAAACAGCCCTAAGCATAGTAGACAATGTTCTATTGACTACTTCAGGTTGTCCATCAGTTTGGGGGTGACATGTAGTACTAAAAAGCAGTTTAGTCCCCAACTTAGCCCATAAACATCTCCAAAAGTGGCTAAGAAATTTAGTATCACGATCTGAAACAATAGTATTTGGCACACCATGCAAGCGTATAATTTCACGAAAGAACAAATCAGCAACATTAACAGCATCATCGCTTTTATGACATGGTATAAAGTGTGCCATTTTCGAGAACCTATCCACGACAACAAATATGCTATCCCTCCCCTTCTTTGTTCGAGGTAAACCTAAAACAAAGTCCATAGATATATCCTCCCAAGGAACACTAGGTACAGGCAAAGGCATATATAAACCATGAGGATTGAGTCGTGACTTAGCTTTTTGACATGTAGTGCAGCGAGCAACAAAACGCTCAACATCCCGTCTCATCTTTGGCCAAAAGAAATGATGAGGACATCAATACCATTGTTACACCCACAGCCCCTGCTTCTATACATACTGGACCAATTACTAGAGCTCGCGCACGTCAATTAAAATATCAGGTACTTTCGTTTCTTGGTAATGATTCTAAAGTTCATGAGAATATGATGCTGCCTAAATTGGATACATTTGTTTTGCTTACAAATGAAGGGCCTAGCTTGGACAAGAAAGAGGAACCTTGGAGCAAGTTCAAGCATGGAGATGATGGCATGCACAAGGGGAACAAGAACGGAGTTACAAGTGATGATTTCAGGACTTTGAAGCCACCATAATGAGTGCAGGAAGCCTTGGACGAAATATACAAGATGTCACTTCATAAATTTCGTCCAGAGGCTATTATAGGTGCTGCGTCACCTTATTATTGGGCCAGGCCCATGTAATTTCGAAATACTTGAGTATAGGCTGTTTCTAGAGTCCGTATGTGTGGGGAAACAAGAGATAGGGTTGGTTTCGGACCCTCCTTCAAGGGCCACGAAATCCCCTCCTCTTCCTCCATATATACAGCCCTTAGGGCACCGTTTAGACTTTGGGTTTTGTTTAGATTAAAAGTTTGCCATAGCTGCAACTTCGCGTACTTCGTTTGTGTTCAACGACCAGACCAAGACGTCACAGAACCCCACCTTGATCAATAAAGCTTTCATCTTATATTCGCAATATCCAGATTGCAAATCTTAGTTTCTTGCTTGTTCTTCGTTTGCTTGCAGGAGATAGACCCTCGTGGTCAGGTTGATTGTGCTCCGGCGTGGTCAATAACCTCTCGGAGTTGGTTTAGCGATTGCTAAGGCGCGACGTCCTCGCACGTTCGTAGTCGGATCGTCAAAGTCTACTCCACCAAAAACGATAGCTATCATCTCATCGAAAGATCGGGACACCCTCGCCTCTATCAAAACCCAAAGTCTAAACGGTGCCCTAAGGGCTGTATATATGGAGGAAGAGGAGGGGATTTCGTGGCCCTTGAAGGAGGGGTCCGAAACCAACCCTATCTCTTGTTTCCCCACACATACGGACTCTAAAAACAGCCTATACTCAAGTATTTCGAAATTACATGGGCCTGGCCCAATAATAAGGTGACGCAGCACCTATAATAGCCTCTGGACGAAATTTATGAAGTGACATCTTGTATATTTCGTCCAAGGCTTCCTGCACTCATTATGGTGGCTTCAAAGTCCTGAAATCATCACTTGTAACTCCGTTCTTGTTCCCCTTGTGCATGCCATCATCTCCATGCTTGAACTTGCTCCAAGGTTCCTCTTTCTTGTCCAAGCTAGGCCCTTCATTTGTAAGCAAAACAAATGTATCCAATTTAGGCAGCATCATATTCTCATGAACTTTAGAATCATTACCAAGAAACGAAAGTACCTGATATTTTAATTGGCGTGCGCGAGCTCTAGTAATTGGTCCAGTATGTATAGAAGCAGGGGTTGTGGGTGTAACAATGGTATTGATGTCCTCATCAAAGAGGGACCCCAAGGCGCGAAGCACCGGAGGCCTCAGACCACACCGGGTGCCCGGCCTCCTATGCCCCGGGTGCCCGGACCCCCGGTCCCCAAAGGGTGCGGCCCCTGACCACCCTGGGTGCCCGGGATTTCACCACCGGGTGCCCGCACCCCGACCCCCCGGGTGCCCGCACTCCTACCCCCGGGTGCCCGCACCCTCACCTGGCGCTACCCCCGGGTGCCCGGATGATGTAGGGTAGAACCCTAGGGGCCGATCTTTCACAAAATGGAGGGGATCCCGTGAAGAACACGAAGAACACGAGGGGAAACACGAGGGAAATCATGAGAGGAACACTCAAGAACAAGTCCAATCACACATCCACTAGACTATCAAACACACAAGATCCACAAGGTACATGAACAACAAAGAGAAAGATACAAGGTAGAGTTCATCTCCAAGAGGAGGTCTTGATGATATCCTAGACGGATCTTCCCGTGAGGGGGCTTGACGATATCCCACAGGATCTTCTCACATGGAGGTCTTGAACTCCATGGGAGTGGTAGTCTCTCTCTCTCTCAAGAGTAGAGGTAGGTAGGAGCAAAGCTCACATACAAATGAGCTATCACTTTGCTAACCCTAGAAAGGAGAAGGGGGAGTTCTATTTATAGTCTAAGCCACGAATGGGTAAGTGGGAGAGGGATTCAAGGCCAAAGGCCCGCGACTGCGAACAGGCAGGTACCGGACGTCCGGTCGGTGTCGGATGTCTGACGGCTCGTGGGGGGACCGGTCGTCCGGTGCGCGTCGGAAGTCCGACATTTCTTCTCTGGACAGGTGGCACCGGATGTCCGGTCGGTGTCGGTCGTCCGGTGGCTGGTACTTGTCGGACGTCCAGTGGTCGTCGGTCGTTCGGTCGCTGTAGGTCTCATCGGCTGTTCTTCTGGCTGGGTGGAGGGCGTGTCGGACGTTCGGTGGACGCCGGTCGTCCGGGCACTGTAGAGTGTCGGACATCCGGTGGCACGTCGGACGTCCGGCCGATGTAGACTCCGCAGCTCTGTCTTCGTCCGTCTTCGCTTCCACGCTTCCCTCGCGGATGGTGTAGTTGTACACTTGCGCTCGCACTCCTCCTCGTCGTCCGTAGTGTTCCGGTAATACCTATGTATGCACACGAGTGGAGTGTCAAGTAGTATACCATCCTCAAAGGGGTCAAGTGAACACGCATAAAGGAGATGATTCACCTTTGTATATGTGAAGTAGAGGTCGCACGTGTCACTCTCCGAACGGACTCTTGACATGGTGATGTCCGTAGGATGCTCCGCATCATCTCCCCCCCCCCCTTGGGAAAGATCCGACCTCGATCGAAAACCAAATCACCATGGGTAAGAGATGGCTTCGCCGTGTAGAAGTGGACGTTCACCAAGTACTCATCATCTAGTAGCTTGAAATGTGCACTCTCCAATGTCGCACCGTCAAGTGATTCCTTCAAAAGGAGCAAGGACAACAAACACTTGGAAAAACAAATGTGGTTAGCGTTAGTGCAAAACCAAGCATTCAGGTGGTGATTCACCCAACAAGTGTCGTCATCAAGCATAGCATATGGTGTGACAAAGGATTGTGACATGGCATGTAAGCACATAATTTGAGCACAATCAAAGATATCATGGGGACAAGCATGTAAATGTGAGGTCTATGGTAGGCATAAGAATCATTCACAGCACCAAATAAAATGAAGTGTCTAAACACATGGATCAAGTGCAAGACAATCCAAGCATAACTTGCATAGGGTGTAGTGAAGATAGTGTGGCACTCAACACAACAGAAATAGGAAGTGTTTATCATGTATGAGGCAATCAATGTAAGCATGTAGCAATCAATGGGACAAGTCATATGTGAAGAAATGACATTGTTGCAACCAATTATATGATAGGAGCAAGAACTCAACAAGTCGGATGCAACACACAAGGCATATATATCATGAGGCATGGCAATATAGCAAATCAAAGCAAGATCTCTAACATGTGCGCAATCAAGTAGTCCAAGATGGCCAATAAGTCTCATGGTGCAAGCAACACAAGTAGTATGATCCGGAATATCCATGCTCAAGAAAGATGTCACCTTGAAGGCATGTCCTTGTGCATTCTTCACAATGCTGAAGCGCAAGCAAATGCGGTGTATAAGCGAATCGTGGTAGAATGTATGAGGCTCGCTCTCAAGAGCTCGAATGGTCAACTCACGTGAAGTGGAAGTCGACACAAAGTACAAGTTTCCTACACATGCACACAACAAAACAAAGAACATATGCGCATGGTAGATAAACACATCATCCATCATGATGGTTCTCTTCTCTTGCACATAACCGTTAGTAGCAAAAGTGCATGAATAATATGATGCAACAATGTGTATATTCATGGCACTAGGCATATGGTGCAAAGAAGGAAGACAAGCATGCTTCACAAGAAATATGTCAAAATCTCCAAACATATGTGAGAATGCTATGGGGGCAATCTCATTAGCAAGACTATAATCATTGTTGCACTCAATACATGGCAAGTCGTCTAGCATAAGAGAGGCAACATATGGAGATATATGACAAAAAGTAATAGCAATCATGTGCAAAGCATGGCAATAGTGGCTATCAACCGCATGAAATGAGCAAGTAAGGATAATGGGCGATGCAACATAAGCAAGCATAGAAATCAAGTCGTGCAAACTAGTTGAGCGAAGATGCAACACACTAGAGGAAATCATGGCAATCATGTCATGTGAACAAATAGTATTCATAGACAATGTACATGACATATCGCAAGGACGAACACAAAACAAGATGAAAGTATCATCATAGGTATGGGTCACAAAGAAATAATGGCAATAACAAGCAATATCTCCACCAAGCTTGCAAATACACATACAAGTATGAGAACCAATCATCATGTGTAATGCAAAGCATGGGTCACAAATGCATGGCAAAGGCATAGGAAAGAGCATATCATGCAAAGTGAACATGGCAAGATGGGCATAGAATATGTAATAGCCAATAACCCATAACCATGTGAGAGCCATGTAGAAGAAATGCGCGAAGTCTTTGCGCGAAGAGAGCGGTGGGAAAGACAATCCATGGGATCCCAAGTCATCATTGCTCTCTAGAGCTTGTTTTGTCAACTCATGGGATTGTGAGGTTGACAAGTATTCATGGGTATCTACAAAAAAGAGACACAACCCAAAGAAATTGTGTGCGTGGTAAATGTACACATCATCCATCATGATGTGTATGTGCACGTGTGAGTTAGCATAAGATAAGCATCGCTTGAAGAAATTTGATGCATGGTATAAGAACATGTCATCCATCATGAAAGAATAGCTATTGTGTATAACACGATGGGGATACAAATTGAGCATACAAGTATAGCAAGTGTGTGGCACAATAATAGCATTTTTATTCATGGGAAGCATATTGTGCACACAATTATTGGTATCATGCAATGGATGGGATTGATCAAAATCTCCTAACATGTATGAGGGAACTATGGGGGTCTCCTCATGAGCAATATCGGAAACATCATATGGAGAATATGAACAGCATCCAAAACAATGCATATCCGAAGCTAGGTGGTCATGGCATAGCATATGAGATAAATGATGCAAAGGTAGCATGTCAATATCATCACAAGAAAAACAAATGCCAATAACCATCGGCTTGTCATCTATGCCATAAGTGCAAATTGGGTTTATTTTAATGGCATATGCATAGTCACTACGATGAGATTGCAAATAAGACATATGGTTAATCTCATGCATAGCATATGACAAGTCAAGCGGATTGTCAAACATGATGTGACCAAGAGAATTATCACAAGAAATCCTATGTAACATGGCATCACAACTAATAGAGTCCACATGGCAATCATCAAACTCATCATAAATGGGTAAATCATCGCATGGGGAAATCATACTTGCATGAAGCATGGTAATAGGTTGATCAACATAATGCAAGCAATCAGTGTCAAGAATGTCCACTAGTGGGACTAGAGCATCACCTTCACCTATGTTACCTTGTTCATTCCACTCAAGTGGTATAGGTGAGGTGGTAAAGACCAAGTCGTGGTCATCTTCATCGTGATGGAACCATGTGGGGGTGCATCATATTGCACCATGGCCATCATCTTGTCCATAGGAAGGACGAAGTCGTCGAGAAGTGACGCGTCATCATATACGGGACATAGCACCAAATGAGAAGACACAATAGAGGTAGATGATAAGTCGTTAGAGGTCAAAATGTCCTCACATGACCTATCAACTATCACACTCTCTCTATGTGGTGGCTCACTCACTCCCTCAAAATAGGTGCACTCAAAGTCACATATGGTGGAGTCACTCATCTCACTCAAGTGGTGGGGGTTGTGGCTCTCCTCACATGGGAATTGGGGCAACACATCATATATAGGGCTAGTGGTGAACTCGCTCTCAATCTCAATATGGTGGCACAAGTCACTCAAGTCGTCATACGTCGCCGTGGTCAAAGGGAAAATCCCATGCTCAACCATCTCGTCGCCGTCGCCGTGGATGAAGGCCGAAGATGGCACATCATCGCTCTCCTCCATGACCGAAGGTAAAATCCCATGCTCGATCATCTCGTCACCGTCACCGTGGATGAAGGCAGTAGATGGCACATCATCACTCTCGCCTCCAAAGATGGAAGCATCCTCCTTGCTTGCCACCTTGTCGCTCACCTCCAAAGCTTGTTCCTTGAAGATCTCCGTAGTCGTAGTCGTCGCCGCACCATCTTGAAAAAGAGTCGTGGTAGACTCGACATCATCAATGCCACAAAGAGGAATGGCGGTGAAGTCAAACTTGGGAGCATCGTCTTGGAACTCGTCGGGCTTGGACATCTTGGTGGTACTAGCCTCATTCTCGCCGTCTTGGAGCTTGGTCTTTGAGAAGTGTGCTTGGGGTGGAGAAGCCTTAGCCTTCATGAGTTCTTGTTCCACCTTGAGAGCACCAATGTAGTTGTCGTCGAGGCACTTGTAGTTCTCGAGGAAGATAGACTTGGAGATGTCGTTGTGCAATCCCATCATGAAGTGGAACTTCATCGAAATGGGGTCGTCCACGCCGGCTCGTCACAAGGCATTCTTCATCTCCTTGAAGTACGCGTCAATGGACTTGGATCATTGGATGGTGTTCTCCAATTGGCGTAGAAGTTGTTCCGTGTAGGTAGGAGGCACAAACTCTCACCGCAAAGCTCTCTTCGTCTTGGGCCAACTCATGTCGTAGCTTTTCGAAGGTGTGTGAAGCCACCATGCTGATGCGTAGTCGTGGAAGTTCGTTGTGGCGCACTTCACTTGATCTTCGGGAGGAACTTGATGTAGCTTGAGGTAGTCATCCATTAAGCGCTCCCACTCGAGATACTCCTCGGGTTCTTGAGTCCCATAGAAAGGAATCTTGTGGTCGGTATCGAGGTCATAGTAGCTCGTGGAAGTCACAGACTTGAGCTTGGGGAGCTTCTCTTGAGCGTAGTCTTGGGGTTCTTGTTGGCGAAGATGTCGTATGTCCGTAGGCGAAGATGCCTTGAAGTCGCTTGGCAAAGATGCCAAGGTAGATGGTGAAGTCGTTGAGCGTTTGTTGGTGTTGAGCTCTTGACCTTCACGTTCTTGTTGGTGATGGTGTCGATGCCGATGTGACCTTGCCGGAGATGGTAGCTCGGAAGGATGTGCACGTGAGCATCTTCTCAAAGATGAGGAAGATCTCTTGTAGGACTTGATGAGGGCTTTGATCTCTTCCATTTGAGCATCCATCTTGGCGTCGAAGCTGTTTTTCGTGGCATCGAACTCGTCGTTGTTGTTGTAGACCAAAGATGAAATGATTTGCCTATCCATCACAAGACTCAAGTAGAGGTGAGTAGGAAATGAGATAAACAATACCAAGTTACCTTTTCCCAAAGTTGAGGATGTATCTTGTTTCACTCAATGTGAAATGAAAGAATAGTGGAATTGGTACCGGACTTGTTCACTCACACCTACACAAGTAAAGCTTTTTGGTGGAGCTCGGTGAGGATAGTGGCACAAAAATTTGATGCAAATGTTAGCAAGAGTCAATAATGTTGAAAGAGATTCACAAATTCGCAAATGAAACAAGTAGACCAATAGCAATGAATGGCACACGGAAACACACACACGGATAGATAAATGGGGTCGTGCAACCAAGGAATGAGCACAAAATGTGGAATCCATGGAAAACGCTCGTGTTGCACAACTCAAGAGAGACGCTAGCATGATTGCTCAATAGGCGGATACGACACTTGTGCACAACCTATAAGATGCAAAATGTATCAACTTTCTATCCCAAGTATGCTATGTATGTATGGTTCCCGGTGTTTCGCACACGATGATCCAAGATGATCAATGATGGTATATGATATGTAATGTGGCGATGCTATAGCTATTGCTTACAAGCTCTTTGTTCTTTCACTTTGCTTAAAAGCTTATTCTTTTTCTTTTTTTTTGGCCCCTATGCGAAATGCACAAATCAAGATAGCAATTGTGTATATGCGGGAACAAGATTGTGACACAAGGGATGGTACTATGATACCAAGATGATATGGTATGTATGCAATGGAAAGGTGGATCGATGATTACTAATGTGCACAAGTAACGTTGCCGGCAATACTCAAATGGCTAGTCTCGATAGGCAAGTAACGCAAAATGGGCTAGGGGTTAACAATGCAATTGCAAGAATGTACAATGACGAGATACCACGATACCAAGATGATATGGAGGTTACCGTCCGTGGCGATGATGAGTGGCGGTGTTCTTGATGTAGATACCAAGATGATGTAGACCCATCCCTAATTAGCCGAAACACCTTAGGAAACGGAAAAAATCACAAACTCAAAATCTCGAATGTCAAATGTCAAATGGTGGTAGCGGAATGCGGTGGTGGTTGCGGAAGTATTGGTGGAAACCCAGTCAAAAAGGGTTAAGGTGGCGGAAGAGTATGGTGGGGCTATACACGTTGTAGGAGTTGAAGTCACGATCCCCAAGTAGCCGAAACACCTTAGGAGACACAACTCACAACACAAACAAAATTGGGTTATGTTGGGGTGGAGGAAATGTATGGTGGGCAAGATTATGCGGAAGTTATGGTGGTGATTGATGAAGAAGTAACCGTCCCTAAGTAGCTGAAACACCTTAGGAGACTCGAATCACTACTCAAGCAACCACTAATGCTATGGGGAACAAAATGGGTTAGGTTGCGGAAGTCGGCGGTGGTATAGCGGATGATGTGGTGAAGGCCCTAGGCAAAGATGCCAAAGTTCCAAAAATTTGAAGGAGTCAAATGATGTTGGTAGTATTTTTGTGGGAAGTGTTGGGAAATGTGTAATTTCAAAAAAAATCTTACGCTCACGCAAGATCTATCTAGGAGATGCATAGCAACGAGAGGGGAAGAATATGTCCACGTACCCTCGTAGACCGAAAGCAGAAGCGTTAGCTTAACGCGGTTGATGTAGTCGAACGTCTTCGCGATCCAACCGATCAAGCACCGAACGTACGACACCTCCGAGTTCAGCACACGTTCAGCTCGATGACGTCCCTCGAGCTCTTGATCCAGTTGAGGACGAGGGAGAGTTCCGTCAGCACGACGGCGTGGCGACGGTGATGATGAAGTTACCTGCGCAGGGCTTCGCCTAAGCACTACGACGATATGACTGAGGTGTGTAACTATGGAGGGGGCACCGCACACGGCTAAGACAAATCTTGGTGTGCCTTTGGGGTGCCCCCCTCCCCCGTATATAAAGGAGGGAGGGAGAGAGGCCGGCCCTCCTAGGGGCGCGCCAAGTGTATGGAGTCCTACTCGGACTTCCAAGTCCTAGTAGGAATCCCTTTCCTTTTTCGGAGTAGGAGAGAAGGACAGAGAGAAAGAGAGAGGGAGTAGGAAAGAGCAAGGGGGGCGCCGCCCCCTTCCCCTAGTCCAATTCGGACCCATGGGGGGGCACGCGCCACCTCCCCTTTGGCCTGCCTCCTCTATTCCCGTATGGCCCAATAAGGCCCATTACTTCTCCCGGTGAATTCCCGTAACTCCCCGGTACTCCGAAAAATACCAGAATCACTCGGAACCTTTCCGATGTCCGAATATAGCCTTCCAATATATGAATCTTTACCTCTCAACCATTTCGAGACTCCTCGTCATGTCCGTGATCTCATCCGGGACTCCAAACAAACTTCGGTCATCAAATCACATAACCCATAATACAAATCGTCATCGAACGTTAAGCGTGCGGACCCTACGGGTTCGAGAACTATGTAGACATGACCGAGACACATCTCCGGTCAATAACCAATAGCAGAACCTGGATGCTCATATTGGCTCCTACATATTCTATGAAGATCTTTATCGGTCAAACCGCATAACAACATACGTTATTCCCTTTGTCATCGGTATGTTACTTGCTCGAGATTCGATCGTTGGTATCATCATACCTAGTTCAATCTCGTTACCAGCAAGTCTCTTTACTCATTCCTTAATGCATCATCTCGCAACTAACTCATTAGTCACATTGCTTGCAAGGCTTCATATGAAGTGCATTACCGAGAGGGCCCAGAGATACCTCTCTGATACTTGGAGTGACAAATCCTAATCTCGATTTATGCCAACCCAACAAACACCTTCGGAGACACCTGTAGAGCATCTTTATAATCACCCAGTTACGTTGTGACGTTTGATAGCACACAAGGTGTTCCTCCGGCATTCGGGAGTTGCATAATCACATAGTCAGAGGAATATGTATAAGTCATGAAGAAAGCAATAGCAATAAAACTTAACGATCATTATGCTAAGCTAACGGATGGGTCTTGTCCATCACATCATTCTCTAATGATGTGATCCTGTTCATCAAATGACAACACATGTCTATGGTCAGGAAACATAACCATCTTTGATAAACAAGCTAGTCAAGTAGAGGCATACTAGGGACACTCTGTTTGTCTATGTATTCACACATGTACTAAGTTTCCGGTTAATACAATTCTAGCATGAATAATAAATATTTATCATGATATAAGGAAATATAAATAACAACTTTATTATTGCCTCTAGGGCATATTTCCTTCAGTCTCCCACTTGCACTAGAGTCAATAATCTAGATTACACAGTAATGATTCTAACACCCATGGAGTCTTGGTGCTGATCATGTTTTGCTCGTGGAAGAGGCTTAGTCAACGGGTCTGCAACATTCAGATCCGTATGTATTTTGCAAATCTCTATGTCTCCCTCCTTGACTTGATCGCAGATGGAATTGAAGCATCTCTTGATGTGTTTGGTTCTTTTGTGAAATCTAGATTCCTTCGCCAAGGCAATTGCTCCAGTATTGTCACAAAAGATTTTCATTGGACCCGATGCACTAGATATTACACCTAGATCGGATATGAACTCCTTCATCCAGACTCCTTCATTTGCTGCTTCCGAAGCAGCTATGTACTCCGCTTCACACATAGATCCCGCCACGACGCTCTGCTTGGAACTGCACCAACTGACAGCTCCACCATTCAATATAAATACGTATCCGGTTTGTGACTTAGAGTCATCCGGATCAGTGTCAAAGCTTGCATCGACGTAACCACTTACGACAAGCTCTTTGTCACCTCCATAAATGAGAAACATATCCTTAGTCCTTTTTAGGTATTTCAGGATGTTCTTGACCGCTGTCCAGTGATCCACTCCTGGATTACTTTGGTATCTCCCTGCTAAACTTATAGCAAGGCACACATCAGGTCTGGTACACAGCATTGCATACATGATAGAACCTATGGCTGAGGCATAGGGAATGACTTTCATTTTCTCTCTATCTTCTGCAGTGGTCGGGCATTGAGTCTTACTCAACTTCACACCTTGCAACACAGGCAAGAACCCTTTCTTTGACTGATCCATTTTGAACTTCTCCAAAACTTTATCAAGGTATGTTCTTTGTGAAAGTCCTATTAAGCGTCTTGATCTATCCCTATAGATCTTGATGCCCAATATATAAGCAGCTTCACCGAGGTCTTTCATTGAAAAATTCTTATTCAAGTATCCTTTTATGCTATCCAGAAATTCTATATCATTTCCAATCAACAATATGTCATCCACATATAATATCAGGAACGCTACAGAGCTCCCACTCACTTTCTTGTAAATACAGGCTTCTCCAAAAGTCTGTATAAAACCATATGCTTTGATCACTTCATCAAAGCGTATATTCCAACTCCGAGATGCTTGCACCAGTCAATAAATGGATCGCTGGAGCTTGCACACTTTGTTAGCACCTTTAGGATCGACAAAACCTTCTAGTTGCATCATATACAACTCTTCTTTAAGAAATCCATTAAGGAATGCAGTTATGACATCCATTTGCCAAATTTCATAATCATAAAATGCGGCAATTGCTAACATGATTCGGACAGACTTAAGCATCGCTACGGGTGAGAAGGTCTCATCGTAGTCAACTCCTTGAACTTGTCGAAAACCTTTCGCAACAAGTCGAGCTTTGTAGACAGTAACATTACCGTCAGCGCCAGTCTTCTTCTTGAAGATCCATTTATTCTCTATGGCTTGCCGATCATCGGGCAAGTCAACCAAAGTCCACACTTTGTTCTCATTCATGGATCCCATCTCAGATTTCATGGCCTCAAGCCATTTCGCGGAATCTGGGCTCAGCATCGCTTCCTCATAGTTCGTAGGTTCGTCATGGTCTAGTAACATGACTTCCAGAACAGGATTACTGTACCACTCTGGTGCGGAACGTACTCTGGTTAACCTACGAGGTTCGGTAGTGACTTGATCCGAAGTTTCATGATCATCATCATTAACTTCCTCACTGATTGGTGTAGGCATCACTGGAACTGATTTCTGTGATGAACTACTTTCCAATTCGGGAGAAGGTACAATTACCTCATCAAGTTCTACTTTCCTCCCACTCACTTCTTTCGAGAGAAACTCCTTCTCTTGAAAGGATCTATTCTTAGCAACGAATATCTTGCCTTCGGATCTGTGATAGAAGGTGTACCCAACAGTCTCCTTTAGTTATCCTATGAAGACGCATTTCTCCGATTTGGGTTCGAGCTTATCAGGTTGAAGCTTTTTCACATAAGCATCACTGATGAGGACATCAATACCATTGTTACACCCACAGCCCCTGCTTCTATACATACTGGACCAATTACTAGAGCTCGCGCACGCCAATTAAAATATCAGGTACTTTCATTTCTTGGTAATGATTCTAAAGTTCATGAGAATATGATGCTGCCTAAATTGGATACATTTGTTTTGCTTACAAATGAAGGGCCTAGCTTGGACAAGAAAGAGGAACCTTGGAGCAAGTTCAAGCATGGAGATGATGGCATGCACAAGGGGAACAAGAACGGAGTTACAAGTGATGATTTCAGGACTTTGAAGCCACCATAATGAGTGCAGGAAGCCTTGGACGAAATATACAAGATGTCACTTCATAAATTTCGTCCAGAGGCTATTATAGGTGCTGCGTCACCTTATTATTGGGCCAGGCCCATGTAATTTCGAAATACTTGAGTATAGGCTGTTTTTAGAGTCCGTATGTGTGGGGAAACAAGAGATAGGGTTGGTTTCGGACCCCTCCTTCAAGGGCCACGAAATCCCCTCCTCTTCCTCCATATATACAACCCTTAGGGCACTGTTTAGACTTTGGGTTTTGTTTAGATTAAAAGTTCGCCATAGCTGCAACTTCGCGTACTTCGTTTGTGTTCAACGACCAGACCAAGACGTCACAGAACCCCACCTTGATCAATAAAGCTTTCATCTTATATTCGCAATATCCAGATTGCAAATCTTAGTTTCTTGCTTGTTCTTCGTTTGCTTGCAGGAGATAGACCCTCGTGGTCAGGTTGATTGTGCTCCGGCGTGGTCAATAACCTCTCGGAGTTGGTTTAGCGATTGCTAAGGCGCGACGTCCTCGCACGTTCGTAGTCGGATCGTCAAAGTCTACTCCACCAAAAACGATAGCTATCATCTCATCGAAAGATCGGGACACCCTCGCCTCTATCAGATTGAGTCGTGACTTAGCTTTTTGACATGTAGTGCAACGAGCAACAAAACGCTCAACATCCCGTCTCATCTTTGGCCAAAAGAAATGTGTAGCAAGTATATCCTCCGTCTTCTTCACGCCAAAGTGTCCCATTAATCCTCCTCCATGCGCTTCCTGCAACAACAAAAGACGAACAGAGCTAGCTGGAATGCATAGCTTGTTAGCACGAAACACAAATCCATCGTTAACGACGAACTTGTTCCATGTTCTCCCTTCTTTACAATTCTGCAATACATCTTTAAATTCAGCATCATGCACATATTGATCTTTGATGGTCTCCAAACCAAATATTTTAAAGTCAAGTTGTGAAAGCATAGTATAACGACGAGACAATGCATCAGCAATAACATTTTCTTTACCCTTCTTGTGTTTAATGACATAAGGGAAAGTCTCAATAAATTCAACCCATTTAGCATGTCTACGGTTCAGTTTTGCTTGACTTTTAATGTGTTTCAAAGATTCATGATCAGAATGTATAACAAATTCTTTGGGCCATAAATAATGTTGCCATGTTTCTAAGGTCCGAACAAGAGCATATAATTCTTTATCTTAAGTAGAATAGTTCAGACTAGGCCCACTCAATTTTTCAGAAAAGTATGCAACAGGTTTGCCATCTTGTAATAAAACACCTCCTAATCCAATTCCACTAGCATCACATTCAAGCTCAAAAGTCTTATTAAAATCAGGAAGTTGGAGTAAAGGAGCATGTGTCAACTTATCTTTCAATACCGTGAAGGCTTCTTCCTGTGAGGTACCCCAAACAAAAGGCACATCCTTCTTTGTAAGCTCATTGAGAGGTGCAGCAATGGTGCTGAATTCTCTCACAAAACGCCTATAGAAACCAGCGAGTCCAAGAAAACTCCTCACTTGAGTGACCGTTTTGGGCTGTGGCCAACTCTCAATAGCTTCAATCTTGGCTTTATCAACTTCAATTCCCTGTGGAGTAACAACATAGCCAAGAAAAGATACTCGGTCGGTGCAAAAGGTGCACTTCCCAAGGTTACCAAACAAACGTGCATCACGTAAAGCAATAAAAACAGCACATAAATGTTCCAAATGTTCCTCCAAAGATCTGCTATAAATCAGTATATCATCAAAATAGACTACCACAAATCGTCCAATGAAAGCACGTAAAACTTCGTTCATTAATCTCATGAAAGTACTAGGTGCATTAGTTAACCCAAAAGGCATGACTAACCACTCATATAAACCGAACTTAGTTTTAAATGCTGTTTTCCATTCATCTCCCAATTTCATACGAATTTGATGGTATCCACTACGCAAATCAACTTTGGAGAATATTGTAGAGCCACTCAATTCATCAAGCATATCATCTAGCCTAGGAATAGGATGACGATATGATGAGGACATCAATACCATTGTTACACCCACAACCCCTGCTTCTATACATACTGGACCAATTACTAGAGCTCGCGCACGCCAATTAAAATATCAGGTACTTTCGTTTCTTGGTAATGATTCTAAAGTTCATGAGAATATGATGCTGCCTAAATTGGATACATTTGTTTTGCTTACAAATGAAGGGCCTAGCTTGGACAAGAAAGAGGAACCTTGGAGCAAGTTTAAGCATGGAGATGATGGCATGCACAAGGGGAACAAGAACGGAGTTACAAGTGATGATTTCAGGACTTTGAAGCCACCATAATGAGTGCAGGAAGCCTTGGACGAAATATACAAGATGTCACTTCATAAATTTCGTCCAGAGGCTATTATAGGTGCTGCGTCACCTTATTATTGGGCCAGGCCCATGTAATTTCGAAATACTTGAGTATAGGCTGTTTTTAGAGTCCGTATGTGTGGGGGAACAAGAAATAGGGTTGGTTTCGGACCCCTCCTTCAAGGGCCACGAAATCCCCTCCTCTTCCTCCATATATACAGCCCTTAGGGCACCGTTTAGACTTTGGGTTTTGTTTAGATTAAAAGTTCGCCATAGCTGCAACTTCGCGTACTTCGTTTGTGTTCAACGACCAGACCAAGACGTCACAGAACCCCACCTTGATCAATAAAGCTTTCATCTTATATTCGCAATATCCAGATTGCAAATCTTAGTTTCTTGCTTGTTCTTCGTTTGCTTGCAGGAGATAGACCCTCGTGGTCAGGTTGATTGTGCTCCGGCGTGGTCAATAACCTCTCGGAGTTGGTTTAGCGATTGCTAAGGCGCGACGTCCTCGCACGTTCGTAGTCGGATCGTCAAAGTCTACTCCACCAAAAACGATAGCTATCATCTCATCGAAAGATCGGGACACCCTCGCCTCTATCAATCACAGTCCCAAACTTTAAGAAACGACAGCTTAGGTTTCTTGCCAAACCACAGTTCATATGGTGTCAGCTCAACGGATTTAGATGGTGCCCTATTTAACGTGAATGCAGCTGTCTCTAATGCATAACCCCAAAACGATAGTGGTAAATCGGTAAGAGACATCATAGATCGCACCATATCTAATAAAGTACGGTTACGACGTTCGGACACACCATTACACTGTGGTGTTCCAGGTGGCGTGAGTTGCGAAACTATTCCACATTGTTTCAAATGAAGACCAAACTCATAACTCAAATATTCACCTCCACGATCAGATCGTAGAAACTTTATTTTCTTGTTACGATGATTTTCCACTTCACTCTGAAATTCTTTGAACTTTTCAAATGTTTCAGACTTATGTTTCATTAAGTAGATATACCCATATCTACTCAAATCATCTGTGAAGGTCAGAAAATAACGATACCTGCCGCGAGGCTCAACACTCATCGGACCGCATACATCAGTATGTATAATTTCCATTAAGTCAGTTGCTCGCTCCATTGTTTCGGAGAACGGAGTCTTAGTCATCTTGCCCATGAGGCATGGTTCGCAAGTATCAAGTGATTCATAATCAAGTGATTCCAAAAGCCCATCAGCATGGAGTTTCTTCATGCGCTTTACACCAATATGACCTAAACGGCAGTGCCACAAATAAGTTGCACTATCATTATTAACTTTGCATCTTTTGGCTTCAATATTATGAATATGTGCATCACTACAGTCGAGATTCAACAAAAATAGACCACTCCTCAAGGGTGCATGACCATAAAAGATACTCCCTCCTTCCCATATTCTACGGCGTATTAGTTTTCTGCACAGAAATTAACGCATGTCAATCTTGTGAGGGAGAGAGAGGAACGGCGTGGGAACTGAGAGCTAACTACACAAGAGACCTATCGGGCAATCCTTTTAGTTTCCAGAAAAGTAGAGATGCTCAGCTTGGTTGTAACTGCACGAGAGGGAAAGTCACCTGCGCCTAATATTATGGGATTGCATGCAAAAGCTAATACGCCTAAGATTTTGGGAAGGAGGGAGTATTACTCATATAAATAGAACAACCATTATTCTCTGATTTAAATGAATAACCATCTCACATCAAACAAGATCCAGATATAATGTTCATGCTCAACGCTGGCACCAAATAACAATTATTCAGGTCTAAAACTAATCCCGAAGGTAGATGTAGAGGTAGCGTGCCGACGGCGGTCACATCGACTTTGGAACCATTTCTGATGAGGACATCAATACCATTGTTACACCCACAGCCCCTGCTGCTATACATACTGGACCAATTACTAGAGCTCGCGCACGCCAATTAAATTATCAGGTACTTTCGTTTCTTGGTAATGATTCTAATGTTCATGAGAATATGATGCTGCCTAAATTGGATACATTTGTTTTGCTTACAAATGAAGGGCCTAGCTTGGACAAGAAAGAGGAACCTTGGAGCAAGTTCAAGCATGGAGATGATGGCATGCGCAAGGGGAACAAGAACGGAGTTACAAGTGATGATTTCAGGACTTTGAAGCCACCATAATGAGTGCAGGAAGCCTTGGACGAAATATACAAGATGCCACTTCATAAATTTTGTCCAGAGGCTATTATAGGTGCTGCGTCACCTTATTATTGGGCCAGGCCCATGTAGTTTCGAAATACTTGAGTATAGGCTGTTTTTAGAGTCCGTATGTATGGGGAAACAAGAGATAGGGTTGGTTTCGGACCCCTCCTTCAAGGGCCACGAAATCCCCTCCTCTTCCTCCATATATACAGCCCTTAGGGCACCGTTTAGACTTTGGGTTTTGTTTAGATTAAAAGTTCGCCATAGCTGCAACTTCGCGTACTTCGTTTGTGTTCAACGACCAGACCAAGACGTCACAGAACCCCACCTTGATCAATAAAGCTTTCATCTTATATTCGCAATATCCAGATTGCAAATCTTAGTTTCTTGCTTGTTCTTCGTTTGCTTGCAGGAGATAGACCCTCGTGGTCAGGTTGATTGTGCTCCGGCGTGGTCAATAACCTCTCGGAGTTGGTTTAGCGATTGCTAAGGCGCGACGTCCTCGCACGTTCGTAGTCGGATCGTCAAAGTCTACTCCACCTAAAACGATAGCTATCATCTCATCGAAAGATCGGGACACCCTCGCCTCTATCAAGTGGTATCAGATTTTCAGGTTGCTCGGTGAGATTTTACAGTTTTTCGTAGTTTAGATCGAGTCTGTTCTTCATACCTACAGTCCACGAAAAAGCCAAAAAAAAAAATTAGGGTTAGTTCATCATATCCGAACCAATCTGAGCCTTTGCATAATCTTTTTAGGGTTTTTGCATTGTTGATTTTGCGGTTGCATCGTCGTGTCTAGTTGCTGGTCTTAGCGTCTAGTCCTTTAGAGTTTCGAGTTCTGTCACAGTTTGTCACACCGCCGCCGCACCATATACCACCACCGCTGCAATATACCACCACCGCTGCCATATACCACCACCGCTGCCATATCCTATCACCGCTGCCATATTCTACCACCATATATCCACCACCAATCCGAGTTCTTTTCATATTAGGTTTCTTTTCGAGACCCATCTATTTTCCGATTCGTGTTTCCTTGCCTGAGTAGGATTCGGAAAAAAAAGTCTGGAGACCCCCGGGCAGTTTTTAGGCCAAAATTTCGGCAGTCAAAAATATTTTTTCCCTATCCTATTTTTAGGTCCCAGGGAGTGTTTTGAGACACTCGCCATCATAGTGATTTTTTGTCGCACTTTTTCGTCGTCGCTGCCCTGATTTCCGAAAAAAAAATTGTCAAAATTTTTTTTCGTGCCAATCCTGATAGTTTGACTTGGGAAGAGTTTTGAGACACTCGCCATTATAGTGATTTTTTGCAAAAAAAAAGAGCCAAAAAAAAAAAAAAAAAACGAATTTTTTTTTAGAAGTGTGCTCTTCCTCCTTGTTACGTGCCCCACTCCGTGATTTTGTTAGTGTTCTAGGCTCGCGTCTCTATTACGGTCCTTAGCCTATGGACCACACAGTACCGTCATTGAGCTATTTATTTCAACATTTCATAGCTCTAATTGAATTATTGCTGACGCCTTTTTTTTGCTACATATCCTAACCTTCCCAGCTCCACATACATCTACACAATCGTGCTTGACACCACCTGGCAATCGCTTCCTGTCCAAGCTCTGTAGAGTTTGACTACAAAGGGGGGTTGCCGATCACACACTTCTGCTGCTAGGGTAAGAACTGGTAAGAATTTGAGTTTTTGCTTGACGGACTTTGTGACACCAGGAAAAAAAAGGGAAAGGGGGCCACAAAAGGGAAAGAAAAAGGGAAAAGGAAGGGAAGAGAAAAAGAACCTAGGGAAAAACTGAGCGTAAACAGAATCTAGGTTGGGGGGGAGAGGGGGAAGGAGGATGGTGTTTCGTAAATGGATCATCCAAAAGAATACTATCTGCGTGACTGGACTTCCTAGTACGCATGTTTTAGCATGCAATAGAAACACAAAGAAACTGTAGGATCTATTTTTGTGTGTTTCTATGCTGCTAACCATGGCCAGGATCACAAGCCGATGAACTGATTGAGAACATGTACTACAACCCGCTTACATTACTAAATTTCAAGCAAATGATGAGTGGACAGGGTACAAGTATTTGGCTAAACAGATTTGAAGAGCCATGGAAGAAGATAGATGAATTGAGAAAACTTCGAAACATAGCTTCGTAACAAGTTTAAATGATTGCTCGCCGCGTCTTCCACAACCACCACTAGCTCCCTGTCTCACCTCTACAACA
>JAAAXO010000147.1:96218-115860 GCA_011799875.1 Thinopyrum elongatum | reverse complement strand
GACAAAAGGACACGTATCATGTGTATGTGCTAAACAGTCTACTGTTGATGATGACATGGTATGAGCTTTGATAGGACTGCACCTGAACCGCCACGAAAATGCCCACAACCAAGACACACAGACACATTACCGTTTGATTTGACTTCCACAAAAAGATCAGCAAGGTGATAGAAGCCATCTGAGAAAGACATGGTGAATAGCATGCTATCGTTTAGGTACATTCAGGGGAATAAAACAATAAATGAAAATGTGCATACTTTAAAGATAAAACCGTCACTCTTGTATAAACAATATATTAAAATTGTACTGATCTAAAATATAAGCATCTCTCTTGTGAAGTATGTTAGTCCCTAAGGCAAACAGACCTTTGTTCTAGAAGGAAAAAAAATAATAGATATGATTATAGGTATTTTATTCTTTCAACTAAAGACATTAGATGAACATGCCTTTCCAATAGGGACTGACATTGACAGAACTGAAAGTCTCCCTAGTTGCATAAGCCAACACATTATGTAAAACAATAGATTAGATTCAGGAAAACTGCAAAAAACAGGATGAAGCATAGACAGGACAAGAGAGAGTTTACATCGTATTCATTTGAAATTGGGATAACAATCGGGTCAATTTCATGGGCTATTATGCCTGGAAAACAGGTCCCAAATACCAATGACTCTTGTTGGCGAGAAAGACCGGCGTCTCGTGAGCTGCTCTAGTTTTCTCTCTTTGTTTCACATCTGTTTGAATTTCTCTGAATATGGCACCCAGTCTATGCAATGCTCATGCTATCCTAAGGCCTGAATGATAACAGGCAGTCACCTATAGCAAACGCAGCGAGATGAATCCCCTCCAGGCATGCTCTCACATCCATGCATACATAAATGAAGATATGTGGCACACCTTGCCAGCCTCCTCAGAGTCATATTTCTGTCCTACAATTGAGAGAACAGACAATACAATAAATTAAGATTTATTTCCAGTTTTTCAGCGATATCTACAAATGAAAGAAGTACGCATATTCTATTACTATTTCATTCTCTACTTTAAAACAAAAAAAAAGATCTTATCATTTAGACAGACAAATAAATAATGCACGCCTATCTTGCATCAAAATATTTTTTGCAGAGAACAGTACGACCCTCAAATGCAGACACCAAGCATCGGCTCGCAATCTCTAGGTTTAGATAACTTGCACGTCCTTTTCAAGTAAGCCGAAGAGCAAGGCTTGCAGATCAAGGTACCAATTTACACATGTGAGTATATTTCTATGTTCACCCAAAGCACACAAAAAAACTTTACATACAGCTAAAAAACTTATATAACCGGAAGATCAGCGAAGAAAACTTTGCATCGATAGTAAACAAATATTTAAGGTAGAAAACAAATATCACTTCGACACTTGGATTATCGTCGACGAGCAAGTATTTGCTTCTTGCAGGAGTAAGTGTAATTTCATTTATCATAATATGATCCTTCCAAAAAATATTAAAAAGAAGTATAGCACAGTGTGAAAATATAGTAGCCGCCTAAGCTCATAAGCAATCTGGAAGTCAACTAAACCTATTAAAAAACGGAGAATTCTAGTTGCGGGCAAAAATGGGTTCACTTATGCAAGTATGGACACATTAGCTATATACAGTAATGACAAAAGGTTGATTGACGAAAGAATCAATACACAAAACAACACTTTACTCATGCTTTTTAAAGTACAGTTGATCCATACAATTTATGAGACATTACATGAGTCCATGGTACCTAGTACACAGGGAAAGAAAGAACAAATGGAGTGAGTTTCCGTGACCTGGTTACATGCAAGATTTACATGTCACTACAAAAAATGTGATGTCAAATTAGGGACTACAAAAGTCATTGCAAATAAAATAGCTAGTAACAATCCAATTTGTAGAAGAAACGGTGCTCTACAAAACTGTGAAAAGACAAGCTACACCTATCATACTACAAATAGTGAAAATGAAAAAAAAAGTCCATCCATATAATTAGAGAATCTGAGGATGAAATCATGGAAGTTTCTAATAGTAGCCCTGCTATTTTTCTAGGCAGTATTTATCCCCTAAACTATCAGGATGAAAAACCGAAAGAGATGTATTTAGAATCTTTTCAAGTTGATGCACACAGACATTTCAACCTCTAAGAAAATATTTATCATGAATTTGGTGTTTGTAAATACCTTCTGGAAGGTGCTCCAAGATGTGTCAGCCAAATACGAATGGAAGCTTTGTATGCCAAAAACCTCAACATGTAGCATGTAAAGTTATCCCCCTGCCAGAGAACCACCAGATTTGTTATCTCTGCAAGCAATAAGGGAACAACACAAAAAACCCACCTTGACATCATTGCAATGCTGCCATTGAATCAAGTGTGTAGTAGGTATCCCCACCACTTAATGTGGTAGTTCTTTGGAGAAAGTCTTAGCAGATTACTGGTCTACATAAACACAAACTTGGAAGTCAATCATCGAAAAAATTATATATCAACCACCCACAAAGTAGGACCATAAAAATATATAAACTTGTTTGTTGTGCTTACCTTTATTACCATGGGCTACTAAATGAACTAACAAATGGAGTGCCAGGCAGGAGCCTCTGAATCAGATAGAAAAGGAGATAAATGAATTGGTGATACATGATAACCCGAAATATGGCTTGTTGTAAATCAAAAGGTCATGTAAAGACCAAATCCAGAGAGGAACATGCAAAAATATGAAATTGAGTATAAAATACTGAAGCCATAAGCAGTGAAGGAGCAGCAGGTGTTATAAACACTATTTGGTCATATATAGAGTTTATACTTAAGAAAACAACAAACTCTCTAGTTTATCATGGACGAACTCTGAATGTTTATACAGAAGAAGTTAAACATTTTAGTGTCTATTTCGACAGCAAACAGACGATAGACTCAATAGGATACTTTGCAGCCTCATGGAACAGAGGAAAAGAACAAAATGAGAGAAAGTCATAAGTTTAATATAAAAGGTGATTATCTTTAATCACCTATTATTAAAATACAGACTTAGCTTGCGGTACTATCAAAACTAATGATTTAAATGAGACAGAAACAGGAAAACAAAATCAACTAAATGAGTAGCTTGCCTCAAATCTTTCAAACAAACTGCTAGTACTTGTTTAGGACCAGTTGGCCGTTAATACACACATCTAGTTGACAGCATGTTTTCAAAACATCTCCTAAAGGAAAATGGATGGCATGAGAAAAGAGTCTCGGTTCTCCACGGATAGCTTGATAGCAAACGTGCTAAATCAAAGAGAATGTCCCTGCAACAAAAAAACTTAATTAATTCTTACCATGAAAGCAAACAACAAATTATAAGCGTTACCACAACAGAGAAGATTCCAACAGGTTATAGTCTAATAGAGTAGAAAAGAGGAGTTCCACTTTCCATTAATAAATTCATGTTCCAACTCAATCACCAGGTCACCGCATTATTTTCTGAGCTAACCCAAATGAAATAAAATAGTATTGCAAAAGCAAAAAAGTTACCATATATGACATAATGGCCATGCGAGGTTACGACATAATATCTGCAAGTCACAGCCAATTGGTCGAAAACAATATGGAATAAGTCACAAGACATCAACGGCCCCTAACTGTAGTGACCTCTCCTCTTTGTGGATGTACCCAATAATTATTGAACGTCCCTATGACTTCTGCCCATGTCCCATTTGCAAAGACTACAAGGAAACATCAGTCCGAAAGGCAATGATTAATCAATCCTATAACTAATTCGGAACAAAACTATTTCTAAAACACAAATTGAAAAATTAGCATGAGACAACTCGACACCATACCGCTTTGCTGCTGGGGGCCTTGGACGTCGGCTTTGCCACAACCGACCGGTCGGGAGGAGAAGGAGAGGCCAGCGAGAAGGAGAACAGCGCCAGCAGGTTCGTGGATGAGGAGACCGGCGTCGCGGACGAGGACGTCCGAGGCAGCAGCGCGTCGAGGAGGCACCGTTGAGCATGGATGCGGAGGAGTTGGACCTCCCGGCGGTGGAGATGTGAGACCTGCTGCCTGCAGCGCGAGAAAAGATCGACGGAGGCGGGAAGCAGGGAGAGGAGGAGGTGCGAGCGCGGGGTGTGGCGGCTAGGGTTTTCACCGCGTGGGAAAAAAAGTTAACCTGGTGTGAATGTGCATATATAGGCTGGCCGGAAAAGACGGAAATGCCCCTCCAGCGGAACGAAATTACAGGCGGTGGCAGCGCTTCAATCCTGGCCGCCCAGCAAAACGATCAGATGGACACCATTCCAATCGATCTGGGAGCTCTCTTATTCCGGCATGAATCAAGAATTGAGATATCTAGCTTATTCTTGTGTACGTAAATATCATAACTTACGTGTTACAGCAGTTAGCTCATATAGCATTTACTAGCGTACAGTAGTATAAAATTTGTACTGTATATTGTGTGCGTAGCTTTATATGTGTGATCACACATGCAAGGACAAACTAGTACATGTATATAGTGCATCTATACGTTGCATGCATACTTCATTGTTTGCGCGCGGTTTAAAATTAGATGTAACATGAACTTATTTGAGTTCAGTTCCATGTAAGTTAATTAAAGAGACGGTCCATATATTGTCCGCCAGTTTCATTTGGAGCAAAACACGCACTATACTTGTTACTTTGTGTACACTATTTAAATGCATGTAGTTCCGCAAATAGAAGTATGCATAGTTTCAATATCGGGTGTTAGACTAAATAGAATTGCAGTCGAAAAACTGAGAGCCACGTAAGTCTTTTCAACAACGTAAGGGAAGGCTCGTTCAATTTTCTAATCGGTTATCTGTGTGCACAAGACTAACAAGTTGGTGAGTTTAAGAAAAGATGCACCAAGTCTGCTTCAAGGGTTCCACAAAGTAATCATATGGAGCAATTTGATTTTATAAGAAGGCGAATAGTCAACTGGTGGGGTTAATGATAGTATGCAATAAATACTGTGTTTACCTCATCAAAGATGACATTAAGTCTTGACGTTATCCATCAATAAGGACCCAAAAAATATCACTATGAAAAACTGGTGGAAAGTCCTCGCTTTCTTGAGAACCTTTGGAGAATTTGAATGGCTTGTAATCCAATTTGTTTAAAGAAAAGTTGATCTTGTGCTCCAAAACAAAGAAAGTGGTCCTCTTCAAAGAAAAGAAAAATGTTTACAATCATCATCTTTAGTTCTATTGCAAATCATTGCTCAAGTCACCAAGTATCCAATATTTCTTGCAACAAGAGTGTAACACGAAAACAACCACAAAATAATTCTGTGTTGTTAACATAATTGAGCCTCCCCTCCCCCAAAAAACATACTCCGCACTCCAATGTCAATGTAATGCTATTTCAATTTTAAAAAGTGTCAACTATAAACTAACTAAAATTTGTTATGTACATGTGCGATCTGAATTTAGTCCTGTAATTTTTTATTTTTATAATAAATGAGAAATTAATAAATTATAAAATCATTTCTCATATTTCTTGTAATAAATTTAATAATTTTAACAATATATCTACATTAAAATAAATAAAAAATGTTAGAGCTTAATTAGATTTCCACAACCAAATGAATCTCAAAATCATTTCCCCTCTCAACACATTTATAACTTTCTAAAAAAATTATCTCACACTAAAATGATGGCAAGATGAATGGTGTGAATAGCTTACTTTACTCACCATGGAATTAAATGCACATCCTTGCCTGAAATCATAGCTCTACCATCTTCGACATCACCATCACCACCTCCAATTTGTGCGGCACTGTCTGGACCCACTGAGTCCTCCTATTGATGCGATCTACGTGATCATACCTCGGTCTGATCAGCCGAGCACACATGCGTCTATGATTTGCCTAGCGCTCGATCCAATGATCCATGTCCAACCTCCGAGGCTTACATAACAAACGAATGAAGTGGAAATCTCATACGGTTTGCGAGAGACCTGTAATGAGATATGAGTTTTTCCATGGATCACGAAAACCATCAAAGATTTATCAGAGAGTTTCCATAAACCAACTTATGTGGAATATACCAGTGACCGTTATGCCCGGAAAACTGTCTAGGATACATTGTTTATCTTGACGATTTGCTATAAGAAACTTTGTGATATACATCGATCACGAATGTACATTTTGTTTGATTGTTTGGATGACGAGTTGTCTCAACCGTTACCATGATAATTGTTAGATTTGAGGAGTACATGGCATTTGCGCCGACAACACCAAGTGAATCACCAATCAACATTTCCGACAAAAATGTAATATAATAGTATCAAGATGATATTAATACACGCGGCTTACTGCGATGATAGAATATCAAGAAAAAAATGAGACATGAGGATGCACACGTCATAAAAAATGAAAATGCAAAAACAAAGAACAAAAAGAGTTGATGCACACCTACAACATTTCACAAGATTGCCACAAAAGGTCCTCGTAAACTTGAGCAAAATCATGACCGCAATTACGAGAACTCTGGTCGTCGATCTTACTGCATAACATGTGTGCATGAGCTTGTGTTAGAGTACAAGGCTAGCTTCTGGTCATCGAGAATATGAGGGATAACTGAGCTCTAAGATGTAGGCAAATTATATATCCCTTATTTATCGGAACGAATAAGCCTACATCGCCAATTCCGACCATTGTCTGAAGCCCTGGGCAAAGTAGCAGATATGATTCTTCAGATCGCAATCCGATGGGACGATCACAAATCATATAATGTTTACTTTACAATCAGAAAACATAGATTGTACACTAGCCAAATCGTTAGAATCAGAGAGGTTAGCTTGCATTGTAAAGTCGGAATCATACGATAGAATAACAATTCTAACTACCTTGCTTCTCGGTTTAAACAAGTTTGTTTCACCGAGACTGAGACCAAAGGCGTCAACAAGCATACTCACAGCGCGCCGCGATGGATGCATGAGGAATAAGACTTTAGCACCGAAAGATCTAGATGTATTTTTTTTTCTTGTAAAGAGGTGTTTGTAGGACATGTGATAGTTAACATCTGACCTTAGTCTTTTCGAAAGAAAAGAAACTAAATTTATGAACGAATCGTACAGATATCCATGTTTATTATGGAAACCGAGATTAATCTCACTCGCGGAGCGTAACATATATTTGCAGCAAAAGGCAAGTGGGATGGGTTTCGTAAATATCATAGTACAAATATAGAACCCCTCTGTTCCATAATCTTGCTTCGTTTCATAATTTTTGTTGTTGGTTTTGGATACGACAGTATTAATGTTAGGCAAGTGATAAACAAATTGAACTACTCCTCTGTAAAAAAATGAGGCGTTTAGATCACTGCCTGTAGTGATCTAAATGCTTTTATATTTCTTTAGGGAGGGAGTACTATTGATGCGATGCAGCTTCCTCGAAACGTTAGTGATCTAAATGCTCTTATATTTCTTTAGGGAGGGAGTACTATTGATGCGACCAGCTCCCTCGAAACGTGGTTGCATGGCTGTACTTAATATTTATGGGACTTTGGTCTGTTGAATGTACTCACACACACCATAGACTGACTACTCGTGTGAAAGGCGAGGAGATAAGCCCGGGCAAGTTTTCGTTGCAGCAGCCTATCGATAGAAGCCATCGATCCCGCGGGCGGTGGAAAATGGCGTGACCTTTGACGTTGATCGGGCATGTCCAAGTTCGTGGTTACGTGAGCAACGGCTTTAGCTCGGGTGGTCTATTGTTTCACGATGAGTTTCAGCAAAGCTTGTTTGACCCTTCTTGGAAAGCCGTGTACATGCTGTGTGCAGAGGCTAGCAGCTTCTTGCATGCAAGCTCGTACTCGTTTTTCAAGAGATTCCACTAATACTTGTTGATCACTGGGCTAGTTAAAGTAGCTTGCTATTTGTAAACATAGGTCTGTACGTGTGTGGCATCTGAGCTCGTGATCAGACTGTCACGTTTCACAATGGATTAGTCCATGCGCTTTTTGGCTTACACTTTTGCTTCGGTAGCCCCCTACACAAGGGCGAGAGATTGGCCGATACCTCTTATAACAAAGGGCATGATGGTCATATTTGAAAAAATACCGCGCGACCCGGCGGCCCCGACGTGGATACGTATACAAATTCGTGCTGTTGGTTTTTTTTTTTACGTGGGACACGCGTGTGCCCGCATGCACACGCCGCGCGGTATGTGGGAAAAATTTAAATAAAAAAATGCTCGACTTCGCTCCTGGGCCTATCGTAGGCTATACAACCAACCCAAATCAAGCCCAAAGGCGACTCGGGCGATACGATTCGGCCAGCAAATGGGCCCAGAAGCGAGGCCCAACGGGGCGGTGGAGACACTGGTAACACAGGAGTTCGATAGGGTACGCGAGCGGTTATTTAAGCCGGGTCGGCGCACCTTCGGTAGGCGAGGTGGGACTAAATGTTGGCCGCCACTGCACGGTCGCCGCAACGCTGACCAGGCCAGTTTTCTCCACTGTCGCCGGCCGGCCCAGTTGGCCCAACAGGACAGGCCCCCGCTCGCCCCCTCCCCCGGCCCAACACGCCTCCCTCACCCCCCCCCCAACCTCCCGCGCGCGCGCGATGAGCGTGCCTGCATGCACACGATGCGGTTGACGGCGCCCGCATGCACACGTAGTGGTTGACTGCACCCGCATTCAACGCGCCCGCCCCCACGCGCTACCGACCGCATTCAACGGCCCGCCTGCCGCACGACGCACTCATCCACCATGCCGCACAGCCACCGCGTCGCCTCGCCTGTCGCGTCCACCACTGCCGCTCCGTACCTGCCCACGCCACCGGTCGCGCTCCTTGCCGGCCCCGCTGCCGTCCTCCTCACCTGTCGCCACACCATCGCGTCACCTTGCCGCCGCCCTCGTGTTCCCCCCGTCCCGTCGCCTGCCACCCGCCCCCCGACCCCGTCTCGTCGCCTGCGTCCCCTGTCCCGTCCGAGGCGGGCATTATGCCGATTAAAGCGGCTGCCCCTTCGTCGCCGCCGGACGGGTATATAAAGCCAGCGGCCTCCTCGGCCGACCTCACACCACGCCCCGACGCCCTCCAAGCCGAGACCTCCTCCCACTCGACGACCCGACGACCCGCGCATGTCGTTCCCACCGCGGCAGCACAGACGCCGGCGCGCCGACACGTCCCCCGGCGCCTGGCCGACCAGCATCGGCGTGCCGGAGACGGAGGACTCCACCACTACTGCTCCCGTGCCGCCGGGCTGTCGTCTTCCACGCAGCTGGAAGATCGACAATGACGACTAGTGACGCCGGCCGGCGCGACGGAGGAGGAGCTCTGGGGACCCCGGTGGCCGGCACAACATCCGCGGCCGCTGCGATTTTTGGCGCGGGAGGACTACTGTGAGGTCATGGCCGCCTTCCGGCGGCGGCCGTCCGGCGTGACCCCCGACCGACGGGCCGCAGTGGCCGTCTTCGCCCCCCACCACCGCAGAACCGCCGTGGAGGTGCCGACGGCCACCACACACACCCCCCCCCGGCGGCGGCGCCCGCGCTGGCCGCCCCCCCCCCCCCCCCCTTGCCGCCGGAGTTCGAGTTGCCGCCGGAGCAGGTCATCATCCGCGAGGACGGCGATCCGGATGACACCCCGAGGTACCACGTGGCCCCACGGGCGTCAGAGGCGGCGGCGGCCGCGAGGGAGGCCGCCGAGGTAGTGGCCGCAATCGAAGCGGCCGCGGCGATGGCGGCAGAGCAGACGGCGATGGCGCCGGCGGAGTGGGAGGAGGCGCCGGCGGTGATGGCGGAAGGGGCGGCGGCAGACGCGTAGGAGCAGGTGGAGGTTCCCGACGACGGCGGCATCGACTGGGATGACGTCTTCGCGGACAGCAGCGACGACGACGGCGGCGACGGCCCGATCGTGATCGACCTCCTCGATAGCGACGAGGAGTAGTTTTTTTATGTCATTTTTAGTTTAATTTCGTTATGTCGTTCTAAGCCTAAGTAGTAGTCTTTTATGTATGAACTTATCATTATCGTTTAAAGTTCGCTGGACTATGTAAAATATCTATCTATGTTGAACGAAATTTGAGTGAAAAAAAATTTCGTCCATTTCATTCGAGAGAGTGTTGATTCGATGATGCATTTGTACACGAATATATGGTAAGATGAAAAATGTTGAAAAATAATAATAAAACATAAGAAATAAGGCGTACAGAAAATATGGCTTCAAGAAAACATGGAACAAACACGTGAAATACCGGCACACCGGAACGGTGCTGGTTGCACTAGGGGTACGTGATCTCATGCATGAAACGAGACCAATTTTTTTGAGGGTGTGTGCATGCCCAATGTAGGCCCCCACGTAAGATATGAATGAAATCGGACACCGAACGCATGTCGCGTTACGTCCGAGCAGTGTTTTATGGTATTATTCGCTGGAAAACCCAGAAAATGCATGTCAGATGTCAAAAAAATACGAAAATTGTCTGCGTGCTACACTCATGGTGCATGGGACGTGCAAAAGTTGGGGGTCATTCGGTCAAGGTGAAAACAACGTCTTTGAGAGAGTAGCCCCGTACCTGGCAACCGTCCGAACGGTGCTGGTTAGCACTAGGGGGTACGTGATCGGCATTTGCATGCAAACCGGACCAATTTTTCGAACCTGTGTGTGTGCAGTCCTATGTAGGCGCCCACGAAAAGATGAATGACGAAATCGGACCCGAAGCGCATGTCGTGTCACTCCTGGGCAGTTTGTTTTAGGGTTTTTCCTCGGCCTCGAAACCCTCAGGAAAACTGCTATCAGTACGTCAAAAATACATGAAAATTATGTGTGTGCGTAACCCATGGTGCACTGGAGTACGTGGAAAAAAATCTTAGGGGGTCACTTTCTGGCAGCAGTTGAAAATTAAAACGTTCCTTGGTAGTAGCCCTATCCGCACATCGAACGGGTCTGTTGCACTAGGGTACGTGATCGTATGCATGAAACGAGACCAATTTTTTGAATGTGTGTGCGTGCCCAATGTTAGGCCCCCACGCAAGATATGAATGAAATCGGCACCCGAACGCACGATCGCGTCACGTCCGGGCATGTTTTAGGGTTTTTTCGCCTCGAAACCCTAGAAAATGCATCGGACGTCAAAAAATACCAAAATGTGTCCGTACCTAACATGGTGCTGGAGTACGTGAAAAAAGTTTGGGGTCATTCGGCCGAGGTGAAAAAACTCGTCTTTGAGAGTAGGCCCTATCGGCACACCGAATGGATTTGCTGGTTGCCACTAGGGTGAACGTGATCGCATGCATGAAATGAGACCAATTTTTTCGAGGTGTGTGGCATGCCCAATGTAGGCCTCCACACAAGATATGAATGAAATCGGAGACCGAACGCACGTCGGTTACGCTCCGGACGTGATTTAGGGTTTTTCACCTGGAAACCCTAGAAAATGCATCGGACCTCAAAAAATATTGAAAATTGTCGTTGCTGGCTCCCATGGTGCATGGAGCACATGGAAAAAGGTTGGTGTCATTCGGTGGAGGTGAAAACAAACGTCTTGGAGAGTAGCCCTACCGCACACCCGACAGCAGTGCTGGTTGCACTAGGATATGTTGACTCGCATGCATGAAATGAAACCAATTTTGCGAGGGTGTGTGCATCCCAATCGTAGGCCCCCCCACGCAAGGTTTGACACGAAAATAGACAACCGAACGCACGGTTGGTATTTGTGGCTCACGTCGGGCAGAGTTTTAGGGTTTTTTCGCCGGGAAAAACCCTAGAAAATGCATCGGACCGAAAAAAATACCAAATTGTTCGTTCGTGCGCTCATCAGGTGCTTGGAGTACGTTGGAAAAAGTTAGGGTCGGATGGAGGAGGTGAAATAAAAACGGTCTTTGAGAGTAAGCTGGCTGCCGGCACACGCCGGAACGGTGTGCTAGTTTGCACTAGGGCATATGTTAGGCCATTCACCAAACGAAACAAATTTGCGGAGTGTGTGTGTGCATGCCCAATGGCCCCCACGCAAGGTATGAACGAATCGGCCATGAAGCGAACGAACGTTGCGTCATTCCGGGCAGTGTTTAGGATTTTTTTCGCCAGGAAAACCCTAAAAAATGCATCGAACGTAAAAAAATACGAAAATTGTTGTGCGTAAGCTCCCCATAGTGCATGGAGCACATGCAAAAAAGTTTGGTGTCATTCGGTTGGAGTGTGAAACAAAACATCTTTGGAGTTAGCCCTACCGGCCACCCAAACATGCTGGTTGCACTAGGAATACGTGATAGCATGCATGACAACGAGAAACCAATTTTTTCTGCGAGGGTGGTGTGTGCATGCCTAATGTAGGCTCCCCACGCAGGTATGATTGAAATCGGACACCGAACGCATGTTGCGTTCACGTCGGCCAGAGTTTTAGGGTTTTTTTCGCCGGAAAACCCTAGAAAATGCATCGAACGTCAAAAAAATACTGAAAATTGTCATGCGTGCTCCCCATGGTGCATGGAGCACGATGGACAAAGTTTGGTGTCATCGGTGGAGGTGAAAAAAAACGTCATTGAGAGTAGCTCCTACCGGCACACCCGAACAGTGCTGGTTGCACTAAGGATACGTGATCGCATACATGAAATGAAACCAATTTTTACGAGGGTGTGGCAAGCCCAATGTAGCGCCCCCATGCAGATTTGAACAAAATCGACAGCGAACGAACGTTTCGTCATGTCCGGGCAGAGTTTTAGGGTTTTTTTTCGGGCCGCGGGAAAACCCTAGAGAAATGCATCGGATGTTAAAAATACCAAAATATCGTATTGCGTACTCCCCAGTGGTCATGGGAGCACATGGGAAAAAAACCTTTGGTGTCAGTTCGTCGCGAGGGTGAAAAAAAAAATGTCGTTTGAAGTACGCTACCGGCTAACACCCGAACAGTTAGTTTGCACTGAGGGATACGTGGAGATACGTCATTGCATTAAAACGAAACCAATTTTTTGTGGAGGTGTGCATGCCCAATGTAGGACCCCACACAACGGGTGCCTAGAATAGGATGGAACGGGAAATCGGCACCAGAGACGCACTTGCGTCGTGAACGTCGGCGTTGGTTTTAAGGGTTTTTTTTTTCGCCGGAAAACCCTAGAACATGCATTCGAGTCAAAAAATAACCGAAAAATTGACTGTGGCGTGCTCCCGCGCAGTGCCTGCAGCACGTGGAAAACGTTGGTGTTCCTCGTTGCGATGGAGGTGATATAAAAAAGTCTCTTGAGATTAGCCACTACGCGCCCACAACCCGAAAGTCTGCTTGCATATTGAGGGGGTGAAGTGCGTGTTGTGATCGGTAAGGCAAGAAACGAAACCATTTTTTGCGACAGTGTGTGCATGCCCAATGTAGGCCCCCACACAAGGTTTGAATGAAATCGGACACCGAAGGCACGTTGCGTCACGTCCGGGCATTGTTTTAGTGTTTTTTTCGCCGGGAAAACCCTAGAAAATGCATCGGACGTCAAAAAATACCGAAAATTGTCGTGCGTGCTCCCCATGGTGCATGGAGCACGTGGAAAAAGTTTGGTGTCATTCGTTGGAGGTGAAAAAAAAAGTCTTTGAGAGTAGCCCTACCGGCACACCCGAACAGTGCTGGTTGCACTAGGTATACGTGATCGCATGCATGAAACGAAACCAATTTTTGCGAGGGTGTGTGCATGCCAAATGTAGGCCCCCACGCAAGGTTTGAATGAAATCGGACAACGAACGCACGTTGCGTCACGTCCGGGCAGCGTTTTCGGGTTTTTTCGCCGGAAAACCCTAGAAAATGCATCAGACGTCAAAAAATACCGAAAATTGTTGTGCGTGCTCCCCATGGTGCATGGAGCACATGGAAAAAGTTTGGTGTCATTCGGTGGAGGTGAAAAAAAACGTCTTCACTGTCGGGGTCTCCTTCGGCGGGCGAGGTGGGACTAAACTAGTGGCCCTACCCCCTCCCCCGCGTCGTTACCGTCCGCCCCCCTCCTCCACCCCGTGTCTTCTGGGGGCCAGCCCAATCATTGAATTGTGGGCGGCCGAGGAGAATGACACGACTTGTAATTTTGATATTAAGACATTTCTTTATTGTAATGTGGCATGATTTTGCATGTTTCGCAACTAAATAAACGTGTTGTGGTCGGTACTAACTACAATATTTGCATCATTATGAGTGATGATTCTGTGATGAATTTTCAACTTGATTTATTGAGATTGTATATGCTATATGATTATGTGATGATGACTCCGCCGTCTGTTGGCTCTTAGATGCACATGTAAATGGAGGCGGCCACCCGCTTGTATGAGGAAAAATATTTGAGTTCCAAAACAAATGCCCGACCTTCGCTCATGGCCCCATAGAGGACTGTACAACCAACCCAAATCGAGCCCGAAGGCGACTCGGGCGGTCAATTCGGCCCGCTAATGGGCCCACAAGCGAGGCCCAACGGGGCTGACAAGGCGCTGGTAAGAGAGGAGCTCGGGAGCGTACGCCGACGCGGCTATTTAAGCCGGTCGGCGCGCCCTTCCGTTGGCGAGGTGGGACTAAATAATCGCTGCCACTCCATGCGGTCGACGCAACCCTTAGGATGCTCGATTTATCCACCGTGGGCGCCCGGCCCAGTTCGGCCCAACACGAAAGCCCCCGACTCGCCCCCTTCCCCGGCCCACTCACCCTCCCCTCGCGCGCACGGCGCACCGGCGCATCTCTTTAGTCCCACCTCGGAAGCGGGCGGGGGCGACGACCGGCTTAAATAGCCCGGCGTGGTAGGGAGGTCGAACTCCTCTGCTACCACTGCCTGACCTCGCCGCCCCGTTGGACCCAGCTGCTGGGTCTTTGCTGGGCCCTATGGACCTCCCGAGTCGCCTGCATAGGCTTGATTTGGGATGGAAAATATCCAAGTCAGGTCCAGCAGCTGCCGGTCGGGCATTTTTTTTTTCCACAGCGCCGGTCAGGCGGGGAAGGCACATGTACAGCAATGACCATTAACGCTGGTCAGGCAAAATGAACAGTATTTAAAAAATGTGAACTCTATCACACAGCAGTACAAAAAACATGGTAATTCATTCAACAAATATGATGTGTCATATCATATATGTTCACATAAATATCTTGATCAAACATAAACAAATCACTTATTAAGTTTTCTGGCACACACGTACGAATAAAAAACAATATAGGTTATTCAGACATGACTCGTGCGACCACTTTTCTTCTTTTAACAAACCAAGCTGCTTCTCTACGCCCGATTCCTGAACAAAATATAAAGAAATGGGTGAGAAAATATAGTCGGTGAAATCAAATTAGCAACATAACAAAAATAAGAAGGTAGCAGCTTACTTCTCATTCAGACGACATGTAGCCTTGTTATGACCTGGGAGACTACACAGACTGCACAAAGGACCACTTTTCTTCTCTCTAAAATCTTTTGGCCTACCATTCTTCGTAACATCGGGGCCCCCTTTGACCGCCCCTTCTTAGGTGCACCCTTCGTCGAAACTTTCTCAGGATCACCAATACCAGGTTCAACTTGTTGCGCCTGACTTGCCTCCTTCATAAGCATAGCATACCTTCTACTTCCTATAAGTTCCTCCTCTGAAATCTTTTTCTGCGCTATTATGTTGTCCAGACACTTCATCAACTCGTCGAACAAGAAGGGATCATTTGCTGCAACATGAGCAGCTTCTGCGGTTTTTATGGTTATTTGACTATACCGTTCTCTCTCTAATGGCACTGACCAACCCCATCCAAACATATCACTCTTCCGCTGCACAGGCAACCCATCTCTCGTATTTTTGGACAACCAATGAAGGACACAACACTTGGGTATTTCAGTTATGCTCAGATGATGGAGAACAAAGAGAATATGTTTGCATGGCAGCCCTTTCCGAACCATCCTAAGACAACTGCATGTTATAGTTTCTTCTGAGTTACCTGGTGACGGTGTCCTGGACTAGGGGGTACTCACCATGTCACCTCCCGACCAATGGGTTGGGCCGAGGACCCCCGTGGCGGTTCACTAATGGGCCAGTTCGGACAGCCGATGACATATACGAGGAAGATTCCACAAGACTTGGTGATCAAGACAAGGACTCCTCTCCACCAACGTAGCCGACTAGGACTCTTGTTATCCTAGGCCTCCAGTACATTATATAAGCCGAGGCCAGGCTCGTTGATAGATAGATCATGACATTACTCATCATACCCCTTGGGTTTAGACCACAACATATGATCTCGAGGTAGATCAACTCTGTGCCTTGATACTTCATCAATATAAACAAGAGCAGGACGTAGGGTTTTACCTCCATAGAGAGGGCCCGAACCTGGGTAAAACACCGTCTTCATCGTCTCTGTTACCATCGATCCTAGATCCACAGCTCGGGATCCCCTACCTCGAGGTCTGCCGGTTTTGACACCGACAATGGTGCTTTCATTGAGAGTTCCGTTGTATGATCGGCAATGGATCAATGGCTGGTCTGCAGATCAACTGCGACGTCGGCGTCTTCATCGTCGGCTCGACTGGTCACCTCGGCTGGGCCGAGGACCAGGCTCCTCTTTGGATCGTCAAGATCGGACATATGTCCTCGTCAACATCAACTCCGATCTCTATCAAGATCGTGGAGGAATCATCCATATATCTCGGGGGCTCAACTTCAACATTGTCCTCGGGCGACCGTGCTGTTTTTCTATACAGCGGATTCGTGTTCACTGTCGCCACCTCCTTGAGCGTCGGTTTGACGATTGCTTCGTTGAAATAGTGCGGAATTGAGTATATAACAACCCTGTAAAATTTCATCACGTTCCGATGAAGGAACCTCCGGGGATCTACGATATACCGGAGCCCTGTCGAATCTGGACGAGAATCTGGATGAGTTTAGGGCGTAGAGTCCAGCATCTAGCTCGGACGTCCTTTGGAAGATCCAACCATTGATCGGCTGCGGAATTCCTGTATCTACCACCCCTCAAAATTTCAGCTCGATCCGACCGTTCAAACCGCGGGAAACCTCTGATGAGCGCATCGATTTTCTGATCTGTTTTCTGCGCGAATACGAATCCGACCCGAATTCATATTTCTTCATGAACGGGATATTGGACAACCTTTTTGGAGGAATCTCTTTCTAGGGTATTGTGTTTTGTTTCCGAACACATGCTCACAAATTTTGCTCCTTTTCGGAGGTAACCTTCACCGTTGCGCCGGTGTCAAACCAGCCTGACAACGTTGCTGCACGGCCGCCGACCTGCGCCAGACGGGTCGTCGCTTCATCGAGCCGAACTCAACCCCTTCGGATCATTATCTCGGCAAGCCGAACAAGAGTTTGGCATCGTGAAGGGTAAATCATCACCAACATTATCGCCCCACGAATTATACGGAGCGGGCAAACCGGCATCGCTGCATAGTCACTTCATCAAGCGGGCATCAACCGCGTCACAAGATCCGGCCCACGACGGCATCGCTGCACTATTGCTTCTTCAAGCCTGGATGTGACCTCTGCGTCCGAAGATCAGAAGTCAATTCCGGCCAGACTCGCCTCTCTTATCCCGTATCCAACTTCAATCCTGGACGCGACTTCGGCGTCCGAACATCAGGAGTCAACCCTGGCCGGACTCGCCCATCGCACCATAGTACCGGAGGACGATTCCGAAGAATTCCCAAATACTAATCCGGCTGACCAAGCCGATGTCCACCACGCCGATCTGCTTCGACACCTCGGCCGGCATGGGGCTGCAAACATCATACTACCGACCTGCCCCGGCACCTCGGCTAGACCGGGGGCTTCGACATCTCTTCATCAACCTACTCCAGTGACTTCGGCGTCACCAGCCAACCAGCTTCGTCACGTTAGCTGTACCGGGGGCTTCGCCTCGCCACATCGACCGCGTGGCATCACCACCTCATCAAGCCGAACTCCTCGCTCGGTTACCTTGGGCTTGGGGGTTGGGACCTTGGCTAGGCTGCGGACTACGTCTTTGTCCCGCCACGAGCTCGGACCTCATCAACAATACCGAGCACATTAACCAGCTAAGTCGCCTCCATGCTCAGTTTTTTTTCTTTAAATTTTTTTTTATTTTATTTCTTGTTCGGTTCAACCAAACATTATATTTGTGTTAAACAAAAAAGTTGTTCGTTCAAACGTTGATTGTTAAACACTTCTTTTTTCTGCCGAGCTCTTCGTCACCTCGGTCATGAGGGTTTTTTCTCACCACGGCTAGACTTGGGGGCTTCGCCTCACCGCATCGACCGTACGGCATCGCCACTTCATCAAGCCGACCTTTTCGCTCGGGCACCTTGAAATCGGCTTGGGGGCTGGGACCTCGACCCGCTGCAAGCTCGGCCCGCGTCATCAATGCCGAACACATTAACCAGCTAAGTCACTTTCATGCTCAAAGCTTTTAAACTTTTAATTTGTGTTCGGTTTGACCATGCTCGCATACGTTGTTTGAAACTCTACCCATGTTAAACTGGGGGCTCTTAAAATTTATATGAGCCATTTTATAATAAATGTGTTTTCTTCTCAGTAGTTGCAAAGTCTTTTTCTACTACTCCTTTCTCGACTCGAGTGTGTGGTCAATAGCCGGATAGCCTGGCTTCTCTCTAAAGCCGCTCGAGTTTAGTTCGCTAAACTGGCATGAGAAGCACTCCGCCTTCGGGATAGGAGGTTGAAGCCGAAGGCTGACCCGCTTGCAGTCTTGAGTTCGGATGTGTCAAGTTAAAACACGACAGAAGCACAAACTAATTTTAAGACCAATGTTCGGATTGGCACCAAAAACTTGTTTTAGTTCGGACGTAAAGATTTTACTGAAGTTTTTTGGTTTTCCAAGCCTATAGCACTTTTAACCTATTTGTATGTTTCCAGCATAAGTCTTGCAGTGCAACGCGGGACACCCTTAGAGATTCGGCAAAAACATTCTCGGATATTGCTATATATGCACTGTTTTCGAATTGTGTCTTCGGTCAATAGTTGGGTTGCCCGGCTCCTGTGCTTACCTCCTATGTTCCGCTTTGTTCGGCTAGGTGTGCAAAGGGAGAACCACTGCGATTGTGCTTCCAGCTCGAATGGTTAAGCACCTCAGTGGAGAAAGCCGAAAACTGACTGTCACAATAGGCGTCAACTGGTCAGCGATCCGATGACGGTGTCACACTATAGATCGATACCGATTACCCCGTGTTAAACGATGGGCCTTTCATAATATTGGCCGAAGTGTTAATGGCTAGACTTCGGTCGATGCCGAACACTAACCGGGGGCTCATAGCTAGCTTTCCCAGTTTAAAGCTCCTATGACTAAGTGAAAGTTATAAAGCCCGCATATCTGATTGCCTCGTTTCCGCTAACACAACCGCCATCGGGCACCGAGACGTCGGCTAAGGGTTGTTTTGTTATTGCGGAAACACCCTGCGTAGCATCTACAAGGGGGTGGAAGCCGATGATGGGCCACTTTCAACTGATAAACGGTCGCAACGGAGTCAAAATAATCATATCGTCGGCCTTTGTGTTTAGTATACGAGGGCTGCCTTCCGTAATCATCGTTATAAAACCATAAATATGCATCAATTTGACTTAAGATTTTTGCCAAGCTGGGTTGCCTGGCTCCTGTGCTTACCCCTACGTTCCCGATTGTTCGGCTAGGCGGTAAAGGGAGCACCTCTGTGATTGTTACTACCGGGTCATCCGAGTTAGTACCTCAGACTGGGTGAAGCCGAAAGCTAGC
>JAAAXO010000147.1:81824-96193 GCA_011799875.1 Thinopyrum elongatum | reverse complement strand
AAATCTTAAAGGATATAATTGGTCGGCAACGACTGACTTGAAATTTAGGTTTCACTAACGACCACATAGTTCGGGAACTTTCCCCCAACTAAATCCTCATATTTCTCTCCCACATTGATCGGATTTGAGGTCTCATGATCATGATCAACATGACACCTGGGAAAAGGAACCTGTAACGGAACTCTTTTTCCCCGAAGATGTTTTATAACATATCTCGCTCGACCTTGGTTTATAAAACCGTATGGCCGGATTGCTGTTTGTCGTAAATCTTGCCCTTATAAGGCTTTATAAGTAGGACGAACACTCTTCGCTGCTGGCCGAAGAGGTTGAAGCCGATGGTCGGTTAACAAAGTTTTGTACAATGCGATACGAGAATTAGTGATGTAAGTACTTGGATACATAGAATCATTACACATAAATTGTGATACTCCAGACATTGATCCTTAATTCGGCCACCCGTGCCCACATTAAGGCTCGGGGCTACTGGCTTCTCGCTTCTAATTTACAAAGTGTAAAGGGGCAAATCGATCCCCTGATCTGGTGTGTTGCCACCCCCCCATTTGCTCGGGGGCTACCTGCATGACGATTCAAAGAGACAGTTAATACAAAGTGCAAATAGTTTCCCGAGGAGATTATGATCATCAGGTTGTCGGGCCGTCCCCAAACCTGGTCCTCGAGAATATGCACACCACATTTCTTTCTAAGTATGCTACAGAGCTAGGAGTGATCTCAGGCGATTTGTGAATCGTACCTGAGTCTCTGGGGCTACGGGGGTCACCGGTTTTAGGCCATCCTTCAGGTGGCATCTAGGGTTTAGACCGGGACACCACCTTGAGGGCTACTGGCTATAGATCTCGGCAGAGAATAAATTTGCACCAATTGACTATTCACAAAAAAATCAGCCCGTCGTCAGGGGTTGTGACCCACTCGGAAGCAGTCCGGCATTAAGGACTCGAGCACAGGCTGGCTCCATAGAGGGATTTCTGGATTAAGCCGGCTGAATTTGTTCAAATCTTTTGAAGTACTGAGGTAGTTATGACACCTCGGATGCGCCATCGTTAGAACTTCGTATGCAGTTCCGGCGTTGGAGCTCGGAGCAAGCTCCGGCATAAAGCTCGATTCGAGTGTCGATTCCAATAAAAGACTACTTCGGCATTTACGCTCGGATGCACCTCATTCAAATTTTCAGAGTGCCAAGATAATCTATGAATACCTCGGATTCAGTTCGCGTGGAGCTCGACGTCAAGAGGAACCTTAATGCGAATAGGTTGGGATCGGCGGGAAAGACGCCTACGGATTTGTCGGCCTAGAGCTCGGACTGAAGAGGGCGGGCCTGTCAGCCTGGGAAACACTTCAACCCAGGTGTGGCGTAAACAAAAACTACAAGGCATTGATAAATAGGCGATAACTTAAAAGACCTCCTCGGAATACCGACGTATACTTTCGGATATACTCTCGGCATCTTCAGAGATCGAGATGGGAAGATTTGGGTTGAACCAGTTTTCAAGACCAGCCGAAGACGAAGAACAGATCGGAAAGAACGAGGACGTACCCCAACTGAAGACGGTTCATGGGGCTACTGTACGGTGTCTGGACTAGGGGGTACTCACACATGTCCCCCCGACCAGTGGTTGGGCGAGGACCATCGTGCGGCGGTCACAATGGGCCAGTTCGGAAAGCCGAGTGACAATATACGAGAAGATACCAACAAGATTGGTGATCAGACAATGACTCCTCTCACCAACGTAGCGAAACTAGGACCTGCATTATCCGTAGGCCGCGGACATTATATAAGAAGGAGGCAGGCTGTGTGATAGATAGATCATGACATTGACGCATCAACCCCTGGGTTAGACCACCACATATGATCTCGAGGTAGATCACCTCGTACCTTTGATACTTCCGCAATATAAACAAAGAGCGGGACGTAGGTTTTTAACCTTCATAGAGAGGGCCCGAACTGGGTGTAAACACCGTGTTCCTCTCTCTATTACCATCGATCGATCCTAGATCCACAGCTCGGGACCCCCCCTACCCCGAGGTCTGCCTGGCCGTTTTGACACCGACACCTGGTTCATAACAAACATTGTACCTGAACTTTTGGTTATCTTCCATGTCACCATAATGTCTGACGCCAATTCCCACGAGCATCTCAAATCTCCAGCTGACCATCTTATGCAAATCATCTGTTGCCAGGATGTAAAATTAGCAGGTGTGAATACTTTGGCAGCTGCTCCTCAAGGGCCTTATCTTTCATAACCGACGGTGTTCTTTCTTGTGTGGTCCTGAGTCATCCGTCCTCTCCTCGTTCTCACGGAGGCGCACTTATCAGTTCTCAGTAATGCCTACCAATCAACTATTGTCATACGCGTATCCAGGTGAAGGGGAACGCATTGAGTCTAGGCTTTCGCTCCTCTGGTTCTTTGCATACCAAGGAAAAACCATCAGAAGATATGAAGCTGCCCAAAGACTCCTCTTCATGTACAATCCTATTAAGTGAGTCTACTCTACTTACCAACCTTTCTTCTTTAGACCTCGTGGTTGGGCTCCACGCAGCGTTTTTGTAGGACCGTAGCAAATTTCCCTCAGTGATGACCTAAGGTTTATCAATCCGTGGGAGGCGTAGGATGAAGAGGGTCTCTCTCAAACAGGCACCCGGGCAACCAAATAATAAAGAAGTCTCTGTGTTCCCCAACACAGCCCATACAAGGTAACTTGATAGGTGCACTAAGTTTCGGTGAAGAGATGTGATACAAGTGTAATATTGGATAGTAAGATATAGTTTTTGGTAATCTGAAATTAAAACAAGCAAGGTAACTAGTACAAAAGTGAGGCAAAAACGGTATGCAATGCTTGAAAACAAGGCCTAGGGTTCATACTCTTGCACTAGTGCAATTTAGTTCTCTCACATGATAACATAATTGGATCATATAACAATCCCTCACGTGCAACAAAGAATCACTCAAATTTCTATTCGGAAAACGTAGGACGAACTTTCATTAACCACTATGCATATTACCCAATGTCACCCGGGATCCGCGAGTTGATGCCAACACATACATCAAGTGAATCAATAGAACGATCCCATTGTCACGACAGATATTCCATCGCAAGATACCTCCATTGTTCTCAAATCCAATGCTCAATCCAACATAACGAAACCTCAATAGCAAATTCAATCATCACAAGAAGTAGAGGAGGAGAACACCATATGATTCAACTATAGTAACAAAGCTCGCGTACAAATCAAGGATCGTGTCAAATCAGCACCGAGGAGAGATCAAACACATGCTACTGGTAATGACCCTCAGCCCTGAGGTGACTACATCCCTCCGCATCCATGGAGACCGTCGGATGATAAGATGGCCACCGTGATGGTTTCCCCTCCCGGCAGGGTGCCAGAACGGGCTCCCGATTGGTTTTTCGTGCTACAGAGGCTTTGCGGCAGCGGAACTACCATCTCGATTTATTTCTGGAGTTTTCTCTATTTAATAGGAGGTTTTGGCGTCGGGGACAAGTCAAGGGGCTCACGATCGGCGGCAAGCAGGGGCGGCGCCCTAGGGGGGCTCCCTCCAGCCCCCTTGTGGTTGCTCGTGACTCCTCTCTACATGTTCTTTTCGCTCTCAGTAATGTTTTATATTTTCCAAAAATATTCTCCGTAAAATTTCAGCCTCATTCCGAGAACTTTATTTCTGCATCAAAAAAAACAACACCACGGTTTCTGCTGAAACAGCGTCAGTCTGGTTAGTTCTAATAACATCATACCAAAACCATTTAAATTGTGTAAACAGCATGAATACTTTATACATTATAGATACGTTGGAGACGTATCGCACCCAACTTATCCTGCTCTCTCGAGTAGGTAAATGATAAAAAAAATAATTTTAATGAAGTGTGATGCTAGCATGCATAAGTTTGATCAATAAATAATTTCAATCCCTTTTCTAGCATCATTATATATCCAAACACCGTAGCTCATCTCATAAAACTTCTCATTATCAAGTGCAGCTATTCCCATGTTAAAACTAGATCATAAACTTTGCTTGAAAACTGACAAACTAGGTTCTCAGTCATCAAACAATTTGCAAATCATCTATTTTCAGGAAGGTCTAATGTAAGAGCTTTGATTTAGCAAATCCCACGATAAAAAACTTACTATCATAATAGTCTTCATTATTGCTAGTACTCAAAGCATAATTTTAGAACAAAATAGCATCCATTGACACAGAGAAAGAAGGGCTTAAATGTTTCCCTTCCAACGTATTATCATATAGATAATTGTCAACAATAATATTCATGATAAATATATTTGAATGGCATATATGCTAGAAATCTTTCCCATCACATAGCTTTCCAACAAAGAGTAGGTTGGAAGGAGAAGGAATACTACTACTGACTCTTGATAAAAGTAAAAATAGGCCCTTCGGAGAGGGAATAGGGATTTGCAGAGGTGCTCCATAAGCTCGAAGCTTTTAAAAAATATGAATATAATTTGAGAGTATGCTTTCATTGTCAACGAACGACCCAGATTTCCCACTATCTGCCATCTAGACACTAAGGATGAGGCGGTTCCCAAACAGAATGGTAAAGTTTTTACTCCCCTCCACCAAATCACACTCCACACGGCTTGATCCAAAACAACGGTACCGTCAATCCAACAACATCCTGGGGGAGTTTTTGTTTGATGTTTATATTTTGAATTTTTTTCGAGTATGAACTACTTGGCATTCCCGATTACCCGCCACTTTCTCGTGAATGACAGTGAATCAACACTCATCGTGAGACTAACACACCTAGCATGGAAGATCTGACTCCCTATTCGCTACATAGCGATTCCGGGCATACAAACAGCTTATTATTTGAAAGATTTAGAGTTGGCACATGCAAATTTACTTGGAACGGCAGAAATACCGCATATAGGTAGATATAGTGGCACTCATGAGGAAACTTGGGGTTCACCAGATTTTGGATTCACAACAAGTATTCCCACTTAGTACAGAAATTTGGCTACAAAAGGATTCTAAATAGCAGCACACACTGTTGGCGGATCCATAACAATATAACTTCTACACAATATACCCACTGCAAACTCCATTATGTTGTCTTCCTTATTCAACTTCAACTAAATATGGCTCAAGTTTTGAAATAATAATGGGGCTCACAATCATAGAAGATGTCCAAGAGAGTATATTTATATTTGAACTCTCTCTCCATCAATATTCTTTCATGAATTGTTCAAGTGACCATACTATTGTTGCCTAAATTTCAATAACCACATTTACCACCTATACTTCTTATATGTGAAGTCATTACTCCCCATTAGAGAAGCATAATGAAACAATATATAATTTCAATTTATGATTTCAATTCATTCAAACATTTACTCATAGGATATCAGTGAAGCACACCGAGTAAATGACAAACTACCCAAAAAGATCAATGATAGTCAAATAATTAAGTGCGTGTCTGAAGATCCAATGAGTAGTCAAATAATTAAGTAGCTTGTGAGACTCCTCTCTCTCATTTAAAATTTCAGATCTAAGTATTTTATTCCAACAGCAAACAAACAAAATAAAATACATACTCATGTAAGAAGCAAAAACTTAGGCTCAACCGATATTTGACTAACGATCTTGTTGAGAATATAAAGGTGGGATGCCTACCGGGGCATCCCCAAGCTTAGATGCTTGAGACTTCTTGAAATGTTATATAGGGATGCCTTGGCATCCCAGCTGAGCTTTTGTGTTCCTTAATTCCTTTTATATCACTGTTTCCCTAATCTTAAAAACTTCATCCACACAAAACTCAACACGAACTCGTGAGAAGTTAGTATAAATCAAAATGAAAACATTATTATTCTTCTCTACTTAGCAAATCACTAAAATTATATTTAACAATTGCATACTAAAATTGCCTCGCATATTTAATACTCCTATCCTCGAATAGATCATTAACAAGCAACCTATGCAAACAATGCAACATAACGCAATCTGTCTAAACAGACAGTCTGTAAAGTGTCAATTGGTACTCATACTTACCCCTAACCAAAATTCTGAAAGATTACAAACTATAGAAAATTTGTTGATACTCATTGTGTAAAATTTCAAAATTTTATCATGTTCTGACTTTCCCGAATAATTTCAGGACACGGTGAAATTTTGTTTTCAACAGCAACATATAGACTTGCAAATAAGCATGGTAAAGGCTAAAACTTGACACTTTTATTGAAAATATTAAAGATGAAACACATTCATATAAATAACAGCAAGCAAATACTATAAAAAATTACGCTCCAAGCAAACACATATCATGTGACGAATAAAAATAATATCCTTCCAAGTGAGGTTACGATACTGTTGAAGTGCGAAAGAGAGGGAATTCTTCGGGGCATCCCAAGATTAGTTGCTTGGATCGTCCTTTAATATTACCTTGGGGTGCCTTGGGATCCCAATATTATGGTCTTGTCACTCCTTATTCTCCTCATAATCATATCTCACCAAAACTTGAAACTTCATCAATCAAACTTAACGGAACTTCGTGAGATGGGTTAAGTAGATAAATAAATCATTCCACTTTGGTACTGTCAAGACAAGATTCAATAATTTTTCTCACATGATGCCTACTGTACTCTATAACCCTATCATTTCGACAATTTTATGGCACTATAGCCATAGAACTAGAAACAAGCAAACATGCATCTTAAAATAGAATCTGTAAAAACAGACAGTCTGTAAAGATCTGAATTAAACTCATACTTATTTACGTACTAACTACTCACAAAAATAATGAAAAACAAGGAACACGTAGAAAATTTGTATATAATTTCTTTTTAAAAAATTCAGAGTTTTCCATGTTCCAGTGAATTTTAACACTTCTGGTTACTGTACACAAAAGTTTCTGTTTTTTCGCACAGAATCAATCAACTATCAACGCACACTATCCCAAAGGTTTACTTGGCCCTTTATTGAAACACAAGCTAGAAAACATGATTACTACAGTAGCTTAATCATGTGACTACACAAAACAGGCGGTAAGTGTGGGTTGTCTCCCACAAGCCTGTTTCCTTAATGCCTTTCTAGCTAACATGATGAGTGCAATGATGCTCACATAAAAGATACGATTGAACATAACGGGAGCATCATGGACATATGACTAGCACATTTAAGTCTAACCCACTTCTTATGCTAGGGATTGTGTGAGCAAACAATTATGGGAACAAGATTCAACTAGCATAGGTAAGGCAAAACAACAAACTTTAAGATTTTTCCAACACATAAGAGGAAACTTTGATATCATTTACAATTCCTCACAAGCAGATATTCCTCCTCATAATAATTTTCAGTAGCATCAGAATGAATTTAACACTTAACCACCACATAAACATTCTTTTCATGACTACAGCAGAGAATTTTATTACTCTCCACTACCACTTTATTCTCATGAATAGCAGTGAGAGCAAAATCCACAACATAACTATCATATTGAGGTATAACCCATTGTAAAAGTAAAATCATAATGACAATTCCATGTTATCATTATCTTTATATCCCCAGCATACATAACAATCAAATACTCATCATTATAGCAACTTTTGTTCTCTATCAATTGGAACCCTCCGACCTACTGGATTCATCATAAATATAGTCACACCTCCAATCCACTTTTGTCAATATGGTGAAAAGATTCACACCTCCAAAATAGTGGACTCATACTACCTAGAGTTGACACTCTTCCAAAACGCCACATTTCATCAATATATCATCATACATAGGAGCATGCTATCATCATACTAAATATTCTCATTCAAAACTTTGGGGAACTAAAATATCATCTTCATCAAACATAAGCACATCCCAAGCTTATGTCTTTGCCTATCTTAGCATCATGGAATTTCAGAGAATTCATACTACAACATTGCAATATCCTCATCATTCAAAATTTAGTGCCAAACATTTTAGTGATTCTCTTCTAAACACTTGCGCACAATTTTTCCTTTCCATCATTTTCACGAAGACCTTAAAAAGATGAAGCATATGAGGGCAACCTCAATTCCATTTTTTGTAGTTTTCTTTTATAAACTACTACTAGTGATAAACAAGAAACTACAAGATTCAATTGCAATAGATCTAAAGATATACCTTCAAGCACTCACCTCCCCTGCAACGACGGCGGCCAGAAATAGCTTGATGTTTACTACGCAACCTTCTTCTGTAGACGCGTGTTGGCCTTCAAGCGCAGAGTTTTTAGGACAAGTAGAAAATTTCCTCAAGTGATGACCTAAGGTTTATCATCCGTGGGAGGCGTAGGATTAAGATGGTCTCTCTCCAAACACCCTGCAACCAAATAACAAAGAGTCTCTTGTGTCCCACACCCCCAATACAATGTAAATTGTATAGGTGCACTATTTCGACGAGAGATGTTGATACAAGTGTAATATGGAGTAGTAGATATAGCTTTTGTAAGCTGAAATATAAAAATAGCAAGGTAACTAGTACAAAAGTTGAGCAACAACGGTATGCAATGCTTGAAAACAAGACTAGGGTTCATACTTTCACTAGTTCCGTTCTCTCAACAATTATAACATAATTGGATCATATAAACAAATCCCTCAACGTGCAACAAGAATCACTCCCAAAGTTTCTATCGGAGAACTAGGACGAAAACATGCATCACCCCTATGCATAGATTATCCCAATGTCACCTCAGGAATCCGCGAGTTGAGTTTGCCAAACATACATCAATTTATCAATAGAACCATCCCATGTCACCTACCGATATCCCATCGCAGACATACATCAATGTGCTCAAATCCAATACTCAATCAAATAAAAACGAAACCTCAAATAGCAAGACGCAATACATCACATGAGAAGGTATGAGGGGAAGAACACCATATGATTCAACTTATTACCAAAGCTCGCTGTACATCAAGATCGGCCAAATCAAGAACACGAGAGATAGATCAAACACATACTACTGTACTACCCTCAAAACCCTGAGGGTGAACTACTCCCTCCTCGTCATGGAGAACCCGCCAGATGATTAAGATGTCCACCGGTGATGGTTTCCCCCTCCGGCAATGAGGGTGCTGGAACTTGCTCCCGATTTGTTTTTTCGTGGCCATAGGAGGGCTTGCGGCGTGGAACTTCCCTATCTAGGTTATGTCTTGAGTTTTCCTATTATAGGAGCGTTTTGGGCATTGGGGACAAGTCAGGGGGTCAACGAGGCGGCGGCAAGGCAGGGGCGTGCCCTCCACCTTGTGGTGGCCTCGGGACTCCTTTCTGTATCTTTTTCGCTCTAGTATTTTGTTATATTTTCGAAAATTTCTCCGTAAATTTTCAGCTCATTCCGAGAACTTTATTTCTGCACAAAAAAATGCACCACGTTAGTGTTCTAGCTGGAAACGCGTCAGTCCGGGTTATCTAATAAAATCATACCAAAACATATAAAATTGGGGGGTTGTATACATGGCATGAATACTTTATAAATTATAGATACGTTGAGACGTATCATTAAGCACTCTTAGTTCGATCCGTCTTCATTTCTTATAGAAAGCGGTCGCTATCTCTGGCTCAAAGTTGCTTGAGAGGTGGCATAGTACATGAGTGATCTGAACTCTCCAGTGACTTTGTATGCGGTGCCTCTGCCTATTTTTCTTCTCGATATGCCACGAGCAAAAGACGATGAACACATCTAAAAGGACAGTCCGAATCACCCGAATCATTGCACGCGTCACCGTATGTGATTATTGACTTTGGTTTCACACCTTACAGTTTGCCTTCATAAATGTCTGTAGCAGCCACACCGTATGTCCCTTCGTCTCTCAAGACCAATTGCACAACCAAAACTGTGGTGCCAACACGGTGGTTGTTAACTCCGACAAAGGGATAAGGGCATACCATATATTGTTCATCTTCTAGGTGCTGACAAACACGACCACATGCTCTCGTAGTCCTGATATTCCCCTGCCACGACTGTGCACGCACCAAATCTCTTCAGTCGTCCCTTCCTTATCAAGCACATACTCAAAAAAAACTCAGGGTCCTTCCCTTCCAGTCTCCTTGCGTGAATGTGACGCCCCAGATTAATCATGCACTAATCATACAACACGCAAATGCACACGATCAAGCCTAAGGACGCACTTTAGATATCTCAACACAACTCTAAAACATTAGTGATGTAAAGTACTTGGATACATAGAATCATTACACATAAATTGTGATATACTCCAGACATTGATCCTTAATTCGGCCACCCGTGCCCACATTAAGGCTCGGGGGCTACTGGGCTTCGCGCTTCTAATTTACAAATGTTAAAGGGGCAAATCGATCCCCTGATCTGGTGTTGCCACCCGACCATTTGCTCGGGGGCTACTGCATCGACGATTCAAAGCAGACAGTTTACAAAGTGCGAAATAGTTCCCGAGGAGATTATGATCATCAGGTTGGTCGGCCGCACCCAACCTGAGTCTCGAGGAATATGCACACCACATTTCTATTCCTAAGTATGCTACAGAGCTAGGAGTTGATCCTCAGGCCGATTTTGTGAATCGACCTGAGTCTCTGGGGCTACTGGGATCACCGGTTTTAGGCCATCCTTCAGGTGCATCTCGGGTTTTAGACCGACACACACCTTGAGGGCTACTGGCTATATATCTCGGCAGAGAATAAATTGCACCAATTGAAAATATTCACAAAAAATCAGCCCGTAGTCAGGGTGGTGCACCACCTCGGAAGCAGTCCGGCATAAAGCTCGAGCACCAGTGGCTGGCTCCATAGAGGGCATTTCTGGCATTAAGCTCGGCTGAATTTGTTCAATCTTTTGAAGACTGAGGTAGTTATGACACCTCGGATGCTGACCATCGTTAGAACTCGGATGCAGTCCGGCGTTGGAGCTCGGAAGCAGTCCGGCATAAAGCTCGAATTCGACTGGCTCGTTCCATAAAAGACTACTTCGGCATTTAAGCTCGGATGAACTCATTCAAATTTTCAGATGCCAAGATAATCTATGATACCTCGGATTCAGTTCGGCGTTGGAGCTCGGACGCAAGAGGATACCTTGAATGCCGAATAGTGTTGGAGCTCGGCTGTGAAGAGACGCCTCGGATTTAGTTCGGCCTTAGAGCTCGGACGCAAGAGGGCGCCGTCGCATGGGAAACACTTCAAACCCCAGGTGTGGCGTAAAAAACTTACAAGGCATTGATAAAGGCCGATAACTTAAAAAGACTCCTCGGATACCCGACGTATGAACTCTTCGGATATACCTCGGCGATCTTCAAGATCGGAGATGGGAAGATTTGTTGAACCAGTTTTCAAGACCGACGACCGAAGACGAAGAACAGATCGGAAGAACCGAGGAGCGTCCCCAACTTGAAGACCGGTTCAGGGGGCTACTGACGGTGTCCTGGACTAGGGGGTACTCACCATGTCACCTCCCGACCAATGGGTTGGGCCGAGGACCCCCGTGGCGGTTCACTAATGGGCCAGTTCGGACAGCCGATGACATATACGAGGAAGATTCCACAAGACTTGGTGATCAAGACAAGGACTCCTCTCCACCAACGTAGCCGACTAGGACTCTTGCTATCCTAGGCCTCCGGTACATTATATAAGCCGAGGCCAGGCTCGTTGATAGATAGATCATGACATTACTCATCATACCCCTTGGGTTTAGACCACAACATATGATCTCGAGGTAGATCAACTCTGTACCTTGATACTTCATCAATATAAACAAGAGCAGGACGTAGGGTTTTACCTTCATAGAGAGGGCCCGAACCTGGGTAAAACACCGTGTTCATCGTCTCTATTACCATCGATCCTAGATCCACAGCTCGGGACCCCCTACCCCGAGGTCTGCCGGTTTTGACACCGACACCTGGTTCATAAACAACATTGTACCTGAACTTGTGGTTATCCTTCCATGTCACCATAAATGTCTGACGCTCAATTCCCACGAGCATCTCAAATATCTCCAGCTGACCCATCTTATGCAAATCATCTTGCAGGATGTAGAAATTAGCAGGTGTGAATACTTTGGCAGCATGCTCCTCAAGGGCCTTATATTCAGTAACCGACGGTGGTTCTTTCTGGTGTGCCTCGCAGTCATCGTACGCCTCGTTCTCACGGAGGCGAACTATACAGTTCTCATAATGCACTACCAAATCAACTATTGTCATACCGTAGTCCAGGTGAAGGTGAACGCAGGAGTCGAGGCTTTCGCTCCTCTGGTTACTTCGCATACCAAGGAAAAAACCATCAGAAAGATATGAAGCTGCCCAAAGACTCCTCTTCATGTACATCCTATTAAGTGATGTCTACTACGCAACCTTCTTCTTTAGACTCGTGTTGGGCCTCCAAGCGCAGCGTTTTGTAGGACAGTAGCAAATTTCCCTCAAGTGAATGACCTAAGGTTTATCAATCCGTGGGAGGCGTAGGATGAAGAGGGTCTCTCTCAAACAACCCTGCAACCAAATAATAAAGAGTCTCTTGTGTCCCCAACACACCCAATACAATGGTAAATTGTATAGGTGCACTAGTTCGGTGAAGAGATGGTGATACAAGTGTAATATGGATAGTAGATATAGGTTTTTGTAATCTGAAAATATAAAAACAGCAAGGTAACTAGTAACAAAAGTGAGCAAAAACGGTATTGCAATGCTTGAAAACAAGGCCTAGGGTTCATACTTTCACTAGTGCAAGTTCTCTCAACAATGATAACATAATTGGATCATATAACAATCCCTCAACGTGCAACAAAGAATCACTCCAAAGTTTCTATCGGAAAACGTAGGACGAAAACGTGCATTAACCACTATGCATAGATTACCCCAATGTCACCTCGGGAATCCGCGAGTTGAGTGCCAAAACATACATCAAGTGAATCAATAGAACATCCCATTGTCACCACAGATATTCCATCGCAAGACATACATCAAGTGTTCTCAAATCCAATGCTCAATCCAACATAACGAAACCTCAAATAGCAAGATTCAATTCATCACAAGAAGGTAGAGGGGAAGAAACACCATATGATTCAACTATAGTAACAAAGCTCGCGGTACATCAAGATCGTGTCAAATCAAGAACACGAGAGAGAGATCAAACACATAGCTACTGGTACATACCCTCAGCCCTGAGGGTGAACTACTCCCTCCTCATCATGGAGACCGTCGGGATGATAAAGATGGCCACCGGTGATGGTTTCCCCCTCCGGCAGGGTGCCAGAACGGGCTCCCGATTGGTTTTTCGTGGCTACAGAGGCTTGCGGCGGCGGAACTACCAATCTAGATTTATTTCTGGAGTTTTCTCTATTTATAGGAGGTTTTGGCGTCGGGGACAAGTCAAGGGGCTCCACGAGGCGGCGGCAAGGCAGGGGGGCGCGCCCTAGGGGGGGCTCCCTCCACCCTTGTGGTTGCCTCGGAACTCCTCTCTAGTATCTTTTCGCTCCAGTATTTTTTATATTTTCCAAAAATATTCTCCGTAAAATTTCAGCTCATTCCGAGAACTTTTATTTCTGCACAAAAAAAACAACACCACGGTAATTCTGCTGAAAACAGCGTCAGTCCGGGTTAGTTCTAATAAAATCATACCAAAACCATATAAAATTGTTGTAAACATGGCATGAATACTTCATAAATTATAGATACGTTGGAGACGTATCAGCATCCCCAAGCTTAATTCCTGCTCGTCCTCGAGTAGGTAAATGATAAAAGAAATAATTTATGAAGTGTGAATGCTAGCAAGTGCATAAGTTTGATCAATAATAATTTCAATCACCTTTTCTAGCATCATTATATATCATAAACAGTAGCTCATCTCATAAAACTTCTCATGATCAAGTAGCAAGCTATTCACATGTTAAAACATAGATCATAAACTTTCTTGAAAACTGACAAACTAGGTTCTCAGTCATCAAACAATTGCAATTCATCTTATTTTCAGGAAGGGTCTATGTAAGAGCTTTGATTTAGCAAATCCCACATACTTAACTATCATATAGTCTTCCATGATTGCTAGTACTCAAAGCATATTTTTAGAACAAATAGCATCCATTGAACACAGAGAAAGATAGGGCTTAATGTTTCGCCTTCCAACTTATTTATCATATAGATAATTGTCAACAATAATAATTCATGATAAATATATTTGAATGGCCATATATGCTTAGATCTTTCCCCATCACATGATGCTTGCCAACTAAAGAGTAGGTTGGAAGGAGAAGGAATACTACTGACTCTTGCATAAAAGTAAAAAATAGGCCCTTCGTAGAGGGAAGTAGGGATTTGCAGAGGTGCCAGAGCTCGAAGCTTTTAAAACAGATATGAATATAATTTTGAGAAGTATGCTTTCATTGTCAACGTAACGACC
>JAAAXO010000147.1:0-81799 GCA_011799875.1 Thinopyrum elongatum | reverse complement strand
CAGATTTCCCACTATCTGCCATCTAGACACTAAGGATGAGGCGGTTCCCAAACAGAATGGTAAAGTTTTTACTCCCCTCCACCAAATCACACTCCACACGGCTTGATCCAAAACAACGGTACCGTCAATCCAACAACATCCTGGGGGAGTTTTTGTTTGATGTTTATATTTTGAATTTTTTTCGAGTATGAACTACTTGGCATTCCCGATTACCCGCCACTTTCTCGTGAATGACAGTGAATCAACACTCATCGTGAGACTAACACACCTAGCATGGAAGATCTGACTCCCTATTCGCTACATAGCGATTCCGGGCATACAAACAGCTTATTATTTGAAAGATTTAGAGTTGGCACATGCAAATTTACTTGGAACGGCAGAAATACCGCATATAGGTAGATATAGTGGCACTCATGAGGAAACTTGGGGTTCACCAGATTTTGGATTCACAACAAGTATTCCCACTTAGTACAGAAATTTGGCTACAAAAGGATTCTAAATAGCAGCACACACTGTTGGCGGATCCATAACAATATAACTTCTACACAATATACCCACTGCAAACTCCATTATGTTGTCTTCCTTATTCAACTTCAACTAAATATGGCTCAAGTTTTGAAATAATAATGGGGCTCACAATCATAGAAGATGTCCAAGAGAGTATATTTATATTTGAACTCTCTCTCCATCAATATTCTTTCATGAATTGTTCAAGTGACCATACTATTGTTGCCTAAATTTCAATAACCACATTTACCACCTATACTTCTTATATGTGAAGTCATTACTCCCCATTAGAGAAGCATAATGAAACAATATATAATTTCAATTTATGATTTCAATTCATTCAAACATTTACTCATAGGATATCAGTGAAGCACACCGAGTAAATGACAAACTACCCAAAAAGATCAATGATAGTCAAATAATTAAGTGCGTGTCTGAAGATCCAATGAGTAGTCAAATAATTAAGTAGCTTGTGAGACTCCTCTCTCTCATTTAAAATTTCAGATCTAAGTATTTTATTCCAACAGCAAACAAACAAAATAAAATACATACTCATGTAAGAAGCAAAAACTTAGGCTCAACCGATATTTGACTAACGATCTTGTTGAGAATATAAAGGTGGGATGCCTACCGGGGCATCCCCAAGCTTAGATGCTTGAGACTTCTTGAAATGTTATATAGGGATGCCTTGGCATCCCAGCTGAGCTTTTGTGTTCCTTAATTCCTTTTATATCACTGTTTCCCTAATCTTAAAAACTTCATCCACACAAAACTCAACACGAACTCGTGAGAAGTTAGTATAAATCAAAATGAAAACATTATTATTCTTCTCTACTTAGCAAATCACTAAAATTATATTTAACAATTGCATACTAAAATTGCCTCGCATATTTAATACTCCTATCCTCGAATAGATCATTAACAAGCAACCTATGCAAACAATGCAACATAACGCAATCTGTCTAAACAGACAGTCTGTAAAGTGTCAATTGGTACTCATACTTACCCCTAACCAAAATTCTGAAAGATTACAAACTATAGAAAATTTGTTGATACTCATTGTGTAAAATTTCAAAATTTTATCATGTTCTGACTTTCCCGAATAATTTCAGGACACGGTGAAATTTTGTTTTCAACAGCAACATATAGACTTGCAAATAAGCATGGTAAAGGCTAAAACTTGACACTTTTATTGAAAATATTAAAGATGAAACACATTCATATAAATAACAGCAAGCAAATACTATAAAAAATTACGCTCCAAGCAAACACATATCATGTGACGAATAAAAATAATATCCTTCCAAGTGAGGTTACGATACTGTTGAAGTGCGAAAGAGAGGGAATTCTTCGGGGCATCCCAAGATTAGTTGCTTGGATCGTCCTTTAATATTACCTTGGGGTGCCTTGGGATCCCAATATTATGGTCTTGTCACTCCTTATTCTCCTCATAATCATATCTCACCAAAACTTGAAACTTCATCAATCAAACTTAACGGAACTTCGTGAGATGGGTTAAGTAGATAAATAAATCATTCCACTTTGGTACTGTCAAGACAAGATTCAATAATTTTTCTCACATGATGCCTACTGTACTCTATAACCCTATCATTTCGACAATTTTATGGCACTATAGCCATAGAACTAGAAACAAGCAAACATGCATCTTAAAATAGAATCTGTAAAAACAGACAGTCTGTAAAGATCTGAATTAAACTCATACTTATTTACGTACTAACTACTCACAAAAATAATGAAAAACAAGGAACACGTAGAAAATTTGTATATAATTTCTTTTTAAAAAATTCAGAGTTTTCCATGTTCCAGTGAATTTTAACACTTCTGGTTACTGTACACAAAAGTTTCTGTTTTTTCGCACAGAATCAATCAACTATCAACGCACACTATCCCAAAGGTTTACTTGGCCCTTTATTGAAACACAAGCTAGAAAACATGATTACTACAGTAGCTTAATCATGTGACTACACAAAACAGGCGGTAAGTGTGGGTTGTCTCCCACAAGCCTGTTTCCTTAATGCCTTTCTAGCTAACATGATGAGTGCAATGATGCTCACATAAAAGATACGATTGAACATAACGGGAGCATCATGGACATATGACTAGCACATTTAAGTCTAACCCACTTCTTATGCTAGGGATTGTGTGAGCAAACAATTATGGGAACAAGATTCAACTAGCATAGGTAAGGCAAAACAACAAACTTTAAGATTTTTCCAACACATAAGAGGAAACTTTGATATCATTTACAATTCCTCACAAGCAGATATTCCTCCTCATAATAATTTTCAGTAGCATCAGAATGAATTTAACACTTAACCACCACATAAACATTCTTTTCATGACTACAGCAGAGAATTTTATTACTCTCCACTACCACTTTATTCTCATGAATAGCAGTGAGAGCAAAATCCACAACATAACTATCATATTGAGGTATAACCCATTGTAAAAGTAAAATCATAATGACAATTCCATGTTATCATTATCTTTATATCCCCAGCATACATAACAATCAAATACTCATCATTATAGCAACTTTTGTTCTCTATCAATTGGAACCCTCCGACCTACTGGATTCATCATAAATATAGTCACACCTCCAATCCACTTTTGTCAATATGGTGAAAAGATTCACACCTCCAAAATAGTGGACTCATACTACCTAGAGTTGACACTCTTCCAAAACGCCACATTTCATCAATATATCATCATACATAGGAGCATGCTATCATCATACTAAATATTCTCATTCAAAACTTTGGGGAACTAAAATATCATCTTCATCAAACATAAGCACATCCCAAGCTTATGTCTTTGCCTATCTTAGCATCATGGAATTTCAGAGAATTCATACTACAACATTGCAATATCCTCATCATTCAAAATTTAGTGCCAAACATTTTAGTGATTCTCTTCTAAACACTTGCGCACAATTTTTCCTTTCCATCATTTTCACGAAGACCTTAAAAAGATGAAGCATATGAGGGCAACCTCAATTCCATTTTTTGTAGTTTTCTTTTATAAACTACTACTAGTGATAAACAAGAAACTACAAGATTCAATTGCAATAGATCTAAAGATATACCTTCAAGCACTCACCTCCCCTGCAACGACGGCGGCCAGAAATAGCTTGATGTTTACTACGCAACCTTCTTCTGTAGACGCGTGTTGGCCTTCAAGCGCAGAGTTTTTAGGACAAGTAGAAAATTTCCTCAAGTGATGACCTAAGGTTTATCATCCGTGGGAGGCGTAGGATTAAGATGGTCTCTCTCCAAACACCCTGCAACCAAATAACAAAGAGTCTCTTGTGTCCCACACCCCCAATACAATGTAAATTGTATAGGTGCACTATTTCGACGAGAGATGTTGATACAAGTGTAATATGGAGTAGTAGATATAGCTTTTGTAAGCTGAAATATAAAAATAGCAAGGTAACTAGTACAAAAGTTGAGCAACAACGGTATGCAATGCTTGAAAACAAGACTAGGGTTCATACTTTCACTAGTTCCGTTCTCTCAACAATTATAACATAATTGGATCATATAAACAAATCCCTCAACGTGCAACAAGAATCACTCCCAAAGTTTCTATCGGAGAACTAGGACGAAAACATGCATCACCCCTATGCATAGATTATCCCAATGTCACCTCAGGAATCCGCGAGTTGAGTTTGCCAAACATACATCAATTTATCAATAGAACCATCCCATGTCACCTACCGATATCCCATCGCAGACATACATCAATGTGCTCAAATCCAATACTCAATCAAATAAAAACGAAACCTCAAATAGCAAGACGCAATACATCACATGAGAAGGTATGAGGGGAAGAACACCATATGATTCAACTTATTACCAAAGCTCGCTGTACATCAAGATCGGCCAAATCAAGAACACGAGAGATAGATCAAACACATACTACTGTACTACCCTCAAAACCCTGAGGGTGAACTACTCCCTCCTCGTCATGGAGAACCCGCCAGATGATTAAGATGTCCACCGGTGATGGTTTCCCCCTCCGGCAATGAGGGTGCTGGAACTTGCTCCCGATTTGTTTTTTCGTGGCCATAGGAGGGCTTGCGGCGTGGAACTTCCCTATCTAGGTTATGTCTTGAGTTTTCCTATTATAGGAGCGTTTTGGGCATTGGGGACAAGTCAGGGGGTCAACGAGGCGGCGGCAAGGCAGGGGCGTGCCCTCCACCTTGTGGTGGCCTCGGGACTCCTTTCTGTATCTTTTTCGCTCTAGTATTTTGTTATATTTTCGAAAATTTCTCCGTAAATTTTCAGCTCATTCCGAGAACTTTATTTCTGCACAAAAAAATGCACCACGTTAGTGTTCTAGCTGGAAACGCGTCAGTCCGGGTTATCTAATAAAATCATACCAAAACATATAAAATTGGGGGGTTGTATACATGGCATGAATACTTTATAAATTATAGATACGTTGAGACGTATCATTAAGCACTCTTAGTTCGATCCGTCTTCATTTCTTATAGAAAGCGGTCGCTATCTCTGGCTCAAAGTTGCTTGAGAGGTGGCATAGTACATGAGTGATCTGAACTCTCCAGTGACTTTGTATGCGGTGCCTCTGCCTATTTTTCTTCTCGATATGCCACGAGCAAAAGACGATGAACACATCTAAAAGGACAGTCCGAATCACCCGAATCATTGCACGCGTCACCGTATGTGATTATTGACTTTGGTTTCACACCTTACAGTTTGCCTTCATAAATGTCTGTAGCAGCCACACCGTATGTCCCTTCGTCTCTCAAGACCAATTGCACAACCAAAACTGTGGTGCCAACACGGTGGTTGTTAACTCCGACAAAGGGATAAGGGCATACCATATATTGTTCATCTTCTAGGTGCTGACAAACACGACCACATGCTCTCGTAGTCCTGATATTCCCCTGCCACGACTGTGCACGCACCAAATCTCTTCAGTCGTCCCTTCCTTATCAAGCACATACTCAAAAAAAACTCAGGGTCCTTCCCTTCCAGTCTCCTTGCGTGAATGTGACGCCCCAGATTAATCATGCACTAATCATACAACACGCAAATGCACACGATCAAGCCTAAGGACGCACTTTAGATATCTCAACACAACTCTAAAACGTTCCCAAACAGAATGGTAAAGTTTTTACTCCCCCTCCACCAACAATCACACTCCACGGCTGATCCAAAACAACGGGTACCGTCAATACCAACAACAATCCTGGGGGAGTTTTGTTTGATGTTTATATTTTGATTTGATTTCGAGTATGGAACTGGGCATCCCGATTACCAGCCACTTTCTCGTGAATGACAAGTGAATCAACACTCATCGTGAGAATAACCCACCTAGCATGGAAGATACTGACAGCCCCTAGTCGCTACATGAGCGATTCGGGCATACAAAACAGATTATTATTTGAAGATTTAGAGTTTGGCACATGCAAATTTACTTGGAACGGCAGGTAAATACCGCATATAGGTAGATATAGTGGACACTCATGGAGGAAACTTGGTTCAAGGATTTTGGATGCACAAGCAGTATTCCCACTTAGTACAGAAATTTTGGCTAGCAAAAGATTCTAAATAGAAAGCACCACATGTTGGCGGATCCATAACAATATAACTTCTACACAAATATACCCAAGCATAACTCATTATGTTGTCTTCCTTATTCAACTTCAACTAATATGCTCAAGTTTGAAAATAATTAATGGGGCTCACAATCATAGAAGATGTCCAAGATAGTATATTTATATGTGAAATCTCTCTTCCATCAATATTCTTTCATGAATTGTTCAAGTGACCAATACTATGTTTGCTAAATTTCAATAAATTTACCACCTATACTTCTTATATGTGAAGTCATTACTCCCCATGAGATAAGCATATGAAACATATATAATTTCAGATTTATGATATTCAATTCATTCAACCATTTACTCATAGGATATAAGTGAAGCACACGAGTAAATGACAAACTACTCCAAAAAGATCAATGAGTAGTCAAATAATTAAGTAGCTGTCTGAAGATCAATGAGTAGTCAAATAATTAAGTAGCTGTGTGAAGACTCTCTCTCTCATTTAAAAATTTCAGATCTTAAGTATTTTATTCAAACAGCAAACAAAACAAAATAAAATAACATACATCATGTGAAGAAGCAAAAACTTAGGCTCAACCGATACTAACCGATCATTGTTGAAGAAGAAAGGTGGGATGCCTACCGGGGCATCCCCAAGCTTAGATGCTTGAGACTTCTTGAAATGTTATATAGGGATGCCTTGGGCTGAGGGTCGCCGCAACACGCTGACCAGGCCCAGTTTTCCCTCCCACTTGCCGCTCGGCCGCCCGTTAGGTCCCACAGGTACAGGCCCCCGCTCGCCCCTCCCCCTGTCCCACACGGCCTCCCCTCCCCCCCCCCCCACAACCCTCCCGCGCTCTGGCGCGATGAGGCGTTGCCTGCATGCACACGATGCGGTTGACAGGCGCCCTCATGCAACCTAGTGTTGACTGCACCCGCATTCAACGCGCCCCTGCGCCCCAACGCCTACCGCCCGCATTCAACGGCCCTCCTTCCGCACGCCGCCTCATCATCACCTGCCCACGCCACCGCTGTTCGCCTCGCCTGCCGCGCCATCCATCACTGGCCGCCTCCCCTTACCTGCCGCCAGCCACCCGCGGTCGCCTCTCTTTGCCTCGCCACCGCTGGTCCGCCTTCCTCACCTGTCGCACACCATCGCGGTCACCTTGCCCGCCGCCTCGGTTTCGGCGCCCCGTCCCCCCCCCCCCGTTCCGCCTGCCACCCGCCGCCCCGCCCCGTCTCTTCGCCTGCCGCCCCCTGTCCCATCCCGAAGTCGGGCATTAATGCCGATTAAAGCGCGGCCTGCCCCTCTCGTCGCCCCCCGGACGGTATATAAAAAATCCCAGCGGCCTCCTCGGCCTCTCCGACCTCACACCACAGCCCCGCGCCCCCTCAACAGGCCGAGCCTCCTCCCACTCGACGACCCCGACGACCCGGCGATGTCGTTACCGCGGCAGCAGTTCAGCGCCGGCGGCGACGACGAACGTCCCCGGCGCCTGCGACCAGCATCGGCGTGCCTGAGACGGAGGAACTCCACCACTAACAACTACCTTACTACTCACATACTTACACTCTACTTCTACTTACTCACTTAGCTTTCCTCCCTTGCCTCGTGGCTTTTCGTCTTCCACGCAGCTGGAAGATCGACAATGACGACTATTGAACGCCGGGGCCCGGCGCGACGGAGGAGGAGCTCTGGACCACTCCGGTGCCCGGCACAACATCCCCGGCCGCTGCGATTTTTTGGCGCGGGAAGGACTACTGTAGGTCTGGCCGCCTTCTCCGGCTGGCGGCGTCTGCGTGACCCCCGACCTGACGGGCCGCACGGGCCGTCTCGCGCCCCGCCACGACCACCGCGAACCGCGTGGGAGGGTGCCCGCGGCCACCGACACACCCCCCCCCCCCCCCGGCGGCGGCGCCGCGCTGCCCCCCCCCCCCCCCCCCCCCCCCCCTTGCCGCCGTAGTTCGAGTTGCCGCCGGAGCAGGTCGATCACCTCGATGACGGCGATCCGGATTACAACCCCCCGAGGTACCACGTGGCCCCCCACGGGCGGTCAGGGCGGCGGCGGCCGCGAGGGAGGCCGCCCCGAGGTATGGCAGCACTCGAAGCTTCCGCGGCGATGCGGCAGGGCAGACGCGAGGCGCCGGCGGAGTGGGAGGAGGCCCGGCGGTGCATGGCGGAAGTGGCGGCTGCAGACGCGTAGGAGCCAGGTGGAGGTTCCCGACTATACGGCGGCCGACTGGGATGACCTTCGCGTACACAGCGACGACGACGCGGCGACGGCCCGATCGTGATCGACCTCCCTCGATTAGCGCGAGATTAGTTTTTTATGTTCAATTTTTAGTTTTAATTTCGTTATGTCGTTCTAACCTAATAGTAGTCTTTTATGTATGAACTTATCAATTATCGTTTTAAGTTCGCTGGACTAATGTAATATCTATCTCTGTTGACGAAATTTGAGTGAAAAAAAAATTTCGTCCATTCATCATGCGAGAGAAGTTTTGATTCGATGATCATTTTGTACCGAAATATATGGTAAAATGAAAAATGTTGAAAAATAATAATAAGACATAAATAAATAAGGGCGTACAGAACAATATGGTTCAAGAAAACTGTAACAAACACGTGAAATCCGGCACCCGGAACGGTGCTGGTTGCACTAGTGGTACTTCTCTCAGTGCATGCAACGAGACCAATTTTTTTGAGGGTGTGGTGCATGCCCAATGTAGGCCCCCACGTAAATTTTTAATGAAACGACACCGAACGCATGTCGCGTTACGTCCGAGCCAGTGTTTTATGGTTTTTTTTCGCCTGGAAACCCTAGAAATGCATCGGCATGTCAAAAAATAACCTAAAATTGTTCGTGCGTGCTACCCATGGTGCCTGGAGTACGTGCAAAAAGTTGGGGTCATTCGGTCAAGAGAAGGGTGAAAAGAAAACTCTTGAGAGTAGCCCTACCGCACACGGAACGGGCTGGTTGCACTAGGGGTACGTGATCGCATGCATGAAACGAGACCAATTTTTTCGAATGTTGTGCATGCCCTAAATGTAGGCCTCACGCAGTATGAACAGAAATCGGACACCGAACGCATGTCCGTTTGTTCACATCTGGGCAGTGTTTTTAAGGGTTTTTTCGCCTCGAAACCCGAGAAAATGCATCATACGTCAAAAATAACCCGAAAATTATCGTGTTTGCTCCCATGGTTCCGGGAGTACGTGGAAAAACTTAGGGGTCATTTCGCCGGGTGAAAATAAAACGTCTTTGAGAGTAAGCCCTACCGGCACAACCGGAAACGGTCTTGGGGTTGCACTAGGGGTACGGATCGTTTGCATGCAAACGAGACCAATTTTTTTTGAATTGTGGTGCATGCCCAATGTAAGGCCCCCCCCACGCAAGATATGAATGAAATCGGACACCGTAACAGCACGTCGCTTCACGCCTGTCAGTGTTTTAAAAGGTTTTTCTATCCGTCCTCGAAAACCCTAGTAAAATGCATCGGACTCAAAAAAATACCAAAATTTCGTGCGTCCTAACCCATGGTGCCCTGGAGTACGTGAAAAAGTTTGGGGTTCATTTCGGCCGAGGTGAAAAAAACCGTCTTTGATAGTAGCCCTATCGGCACACCGGATGGGTGCTGGTTGCACTAGGGTCCGTGATCGCATGCATGAAATAATGACCAATTTTTTCGAGGTGGGTGCATGCCCATGGTAGGCCTCCACACAAGATCTGACTGAAATCGAGACCGAACGCACGTCGCGTCACGTCCGTACAGTGTTTAGGGTTTTCACCTGGAAAAACCTAGAAATGCATCGGACCACTCAAAAAATATTGAAAATTGTCGTGCGTGCTCCCCAATGGTGCATGGAGCATCATGGAAAAGTTTGGTGTCATTCGGTGGAGGTGAAACAAACGTCTTTGAGAGTAGCCCTACCGTCACAAGTGCCCAACGTGCTGGTTGCACTAGGAATATGGTGATCGCTGCATGAAATGAAACCAATTTTGGGCGAGGGTGTGTGCTGCCATCGAGGCCCCCCTCAAGGGTTTGAACGAAATCGGACACCAAACGCACGTTGCGTCACGTCCGGCAGAGTTTTATGTTTTTTTTTTTTTTTTTCGCCGGAACCCTAGAAAATTGCCATCGGACGTAACAAAAATCTCGAAAATTGTCCCGTTTCGTGCTCATCATGGTGCTTGGAGTAATGGAAAAGTAGGGGTCACTTCGGAGGAGTAATAAAACTGTCTTTGAGAGTAACCGCTGCCGGCACACCGAACGGTTCTAGTTGCCACTTGGCTATGTTATCGCCTCCACCAAAACAAATCAAAATTTTGCGAGGGTTGTGTGCATGCCCATATAGGCCCCCCGCAAGTTATGAACGAAATCGGCACTGAACGCACGTTGCGTCACGTCCGGGGCAGTTGGTTTTAGGATTTTTTTCACCATGAAAACCCTAAAAAATGGCCTCGCACGTAAAAATACCGCAAATTGTTGTGCGTGCTCCCCATAGTGCCAATGGAGCACATGCAAAAAATTTTGGTGTCATTCGGTGGAGTGAAACAAAACATCTTTGAGAGTAGCCCTACCGGCACACCCAAAAAGTGGCTGATTGCACTAGGAATACGTGATCGCATGCCTGAAACGAAACCAATTTTTGCGAGGGTGTGTGCTTCCTAATGTATGCCCCCAACTCAGTATGAATGAAATCGGTACACCGAACGCATGTTTGCTCACGTCGGGCAGAGTTTTTAGGGTTTGTTCCGTCGCCGGGAAAACCCTAGAAAATGCATCGAACGTCAAAAAATACTGAAACTTGTCATGCGTGCTCCCCCATGGTGCATGGATCACGTGGAAAAAAGTTTTGGTGTCATTCTGTGGAGGTGGAAAAAAAACGTCCTTGTAGTACCCTAACCACCTTCACAGCACCCCGAACAGTGCTGGTTGCACTAAGGATACGTGATCGCATAACAATTAAATTAAACCAATTTTTTACGAGGGTGTGTAGCAACCCAATGTAGGCCCCATGCTAGATTTGGACAAAATCGGACCAGCGACGAACGTTTCTTCATGTCCGGCAAGTTTAGGGTTTTTTTTTTTGTCCGCCTTGGAAAACCCTAGAAAATGCATCGTAGGTTAAAACATACCAAAAATTATCCGTGCGTACTCCCGCATGGTGATGGAGCACATGGAAAAACTTTTGGTTTCATTCGGCCGGGTGAAAACAAATGTCTGAAGTAGCGCTACCCCGGCACAAAACCCGAACATTGCTGTTGCACTAGTGACGTTATCGCATGCATAAAACGAACCAATTTTTGTGAGAGTGTGTGCAGCCCAATGTAGGCCCCCCACGCAAGGTTGAACGAATCGGACAACCGAACCACGTTGCGTCACGTCCGGGCAGTGTTTTAGGGTTTTTTTTTTTTTTTTTCGCCGAAAAACCCTAGAAAAATGCATCGGATTTAAAAAAATACCGAAATTGCTGTGCGTGCTCCCCATGGTGCCTGCCAGCACGTGGAAAAGTTTGGTGTCATTCGGTGGAGGTGATAAAAAAAAAAACGGCTTTGAGAGTAGCCCTACCGGCACACCCGACCCCAAAAGACCCGAACATTGCCGTCGGCACTAGTGATACTTGATGCAGGCAAGAAACGAAACCATTTTTGCGACAGTGTGTTGCATGCCCAATGTAGGCCCCCACACACAAGGTTTTGGAATGAAATCGTCACCGAAGGCCCGTTGCGTCACTTCCTGATGGCATTGTTTTAGTGTTTTTTTCGCGGGAAACCCTATAAAATGCATCGGACTTCAAAAAATCCGAAAATTGTCGTGCGTGCTCCCCATGTTGCATGGACACGTGGAAAAAGTTTGGTGTCATTCGTGGAGGTGAAAAAAAAAGTCTTTGAGATTAGCCCTACCGGCACACCCGAACAGTGCTGGTTGCACTGAGGTATACGTGATCGCATGCAATGAAACGAAACCAATTTTTGGCGAGGGTGTGTGCATGCCAAATGGAGGCCCCCACGCAAGGTTTTGCATGAAATCGGACACGAACGCCGTTGCGTCACGTCCGGTGGGGGGGGGGGGGGGGGGCAGCGTTTTCGGTTTTTTTTTCTTTTTGCCGTAAAAAAAACCCTAGAACTGCATCAGACGTCAAAAAATACCGAAAATTGTTTGTGCTTCTCCCCCTGGTGCATGGAGCACATGGAAAAGTTTGGTGTCTTCGTTGGAGGTGAAAAAAAACGGTCTTCACTGTCGGGTCTCCTTCGGCTGGCGAGGTGGGACTAAACTAGTGGCCCTACCCCCTCCCCCTCGTCGTTCAAACCCGTCCGCCCCCCTCCCCACCCCGTGTCGTCTGGGGGCCAGCCCAATCATTGAATTGTTGGCGGCCGAGGAGAAATGACACGGAGACTTGTAATTTTGATATTAAAGCACTTTCTTTATTGTAATGTGGCATGATTTTGGCATGTTTCGCAACTAAATAACGTGGTGTGGTCGGTACAACTACATATTTGCAACATTTATGAGTGATGAATTCTGTGATGAATTTTCAACTTGATTTATTGAGATTGTATATGCCTATATGGATTATGTGATGATGACTCCGCCGGTCTGTTGGCTCTTTTAGATCACTTTAAATGGAGGCGGCCACCCGCTTGTATGAGGAAAAATATTGGTTTCGCAAACAAATGCCCGACCTTCGCTCATGCCCCATAGAGGAACTGTACAACCACCCAAATCGAGCCCGAAGGCGAACTCGGGTCGGTCACTTTCCCCTCTATGGCCCACAAGCGAGGCCCCAACGGGGCTGACACAGGCGCTGGTAGAGAGGAGCTCGGGAGCGTACACCGACCGGCTATTAAGCCGGTCGGCGCGCCTTCCGTTGGCGAGGAGGTGGGACTAAATAATGCTGGCCACTCCCAATGCGGGCGTCGACGCCCTACCCTTAGGAATTGCTCGATTTATCCACCGTGGGGCGCCCGGCCCATTTCGGCCCAACAACGAAAGCCCCCGACTCGCCCCCTTCCCCCGTCCCACTCACACCCTCCCCTCGCCTCCGGCGCACCCTGCTCATCTCTTTATTCCTCACCTCTGCACCAGCTTTCTTGGGCGACGACCGGCTTAAATAGCCCGGCGTGGTAGGGAGGTCGAACTCCTCTGCTACCACTCCTTGCCTTGACCTCGGCCTGACCTCGCCGCCCCCTTTGGATACACCAGCTGCTGGGTCTTGGCTGGCCCTATGGACCTCCCGAGTCCGCCTGCATAGGCTGTTTGGGAAAGGAAATATCCAAGTAGTCCAGCAGCGCCGGTCGGGCATTTTTTTTTTTCCACAACAGCGCCGGTCAGGCGGGGAAGGCACATGTACCAGCAATGACCATTAAGCTGTCAGGCCAAATGAACAGTATTAAAAATGTGAACTCTATCACACAGCAGTACACAAAACATGGTAATTCCATTCACAAATATGATGTGGGGGGGGGGGTCAATAATCATATATGTTCACATCAAATATTTGATCAAACAAAACAACTCACTTATTAAAGTTTTTCTGGCACACAACTAGATAAAAAAACAATATTAGGTTTTCAGACATGACTCGTGCGACCACTAACTTTCTTTTCTTTTTAACAAACCAAGCTGCTTCTCTAACTCGCTAAAACGCCCCAGATTCCTGAACAAAATATAAAGAAATGGCTGAGAAAAGTATAGTCGGTGGAAATCAAATTAGCAACAAAAAAATAAGAGTAAGGCAGCTACTTCTCATTCAACGACCTGTAGCCTTGTTATGGACCTGGGAGACTACACAGACTGCACCAAGGACCACTTTTTCTTCTCTCTAAAAATCTCTTGTTCTCTCTAAAAATCTTTTGGCCTACCATTCTTCGTAACATCGGGGCCCCCTTTGACCGCCCCTTTCTTAGGTGCACCCTTCTTTCGAAACTTTCTCAGGATCACACCAATACCAGTTCAACTTGTGCGCCTGACTTGCCTTCCTTCATAAGCATAGCATAACCTTCTACTTCCTATAGTTCCTCCTCTGAAATCTTTTTCTGCGCTATTATGTTTGTCCAGACACTTCATCACTCGTCGCACAAGAAGGATCATTTTGCTGCAACATGAGCAGCTTTCTTCTGCGTTTTTTATGGTTATTTGACTATACTTTTCTCTCTCTAATGGCACTGACCAACCCCTCCAACATATCACCTCTTCCGCTGCACCGGCAACCCTCTCCGTATTTTTTGGACAACCGATGCGAAGGACACAACACTGGGTATTTCAGTTTATGCCAGATGATGGAGAACCAAGAGAATTTTTTGCATGGCTCCCTTTCCGAACCATCCTAAGGAGACAACTGCATGTTAAGTTTCTTTTTTTTTTTTTCCCCTTCCCTGATTACCTGGTGGACGTGTCCTGGACTAGGGGACTCACCATGTCACCTCCCGACCAATGGGTTGGTCCGAGGACCCCCGTGCGGTTCACTAATGGGCCAGTTTCGGACAGCCGATTGACATATACGAGGAAGATTCCACAAGCCTTGGTGATAAGGACAAGACTCCTCTCCACCAACTTAGCCGACTAGGACTCTTGTTTATCCTAGGCCTCCTAAACAATTATATAAGCCGAGGCCATGCCGTTGATAGATAATCATACATTACTCATCATCACCCCTTGGTTTAGACCACCCAGATATTCTCGAGGTAGATCCCTCTGTGCCTTGATACTTCACAATATACACAGATCAGGACGTAGGGTTTTACCTCCATAGAGAGGGCCCGAACCGGGTAAAACACCGTCTTCATCGTCTCTGTTACCATCGATCCTAGATCCACACTTCGGGATCCCCTAACCCTGTCCCTGCCGGTTTGACACCCTACAATGTGCTTTCATTGAGATTTTTCCGTGTATTATCGCATGGATCAATGGCTGGTCTGCAGATCCACTTCTGACCGGCGTCTTCATCGTCGTCTCGACTGTTCACCTCGTCGGGCCGATGACCAGGCTCCTTCTTTGGATCGTCAAGATCGGACCATATGTCCTCGTCAACCTCAACTCCGATCTCTATCAAGATCGTGGAGGAATCCTCCATATATCTCCGGGCTCAACTTCAACATTGTCCTCGGGCGACCGTGCTGTTTTCTATACAGCGGATTCGTGTTCTCTGTCGCCACCTCCTTGAGCGTCGGTTGACGATTGCTTCGGTGCAATAGTGCGGAATGAGTATCATAACACCCGGTAAAATTTCATCATCACGTTACCGATGAAGGACCTCCGGGGATCCTCTACGATATAACCGGAGCCCTGTCGAATCTGGACGAGAATCTGGATGAGTTTAGGTCGTAAGTCCAGCATCTAGCTCGGACGTCTTTGGAAGATCCAACCATTGATCGGCTCTGGGAAGTCCTGATTACCACCCCTCAAAATTTCAGCTCGATCCGACCGTCAAACCGCTGGAAAACCTCCGATTAGCGATCGATTTTCTGAATCTGTTTTTCTTTCTTTTCTTCTCTGCGCGAATACGAATCCACCCGATTCATATTTCTTCATCTTCAGACGGGATATTGGACACCTTTTTGGAGGAAATCTCTTTTCTATGGTTTTTTAAAAACAAATTTTGGGGGGGTTTTTTGTTTTCCGAAACATGCTCACAAATTTTGCTCCTTTTTCGGAGGGAAATAACCTTCACGTTGCGCCGGTGTCAAACCAGCCTGACAACGTTGCCTGCACGTCCGCCGACCTGCGCCAGACGGGTCCTCGCTTCATCGAGCCGAACTCAACCCCTTCGGAATCATTATCTCGGCAAGCCGAACAAGAGTTTGGCATCGTTGAAGGGTAAATCAATCACCAACATTATCGCCCCACGAATTTAATACTGAGCGGCAAAAGCCGTCATCGCTGCATAGTCACTTCATCAAGAGCTGGCAATCAACCCGCGTCACAAGATCAGGCCCACGCGGCATCGCTGCACTATTGCTTCTTCAAGCCTGGATGTGACCTCTTCGTCCGAGATCAGAAGTCAGTTCCGGGCCGGACTCGCCTCTCTTATCCTTATCCAACTTCAATCCTGGACGCTACTTTCGGCTCCGAACATCAGGAGTCAACCCGGCCGGACTCGCCCATCTCACATCAGTAACCGGAGGACATTCGAAATTCCAATACAAATCCGGCTGCCAAGCCGATATCCACCACGCCGATCTGGCTTCGACCCTTCGGCCGGCATGGGCTGAAACATCATACTACCCTACCGACCTGCCCCGCACCTCGCTAGACCGGGGGGGGCTTCGACATCTCTTCATCAACGCTACTCCGGTGACTTCGGCGTCACCATCCAACCAAGCTTCGTCACTTAGCTGTACAGGGGCTTCGCTCGCCAACATCAACCGCGTGGCATCACCACCTCAATCAGCCGAACTCCTCGCTCGGTTACCTTGGGCTTGGGGCTGGGACCCTTTGGCTGCTGCGGACTACGTCTTTGTCCCGCCACGACTCGGACCCTCACAACAATACCGCACATTAACCCGCTAAGTCGTCCTCCATGCTCATTTTTTTTTCTTAAATTTTTTTTTATTTTATTTCTTGTTCGGTCAACCAAACAGTAATTTTTGTTAAACAAAAAAGTTTGTTTCGTTCAAACTGTTGGATTGTAAACACTTCTTTTTTCTTCTGCCGACTCTTCGTCACCTCAGTCCATGAGGGTTTTTTCTCACCACGGCTGGACTTGGGGGCTTTCGCCTCACGCATCACCGACGGCCATCGCCCACTTCATCAAGCCGCCCTTTTTCTGCTCCGGGCACTCGAAATCGGCTTGGGGGCTGGGACCTCGACCCCTGCAAGCTCGGCCCGCTTCATCAAAATGCCGAACACATTTAACCGCTAAGTCCTTCATAGCTCAAGCCTTTTAAACTTTTAATTTGTGTTCGGTTTGACCATGCTCGCAACGTTGTTTGAAACTCACCATGTTACTGGGGGCTCTTAAAAATTATAGAGCCATTTTATAATAAATGTGTTTTCTTCTCAGTCGTTGCAAAGTCTTTTTTCACTACCTCCTGTCTTGCCTCACTCGTTTTTTGTCAATAGCCGGATACCTGGCTTCTCTCTAAAAGCCGCTCGAGTTTAGAGTTTCGCTCAACTGGCAGAGAAGCACTCCGCTTCGGATAGGAGGTTTGAAGCCGAAGGCTGACCCGCGTGCATCTTGAGTTCTGATGTGTCAATTAAAACACTACAGAAGCACAAACTAATTTTAAGACCAATGTTCGGATTGGCACCAAAAACGTGTTTTTAGGTTCGACTGAAAGATTTTAAAACTGAAGTTTTTTGGTTTTCCACCTATGCACTTTTAACCTATTTGTATTTTTTCCAGCATAAGTCTTGCAGTGCAACGCGGGACCCCTTAGAGATTCGGCAAAAACAATTCTCGGATATTTTATATAATGGCACTGGTTGTTCGATTGTGTTGCGGTCTGTTGGCTTTGCCCGGCTCCTGTCTTACCATCCTATGTTCCGCTTTGTTTCGGCTAGGTGTGCAAAGGGCGAACCACTCTGCATTGTGCTTCCAGCTCGAATGGTTAACACCTTCAGTGGAAGAAAGCCGAAAACTGACTGTCACAATAGGCGTCCACTGTCAATCCGATCCGATGACGGGTCACATAAGATCGATCCCGATTCCCACCCCGTGTTAAACGATGGGCTTTCATATATTGGCCGCAGTTTTACTGCTAACTTCGGTCGATGCCGAACACTAACGGGGGCTCATAGCTAGCTTTCCCCTTTTAACATAAAGCTCCTAGGACTAAGTGAAAGTTATAAGCCCGCATATCTGATTGGCCACGTTTCGCCGCTAACACAGAACCGCCATTCGGGCACCAAGACAGTCGGCTAAGGTTGTTTTGTTATTGTCGGAAACAACCCTGCGTAGCATCTACAAGGGGTGGAAGCCGATGATGGGCCATTTCATCAACTGATAAACTGTCGCAAAACGGATCAAATAATCATATCGTCGGCCTTTGTGGTTTAGCTATACGAGGGCTGCCTTCCTGTAATCATCGTTATAAAAACCATAAATATGCATCAATTTGACTTAAGTTTTTGCCAAGCTGGGTTCCTGGCTCCTGTTCTTACCCTACGTTCCCCGATGGTTCGGCTAGGCTTAAGGACACCTCTGTGATTGTTACTACCACTACCCCCGGGTCATCCGAGTTAGACCTCAGACTGGGTGAAGCCGAAAGCTAGCAATCCTTAAAGGGATTAATGTGGTGTCGGCAACACGGAAGTGAAAATTTAGGTTCACTAAAGACCATCATAGTTCGGGAAACTTTCCCCAACTTAAATCCAATATTTTCCTCCCACATTGATTCGGAGTTGAGGTCTCATGATCATGATCAACATGACAGCCTGGGAAAAGGAACCTGTACGGAACTCTTTTTTCCCGAAGATGTTTTATAACATATCTCTCTTCCTCTGCGTACCTTTGGTTTATAAAACCGTATGGGCCGGGCTTGCCTTGTTTGTCGTAAATCTTTGCCCTATAAAGGCTTTATAAGTAGGACGAACACCTCTTCGGCTGTTTGGCCGAAGAGGTTGAAGAAGCCGATGTCGTTAACAAAGTTTTGTACAATGCGGATACGAAATTAGTGATGTAAATTACTTGATACATAGACTCATTACACATAATTGTGATATACTCCAGACATGGATCCTCAATCGGCCAACCCGTGGCCCAATTAAGGCTCGGGGCTGACTGGGCTTTTCGCCTTCTAATTTACAACATGTTAAGGGCAAATCTATCCCTGATCTGGTGCTGCCACCCTGACCATTTGCTCGGGGGTCTACTTTCCATCGAACGATTCAAGGCAGACGTTTTACAAAGTGGCGAAATAGTTCCCGAGGAGATTATATCATCAGGTTTGGTCGGCCGCACCCAACCTGAGTCTCGAGATATGCCACACCACATTTCTATTCCTAAGTATGCTACAGCTAGGAGTTGATCCTCAGGCCGATTTTTGTGAATCGACCTATCCTGGGGCTCTGGGATCACCGGTTTTAGGCCATCCTTCAGGTGCATCTCGGTTTTAGACCGACACACACGGGCTTGATCTACTTGCTATATATCTCGGCAGAGAATAAATTGCACCAACTGAAAAATTCCACAAAAATTCATCCCGTAGTCAGGGTGGTGCACCACCTCGAAGGCAGTCCGGCATAAAGCTCGAGCACCAGTGGCTTGCTCCATAGAGGCATTTCTGGCATTAAGCTCGGGGCTTGAATTTGTTTCAAAATCTTTTGAAACTGAGTAGTGATGTACACCTCGGATTGCTGACCATCGTAGAACTCGGATGCAGTCCGGCGTGGAGCTCGAAGCAGTCCGGGCTAAGCTCGAATTCGAGTGGCTCGTTCCATAAAAGACTACTTTCGGCATTTTAAGCTCGGATGAACTCATTCAAATTTTCAATTCCAAGATAATATGATACCACCTCGGATTCATTCGGCGTTGGAGCTTCGGACGCAAGAGGCTACCTTGAATGGCCGAATAGTGTGGAGAGCCTCGGCTGTGAAGAGACGCCTTCGGATTTAGTTCGGCCTTATAGAGCTCGGACTCAAGAGGGCGCCGTCGCATGGGGTAAACACTTCAAACCCCAGGTGTGGCGTAAAAAACTTACAAGGCATTGATAAAGCCGATAACTTAAAAAGACTCCTCGGATAGACCCGACGTAAATGAACTCTTCGGATATACTCGGCGATCTTCAAGATCGTAGATGGGAAGATTTTGTTGAACCAGTTTTCCAGACCGACGACCGAAGACGAAGAACAGATCGGAAGCACCGAGGAGCGGCCCCAACTTGAAGACCGGTTCAGGGGGGCTACTGCGGTGTTCCTGACTAGGGGTACTCCCATGTCCCTCCCGACCAATGGGTTGGGCGCGGACCCCCGTGGCGGTTCACTAATGGGCCAGTTTCGGACAGCCGATGACATATACGAGGAAGATTCCCAGGACTTGGTGATCAGACAAGGACTCCTCTCCACCACGTAGCCGACTAGGACTCTTCTTGCTATCCTAGCCTCCGGTACATTATATAAGCCGAGGCCATGCTCTTTGATAGATAGCTCTGACATTACTCATCATACCCCTTGGGTTTAGACCACAACTATGATCTCGAGGTAGATCAACTCTGTACCTTGATACTTCAGCAAATATAACAAGAGACACGGACTAAGGGTTTTACCTTCATAGATAGGGCCCGAACCGGTAAACACCGTTTCCTCTCTCTATTACCATCGATCCTATATCCACAGCTCGGACCCCCTACCCCGAGGTCTGCCGGTTTTTGACAACCGACACCGGTTATAAACAACATTGTACTGAACTTGTGTTATCCTTCCATGTCACCATAAATGTCTGCGCTCAATTCCCACGAGCATCTCAATATTCTCCGCTGACCCCATCTTATTCAAATCATCTTGCAGATGTAGAAATTAGCATGTGTGAATACTTTGGCAGCATGCTCCTCAATGCCCTTATATTCAGTACCCAACCGACGGTGGTTCTTTCTGGTGTGCCTCGCATGCATCGTACGCCTCTTCTCAGCGGTCGAACTATAACAGTGTCTCAATAAAATGCCACCAAATCAACTATTTCATAAATAAACCGTAGTCCTCAGGTGAAGGTGAACGGCAGGATCGAGGCTTTCGCTCCGCCTGGTTTACTTTTGAACAAGAAAAAAACATCAGAAATATATGACGCTGCCCAAAGACTCCTCTTCATGTACTCCTATTAAGTGATTTCTACTACGCAACCGTCGTCTTTAGACTCTGTTGGGCCTCCAAGCGCAGCTTTTTGTATGACAGTAGCAATTTCCCTCATTGAATGACCTAAGGTTTATCAAATAATCCGTGTGGGGCGAGGATGAAGAGGGTCCTCTCTTCCTCAACAACCTGCAACCAAATAATAAATAGTCTCTTGTGTCCCCCAACCACCCAATACAATGGTAATTGTATAGGTGCACTAGTTCGGTGAGAATGGTGATCAATGGTGTTAGATATGGATAGTGATATAGGTTTTTTTGTAATCTGAAAATATAAAAACAGCAAGGTAACTAGTAACCAAAGTGAGCAAAAACGGTATTGCAAATGCTTGAAAACAGGCCTAGGGTTCATACTTCACTAGTGCAAGTTCTCTCACAATGAATAACATATGGATCATATAACAATCCCTCAACGTGCAACAAGAAGTCCTCCAAGTTTCATCGAAAACTAGGACGAAAACGTGCATTAACCACTATTCATTAGATACCCCAATGTCACCTCGGGAATCCGCGAGTTTGAGTGCCAACTACATCAGTGAATCAATAAACATCCCATTGTCACCACAGATATTCCATCGAAGACATAACATCAAGTGTTCTCAAATCCCATGCTCAATCACATAACAAAACCTCAATAGCAAGATTCAATTCATCACAGAAGGTTAGAGGGGAAGAACACCAGATGATTCCAACTATAGTCACCAAGCTCGCGGTCATCAGATCGTGTCAATCAAGAACACGAGTAAGAGAGATTTCAACACATAGCTACTGGTACATAACCCTCGCCTGAGGGTGAACTACTCCCTCCTCATATGGAGACCGGTCGGGATGATAAAGATGGCCACCGGTGATGGTTTCCCCCTCCGGCCGGGTGCCAGAACGGGCTCCCGATTGGGTTTTTCGTGGCTACAGAGGCTTGCGGCAGCGGACTACCAATCTAGATTTATTTTCTGGAGTTTTCTTCTCTATTTATAGGAGGTTTTGGCGTCGTGGACAAGTCAAGGGCTCCACGAGGCCGGCAAGGCAGGGGGCGCGCCCTAAGGGGGGGCTCCCTCCCACCCTTGTGGTTGCCTCGGTACTCCTTCTATTATCTTTCAGCTCCAGTATTTTTTTTATATTTTTCCAAAATTTCTCCGTAAAATTTCAGCTCATGTCGAGACGAGACTTTTATTTCTGCACAAACAAAACAACCTCACTGTATTCTGCTGAAAACCAAAGCGTCAGTCCGGGTTAGTTCTAATAAAATCATACCAAACCATATACATTGTTGTAAACATGGCCAATGAATAACTTTATAAACTTTAGATACGTTTGAGACTATCGCAGCAATCCCAAGCTTAATTCTGCTCTTCCTCGAGTAGGTAATGATAAGAAATAATTTATGAAGTGTGAATGCTAGCAAAAGTGCATAAGTTTGATCAATAATAATTTCAATCACCTTTTCTATTCTAGCATCATTATATATCCTAACCAGTAGTCTCATCTCATAAAACTTCTCATGATCAAGTAGCCAGCTATTCAACATGTTTAAAACATAGATCATAAACTTTCTTGAAAACTGACAAAACTAGGTTCTCAGTCATCAAACAATTGCAATTCATCATATTTTTTTCATGAAGGGTCTATGTACAGCTTTGAATTTAGCAAACCCACATACTTAACTATCATATAGTCTCCATGATGCTAGTACTCAAAGCATATTTTTAGAACAAATAGCATCCATTGAACACAGAGAAAGATAGGCTTATGTTTCGCATTCCAACTTTTTATCATATAGATAATTGTCAACAATAATAATTCATGAATAAATAATATTTGAATGGCCATTAATGCTTAATCTTTCCCCATCCCCACATGATGCTTGCCAACTAAAGAGTAGGTTGGAAGGAGAAGGAATATCGACTGACTCTTGCATAAAAGTAAAAAATAGGCCCTTCGTAGAGGGAATTAGGGATTTTGCAGAGGTGCCGAGCTCGAAGCTTTTAAAACCGATCTGAATATAATTTTGGAGAAGTATGCTTTCATTGTCAACGTAACGACCAGCGTTCCTCACTATCTTCCCTTCTCAGACACATTATAGGGCTGTCGAAAATCCATCAAAGATTTTATCAGAGAGTCTTCCATAAACAACTTATGTGATATACCAGTGACCGTTATGCCCGGAAAACTGTCTAGGATACATTGTTTATCCTTGACGATTTGCTATAAGAAACTTTGTGTGATATACATCGATCACGAATGTACATTTTGTTTGATTGTTTGGATGACGAGTTGTCTCAACCGTTACCATGATAATTGTTAGATTTGAGGAGTACATGGCATTGCCGCGACAACACCAAGTGAATCACCAATCAACATTTTTCCGACAAAAATGTAATATAATAGTATCAAGATGATATTAATTACACGCGGCTTCTGCGATGATAGAATATCAAGAAAAAAATGAGACATGGAGGATGCACACGATCATAAAAATGAAAATGCAAAACAAAAGAACAAAAAGAGTTGATGCAACCTACAACTATTTCACAAGAATTGCCACAAAGAAGGTCCTCGTAAACTTGAGCAAAATCATGACCGCAATTACAGATAACTCTGGTCGTCGATCTTACTGCATAACATGTGTGCATGAGCTTGTGTTAGAGTACAAGGCTAGCTTCTGGTCATCGAGAATATGATGGGATAACTGAGCTCTAAGATGTAGGCAAATTATATATCCTTATTTAATCGGAACGAATAAGCCTACATCGCCAAATTCCCGACCATTGCTTCTGCAAGCACCTGGGCAAAGTAGTCAGAATCATGATTCTTCAGATCGCAACTCCGATGGGACGATCACAAATCATATAATGTTTACTATTACAATCGTAGAAACATAGATTGTACACTAGCCAAAATCGTAGAATCAGAGAGGTTAGCTTGCATTGTAAAGTCGCAGAATCATACGATAGAATAACAATTCTAACTACCTTGCTTCTCGGTTTAAACAAGTTTGTTTCACCGAGACTGAGACCCAAAGGCGTCAACAAGCTATACTCACAGCGCGCCGCTGATGGATGCATGAGGAATAAGACTTTAGCACCCGAAAAGATCTAGATGTATTTTTCTTTTTCTTGTAAAGATGTGTTTGTAGGAACATGTGATAGTTAACATCTGACCTTAGTCTTTTCGAAAGAAAAAGAAAACTAAATTTATGAACGGAATCGTACAGATATCCATGCTTTATTATGGAAAACCGAGATTAATCTCACTCGCGGAAGCGTAACATATATTTGCAGCAAAAGGACAAGTGGGATGGGTTTACGTACAATATCATAGTACAAATATAGAACCCCTCTGTTCCATAATTCTTGCTTCGTTTCATAATTTTTGTTGTGGTTTTGGACTACGACAGTATTAATGTTAGGCAAGTGATAAACAAATTATGAACTACTCCCTCTGTAAAAAAATATGAGAGCGTTTAGATCACTGCTTTAGTGATCTAAATGCTCTTATATTTCTTTAGGGAGGGAGTACTATTGATGCGATGCAGCTTCCTCGAAACGTTAGTGATCTAAATGCTCTTATATTTCTTTAGGGAGGGAGTACTATTGATGCGACGCAGCTCCCTCGAAACGTGGTTGCATGGCTGTACTTATTATTTTATGGGGACCTCTTGGTCTGTTGAATGTACTCACAAACACACTAGACTGACTACTCGTGTGAAGGCGAGGAGATAAGCCGGGCAAAGTTTTCGTTGCAGCAGCCTATCGATAGAAGCCATCGATCCGCGGGCGGCTGGAAAATGGCGTGACCCTTTGACGTTGATCGGGCATGTCCAAGTCTCGTGTTTACGTGAGCAACGGCTTTAGCTCGGGTGGTCTATTGTTTCACGATGAGTTTCAGCAAAGCTTGTTTGACCCTTCTTGCAAAGCCGTGGTACATGCTGTGTGCAGCAGGCTAGCAGCTTCTTGCATGCTAAGCTCGTACTCGTTTTCAAGAGATTCCACTAATACTTTGTTGATCACTGGGCTAGTTAAAGTAGCTTGCTATTTGTAAACATAGGTCTGTACGTGTGTGGCATCTGAGCTCGTGATCAGACTGTCACTTTCACAATGGATTAGTCCATGCGCTTTTTGGCTTACACTTTTGCTTCGGTAGGCCCCCCTACACAAGGATGGCTGAGATTGGCCGATACCTCTTCATAACAAAGGGCATGATGGTCATATTTTGAAAAAATGACCGCCCGCGCACCCGGCGGCCCGACGTGGATACGTATACAAATTCGTGCTGTTGGTTTTTTTTTACGTGGGACACGCGTGTGCCCGCATGCACACGCCGCGGGTATGTGGGAAAATTTTTAAATAAAAAAATGCTCGACTTCGCTCCTGGGCCTATCGTAGGCTATACAACCAACCCAAATCAAGCCCAAAGGCGACTCGGGCGATCGATTCGGCCCGCAAATGGGCCCAGAAGCGAGGCCCAACGGGGCGGTGGAGACACTGGTAACACAGGAGTTCGATAGGGTACGCCGACGCGGTTATTTAAGCCGGTCGGCGCACCCTTCGGTAGGCGAGGTGGGACTAAATGTTGGCCGCCACTGCACGCGGTCGCCGCAACGCTGACCAGGACCAGTTTCTCCACTGTCGCCGGACCGGAGCACAGTTCGGCCCCCAACAGGACAGGCCCCGCCTCGCCCCCCTCCCCGGCCCCCCCACACAGCATCCCCTCCCCCCACACCCCCAGCGTGTACCGCGTACGAGAGTGCTCAGCATTAGCACACGAATGTGCGGTTGACGGCGCCCGATGCAAAAATGCTAGTGCGTTGACATGCACCCGCATTCAACGCGCCAAGCCCCCACGCGCTACCGCCCGCAATTCAACGGGCCCGCCTGCCGCACCGCCGCCTCCATCACCTGGCGCACGGCACCGGCGGTCTCGCATTGCCTAGCGCGCACCCCCCCCCACCCCTTTCGCTGCGCACCTCCTTACTGCCGCCGCCACGCGGTCGCATCGACTTGCCGTGCGGTGCCACCGATTGCCGCCCTCATCACCTGTCGCAACACCATTGCGGTCACCTTGCAGCCGACCGCGTGGTCCGCCCAGTCGCCAGCTCCGTCGCCTGCACCCGCCCGCCCCGCCACGTCTCCGTCGCCTGCCGCCCCCCGTCCTGTCCCGATTAGGCGGCATAATGCCGATTCTATAAAGCCGGACCGCCCCCCCCCGACCCCCTTCTCGGCGCCGCCCCGGAAGCAGAGGGTATATAAAGCAGCGGCCCCTCCAATCGGCGACACTACAGACCACAACTCATCGACGCCCCGTGACGCGAACGCTCTCCAACTCGACGACCCCGACGAGCCCGGGCGATGTCGCTTCACCTGACGGCCAGCAGCAGCCGGGCGGGCCCGACCGACTCGACGCTCCCGCTTGCATGGAGCCAGACCAGCATCGGGATTGCCGGAGACGGAGGCAAGGAGGGAGGGGAAGAAGAGAGGAAATCCCCACTAAGGCCTTCCCAGTTAGCTGCCGGGCTTCGGCACGCTGTCGTCTTCCACGCAGCTGGAAGATCCGACATATAGCCGGTCTGACGCGCACGCCTGGGCCCGCGCGACGGAGGAAATGACCAGGAGGAGCTCCGGAGCCACTCGTGTCGGCCCGGCAAAACATCCGCAACGGCCCTCTCGGCCCGACTCGATTCTTTTTAGGCGCAGGTAGGCAGGGAAGGATACTCGGAGGTCATGAGCGCCCCCCCCCCCCCCTCTTACGGCTGGCCGGCGTTTCTCAGGAGTGTGACTACAGACATGTAAGCCGCGCCACAGCGGCGTATGCAGGAACGCCCCGCCAACGCCACAGTAACCGCCGTGAGTAGCTGACCAGCGGAACACCGCGCCCCCCACCTCGGCCGGAGGGCACACGCCAAGCCGACGGCCCCGCCCGCCCCTCGCCGCTCGGAGAGCAGAGTCATACCTCCGCAAAGGACGGACGATCCGGATGACCACCCCGGTGTGCGGATTACAACGGCCAACGGGCGTCGGTAGAGGCGCCGCGGCATGGACCACAAGAGCATTGTAAGTCCGAGAGGTGAGGCTAAGCCGAACGGGAGAGGAAGGCTCTGCTGGTAAGTAAGAAAAAGGAAACGAATTCGAAGGCGTTGGATCAGCAGATGCGATTGGAGTGGAGGGCAGCAGAGACAAGCCAGGCGGACTGCAGCAGATTTCGTAGGCAACGGCGGAAGGTCTTGGGAGGAGTGCGGCCGCCGGTGCGAGGAGTTGAGCTGAGGAGGGCGCCGGCGGATGGATGGCGGATGTAGGGACCGACGAGCAGACGCGCAGGAGATGGCTGGAGGCACCCGTACAGACGGCGGCATGCTGCAACTGAGAATGATGTCTTATAAGCCGCGACGAGCAGCCGACGAAGAGCAGGCCGACGGGGCCTTCGCTGACCCTCTGCCGCACGGGCCTGCTGCCCGTCGTGATCGACCTCCTCGATAGCAGGACCGAAGAAGTAGGTTTTTTATTTTAAATGGGTTCGGCGCTTTTTAGTTTAATTTCGTAGTATGTCGTATTTTCTAAGCCTAAGTGTTAGTTTTATAGTATAAAACTTATCATTATCGTTTAAAGTTGCTGGACTATGCTAAAATATCTAAATCTATTGTTGAGCGAAATCTTGAGTGTGAAATTCTTTTCGTCCTATGCATTCGAGAGATTGTTCTGCATTCGAATGATTGCATTTGCTACATGAAATATATAGTTAAGAAAAACATATTGAAAAAATAATATAAGTAATTAAAACATAAGACATAAGGCGATACAGAAAAAACATGCGCTTTTCCTTCAGGGAAAACCTAGGAAAAAACAAAAATACAATGAAATAAACGAGTAACCAACAGAGAAAAGGTTTACTTGCATGAAGTTGGCACTGGGGTTACGTCCTTCTTGGATCCGCTCATATGCATGAAACGAGACCAACTTTTCTCGATGAGGTGCTGCTGCCTGTCCTGTTGTTCTTTTGCTGTGACCATGCCCAATGTAGCGCCCCCATGCTTAAGGATATGAAAGAAATCGAGACACTCCGAACGCACGTCCCGAGTCACGTCCGGGCATGTGTTTATGGTTTTTCGACAGAGGAAAACCTAGAATTAGAAAATGCCCCATCGCCCTCGGAGCTGCTTGTCAAAAACAGTACCTGAAAATGCTGGCAGTCCGTTATCGGTTTAAGTTGGCCATGTGACGTTGCTCACCCCTGGTGCCTAGAGTCAGTAAGTAAAGTATATGTTGAGTTAGTACGGAGTTACGTGCCGAAAAAGTTAGGGGGGTCATTCGGCCAGGGCCAAGGTCCCCAGCCAAGGTGAAGAAAAACATCTTTGAGAGTAGCACTACCGCAACCGGAACGGCGTGGCGGGTGATTGCAAGGAGGTACGTTTGATCCGCATGCATGAAATGAGACCCAATTTTTTGAAGATGTGTATGTGCCATGGCTAATGTAGGGCCACCCACGCCAAAGATTATAGAAACGAAAATAGCGACACAGAAGCACGTCGTGTCATGGAATCCCGGGCAGGTGTTTTAGGGTGTTTTTTTCGGCCTGCGAAAACACTTAGAAAATGCAGTCGGAAGGGAGGGTCAAAAATACCGAAAAAAAATTGTCTGTGAGTGACTACCCACTTGTGCATGCGAGTAGAGTGAACGTGCAAAAGTTAAGGGGTCATTCGGCCCAGGCGAAAAGAAACCGTCTTTGAGAAGTAGCCCCTACCGGCCACCGGATACGGGTGATTGTTTGCTATGGGTTGCACTAGAGTGCGTACTGTGATCGTATGCATGAAACGCAGAGACAATTTTTTGAATATGTGTAGCCATGGCCAATGTACAGGGCCAAACGCAACTATATGCAATGTCTGTGGTGAAACGGACAGTACGGCAACGCACGATCGCGTCACGTCCGGGCAGGTGTGGGGGTTTAGGGAGGTTTTTTTTGTTCACCCTCGCGAAACCCTAGAAAATGATGGACGTCAAAAAATACCAAAATTGGCGGTGACGTCCTACCCATTGGTGCCTGGAGTAAGCGACGCTGAGAAAGATAGTACGTGAACAAAGTTTGCGGGTCAATTCGGCAAGGTAAAAAAAAACGTCTTTTAGAGATAGTAGCCCTACCAGCACCACCACGAGCGACCAGTGCTGGTTTTCATAGGAGATGTACGTGAATCGCATGCACATGAAATTTTGAAAGACCATTATTGTTGGAAGGCGTTTGTAGTGCATGCCCATTATGTAGGCCCGACACACAAGATATGAATGGAATCGGACGAACGACACGAAACCGTAGTCGCGGTCAAGTCAGGACAGGGTTTTAGGGTTTTTCGCCTGGGGAAAACCCTAGAAAATGCATCGGACGTCAAAAAAAATACTGACGAATTAGTCGTGCATGCTACCCCATGGTCTGCATGGGCACAGAAAAAAATGTGTGGGTTGTATTCGTGGAGCGGTGTGAACAAACGTCCTTTTGAGAGTTTTAGACCCTACCGCGCACACCTCCGACCACAGTGCCGTTGCTGGTCTGAGTTAAAGTTGCACACTAGGGATTTTTTTTTTTTTTACGATGATAAGCATGCCATGAAATATGAAACCAATTTTTGCGGGTTTATTGCCTCTTCTGTATTAGTTATGTGTCTGTGTGCTGCCCAAATGTAGATCCTCACGGCAAAGGTGTTGTTTTTTTATTTTAAACGACGAATCGGACACCGAACGCACGTTGCGTCACGTCCGGGCAGAGGTTTAAGGTTTTAGGGTTGTTTTTTTCGCCGGGGGGAAAGGGGAAGGACAGGGAAAACCCTAGAAAATGTTCGGAGTAAAAAAATACCAAAAATTGTTGTTCCTGCTCGTCATGGTGCGTGGAGTAGTACGTGGAAAAGTTAGGGGTCATGGAGGAGGCGTGAATAAAATGGTTTTGTTTGAGAGTTTTTGTTTGAGAGTCAGGTAAGTAACGCTGCCGGACACCGGGAACGATCTTATGGTTGCAATAGGGCTACGTATCGCATGCACAAAAGAAACAAAATTTTGCGAGGGTGTGTGCATGACCCAATATAGGCACCCATGAAGGTCAGAAAAGAAATGGGATCACTGAAACGAATGTTGCGTAACGTACCCCCGGACAGTTTTGTTTGTTGTTTGTTTAGGGTTTTTTAGGCGGGAAAAACCCTTTAGAAGAAAATGAACATCGAACGTAAAAAAAAACAAAAAATACCGAAAATTGTTTGGGCGTGCTCCCCATAGTGCAGGAGCACATCAAAAAGTTTTCCGGTGTCATTTCAGTGGAGGTGAAAAAAAAAAAAGAGGGGAGGAGGGCCCCCGTAGACACATCACGATACTCCTACCCACCCCGAATTCTCCCCCGTTCCCTCCCCTTTCCCACCTCCCTCCTACCTCTTTTTCCTCACATTTTACATAACCCTCCCCCCCCCCCTCCCTCAAACCCAATCCTCCCCCCTCCCCCTTCGCCCCGCCCACCCGACCCCCCCAACGCCTTACCTCCCGCTCCCCCTTAACTCCTTTTGACCCCCACCTCTCCTTTCAATTTCTTTATTATTCCCAACTCTCATTGCATTCCCTTCCCCCCCCCTTCTCACCCTCCCCCTTCTCCACCACACCCTCACCCCCCAACAACCCTCTCCTTTTCTCTATTCCTTTTTCCCTCCTCCCTCCCAAACCCCTCCTCCCCTTGACTCCCTCCCCGTGCCTGAGGACCCCCCTCTTAGCTCTGCCATCTACTCTGTACTCCTTTCCCTCCCCCACTCTACCTTTTCTCCTATTCCTCCTCCCAACTTACCGCCTCACCTCACCGGTGGAGAGGGAAACAAAAAAACATATTTGAGAGTAGCCCTAACGACACACCCCAAAACAGTGCTGGTTGCAAATAGAATTACGTGACGCTCCCCACCCGTGTGAAACGAAAACCAAATTTTTGTTCGAGGTGCCCTATTTTATAAACCCTCTCTTGTCCCCACCTTCCCACTATACCCCCGTCCCCCTTACTGAAAATGGCCTCCACCCCACTCGAAACAAAGGTGTCGTGAGGGTCTGCGTTGGTCATGTGTGCATTGCCCAATGTAGGCCCCACGCAAGTATGAACGAAAAATCAGAAACAGAACGCATGTTTCTAGCCGGAGGAAAGGCCCTTCTATCCTTATGATTTTCCCAATTTTCTTTAAACCTTCCCAACTCCCCTTCCGGGCAGGAGTTTTAGGGTTTTTTTTTTTCACCGGGAAAAACGTAGAAATGCATATCAGAACGTCAACAAAATACTGCAAATTGTCGTGGTGCTCCCCATGTGCATGAGCAAGTGAAAAAATGTGGTGTTCATCAGTGGAGTTGGTGGGGAAAAAAAAAAAAACATCTTTCGAGAGAGCCCTACCGGAACACCGAACAGTGCTGGTTTGCACTAAGGATACGTGATCGCATCATAACCATAAACCAATTTTTTACGAGGGTGATTGTCGCAAGCCCAATGTAGGCCCCACGCAAGATTTGACGAAAATCGGAACCCGAACTGAACGTTTGCGTCATGTCCGGCAGAGGATTTAGGTCGACTTTTAGGTTTTTTTTTTCGCCTTGGAAAACCCTAGAAAATGCATAGAGGTGTAAAAAACATACCAAAAATTATCCGTGCGTACTCCCATGGTGCATGGAGCACTGGAAAAAAAAACTTTTGGTTGTCATTCGGCCGGGTGAAAAAAAAAAGTTCTTGAAGAGCGCTACCCGCAACAAAACCGAACAGTATGTGTCTGTTGGAATAGGGATGACGTGATCGCATGCAAAAAACGAACCAATTTTTGTGAGAGTGTGGTGCATGCCAATGTAGGCCCCCACGCAAGGTTGAACGAATCGGACAACCGAACGCATTCGTTGCGTCACCGTGCCGGGCAGATTTGTTGTTAGTGTTGTCTTTGTTTTTTTTTTGGTTTTTTTCGCTGGCGAAAAACCCTATAGAAAGAAAATGCATCGCGATTAAAAAATACCGAAAATTGCGTGCGTGCTCCCCAGGGTGCCTGCAGCACGTGGAAAAAGTTTGGGTTTTGTCATTCGGTGGAGGTTGATAAAGAAAAAACGTCTTTGAGAGTAGCTACCGCAACAACGCTACCCAAGACCCGAACAGTTGCGGTTGCATAGGAGTACTTGATAGCAGGCAAGCAACGAAACATATTTTTGCGACAGTTGTGTGCATGCCAAGTGGTAGGCCCCACACACAAGGTTTTTGAACTGAAATCGACACCGAAGCCGTGTGCGTCACGCACGGTGGCATGTGTTTTGTTGTTTTTTTCGCCCGGGAAGGACAACCCTAGAAAATGCCATCGGACTCAAAAAAACCGAAAATTGTCGTGCGTGCTCCCCATGGTTGCAGGAGCACGTGAGAAAAAGTTTGGTTGTCATTCGTTGGAGGTGAAAAAAAAAGTCTTTGAGAGTTTAGCCTACCGGCACACCCGAACAGTGCTGTGTTTGCACTGAGGTATACTGATCGCAATGCAATGAAACGAAACAAATTATTTTGCGAGGGTGGTGTTGCATGCCAAATGTGAGGCACCCCTACGCAAAGGTTTTGACATGAAATCGGACAACAGAACGACGTTGCGTCAGTAGCCGGTGGGGGGGGGCAGCATTGTAGTGGTTTTTTGTTCTGCCGTAAAATTACCTTTGTAGAAACTTGCATCAGCGTCAAAAAAATACCGAAAATTGTTGTTGCGTGCTCCCCACTGGTGCATGGAGCCACTGAAAGGAAAAGTTTGGTGTCTTCGTTGTGAAAGTGGTGAAAAAAAAACGGTACTTCACTGCGGGTCTCCTTCGGCTGGGCGAGGGTGGGGGATAAACTAGTGGCCCTACCCCCTCCCCCAAGTCGTTAACCGTCCGCCCCCCTCCCACCCCGTGTCGTCTGGGGGCCGCCCAATCATTGAATTGGGGCCCCCCGGAAAGGTCTGCCCCCGAGGAAGACCCACCCCCACGAACCGCGGGCCCGATCGGCACTGACAGGATATATCAGGATTTGGGGATACCTCATACTGATCCCGACCGCCAGCTTGCCCCATCACGCACGTCGCCATTACTTATGCCCACGTAATGCATGCCACCTTCCCCCAACCCTAGCGATTCACGCACGTCGCAACCTGCACGCGACGCTACTCCACCCCCGCTTTGACGCACCATCACGACCGACGACCCCACCTTTTGCCCCTCACGCACGCCGCCCGCCCCGACTGGCCCCATCTCATCGAGCCCAAGTCGCCCACTCACGAACGCGCCCCATCTAGCCCCATATGTCGACACGCCCCGTCTTTCTACCCCCTCCCGCACTCCGCCCCCATCTGGCCCCCCATTCTCGCTCGACGCCCACAAACGGAACATTCTGAGTATTCTTTTGGCCAATAAGGGGAGGAAGATATACCGGTACATACAAGAGGACGGTATGTTAAAATGTTGAATTTGTATTTATTCTCTGATTTCAAATACTTTGACTCGCGCGGGTCTGCAGGAGTCTCTTGTGGTCTTTTTGTGGTGACATGAAAATCCGTTGAAAAACTGGGAACGGAGGATGATGGAATTTGCTCTTGACCCAGGCTTGAGCGTTAATTCTTCAAGGGGACGCATTCTAATCCCTTGAATTACTTTTTTAGAAAGCAACACGATGGAAACTGTGAAGAGAAGATTCTCAAGCTCCCTGCGATACAAGGAAATGAGTTGGAGATGGGGTGTTGCCTATTAGGACATATTTTGATGTGATCGCCAAAACTAAATTAAGAGTGCCCGTTTGCCGGACTTGGTGGTAATTTTGATTATTATTAGAAATTTCTTTATTGTGTAATGTGGCATGCTTTGGCATGTTTCGCAACTAAATAAATAGAAACGTGCTCCCCACCCCCCCCTCACGTGGTCGTCTGGGGGTACTAACTACATATTTGATAATTATGAGTCCTTCTATAAAGGCGGGGAAGGGACGGGGAACCAGTGGACCCCAATCAACCACCCTGCCATGACAAAGTCTTAATAGCTCCCCCCGAACAACGATGAGCGATTCAAAGATATGAGTGAGGCCACCAAGCACATTGAAAGAATTCCCACCACCAATGGGAGCCGTTTCAACCATTCTGCTATACGTGACCAATAGGGGCATAAGCTACCACAACCATAAAGAAATAAAGAAAGTCATTGCAGATTGCGGAAAATACTAAGCCTACTAAGGACCCCCACGAAAATAGAACCCCCTCCGGTAAGTTTAATCGTGATTATTCTTGTTATGAATTTTATAATCTTGATTTATTGAGGATGTAATGCTATAGGATTATGTGATGATGGGACTTCCGCCCTGTTGCTGGCTCTTAGATGCGCACGGTAAATGGAGTCTTGGGGCGCCCACCCGGCTTTGTATGAGGAAAAAACTATTTGAGAGTTACAAAAAAATGCCTTTCCGACCTCTCGCTTACAGGGCTCCCCAATGAGGACGATAAAACACCCAACACAAATAGAGCCATCCGAAGCGCCGGACTCGCGTCGCGGTCAATTCGGCCGCATGGGCCCCACAAGCGAGGGCTCCACTTCGGGCGCCCCCCTGAAAAAGGGCGCGGGTAAGAGACGGAGCTAGGAGAGGAGTAAGAAGAAGACGGATACTTGAAGCAGGTCGGGAGCGACCTTCAGTTGGCGACGGGCTCGGTTCTGGGATACCAATAACGCCGCCCACTACCATGAGTAGACGCACCCTTACGGTGACCTTCGATTCTATACACCGTGGACGCCCCCGGCCCAGTCGCGGCCCCCCCTCCCACCCAACACGAAAGGCCCCCCGACTCGCCCCCTCCAACAGCCCACTCACCCCTCCCCCGCGCGTCCCGTGGTTCACCGTCGCCCATCTCTTTAGTATCACCTCGGATCAAGCGGGCGGGGGGCGTTGCTATTTTACTTTCGGTTTTGTGTTGCTTCGCCTTACGATTCACTTGGCTTTATATTTAAGCACGGATGTCGTTTTAGGTTTGATTTGTGTCTGAATCTTTATCTTTTGCCTATTCACCTTACTGTCCCTTTTTTCTGTACCTCGCCGCCCCCCACGTTGGACCCAGATTCCTGGGCTTTTCGGTCTGCTGCTCGCGGCCACCTATGGACTCCTCAGAGTGTTTCGCTTCTGCCAGGACTTGATTTGGTGATGGGATTTATAATTTATTCAAGTCAAGGGGTCACCTTCCGCGCCCCCCAAGCTGCTCCCCTTCCGGTTCGTGCGCCCCCGCTTTAGTTTGCTTGTTCTGTTTACTATACGCTCTGCTACAGGTCAGCTGCGGGGGGGGGGAAGGCAATGATACAGCTATGTATACCATTTATTTCATTTATGCTGACCCGTTTGCAGGCAAATGAACAGTGATTTAGAAAATGTGAACTAGTCACACAGCAGTACAAAAAAACTGGTAATTCTTCAACAAATTGATGTGTCATATAATATTAGTTCAATTTTTACAATTATGTTTTGATTCATCTTCAAACTATACAACACCATCACTTATTAAGGTTTTTCGGGCAACTACCATTGTTTTTTACGTAACTAAACTACAAAAACTTACAACTATAGGTTTTAATAAGACATTGACTCGTGCGACACCATCCTTTCTTCTTCCCAACTTAATATCCATATGCTACCTTGTCTCTACGCTTTTCTTGTATTCCTGAAAATTAACCCCCAATATAAGAAAATGGTGGCCCCGCCATCCGATAACCAATCGGATAAATTTTTATGCTCGTCGGTGAATTGTTTGAAATCATAATCCTAGCAACCATTAACATTTCAATATTTTTTAATCCAAGTAACGTGTAGCTTAGTTACTTCGTATGTTCAGACGACATGGTGAGCCGTTGTGCTTTTATCGCATTTCATGTTGGATAATTTTTGACAAACTAAAGGACTGCACAAAGGTATCCACTTTTCTTCTTTTTTAAAATCTTTTTGCCGCACTTTACCCCACCTTCGTTTTATTTATGTACTGATTCAGTTGCATCAGCCTTGTAACTTTTTTTTTTGAGTCAAAGCCATAAGTGTTAATTTACCCACGCACGCCAGCAGATTACCGTTACTTTACTTACGAAGCCACACCCTGAACACTGTTACCCTAACCCCCAACTCGAACTCCTATACTCACCCAGCACCACAGCCAGGAACCTGGAACAGATGCTTCAGGAACAACCCGTGATTAACTAGATTATATGTTCATGGAAGAATTAAGTGTTCTCCACTTATGGACGCTTGTATAACGCCGTCCCTTTTTCTCTCCTTCTTTTCTTTTTTTCCTGCTTGCAGCATATTCCACATCCCCGTCGACTGCACCGGGCGCAAGGAAGATCAGAGCCCTTTTCCCATCCCATTACGTTTCTCCCAAGCTCGAGACGATCCACGTGCTCACCATCGAGACACCGTTCTTTCCCTTTTTATTTTTTTGTGAGCTTCATACTGAGGCCGGCACAATGGAGAAGCACCTCTCCGATGGGGAATCACCTGTGTGGGGTTATCCATCCCCATTAGCTTGCCCGAGCTCGGTTTCGTCGTCTTGCCTCCCGTTCGCTCGCCGGGTGATTTTCCCCCCCCTTTCTTTTTTTTTTTTGGGGGCACACATTGTCTACAGAAAGCCAGCAAATGCCGCTATAACCCAACCATTTACTGTGCCCCAAACCATGGCGCCTCCCTTTACGATCGATTTCTTGCCATCCCCCCCTTTTCTGTGGCTTCTTGCACAGTTTGTCCTATGTACCTATTCCCCCCCTTTTTTTTCAACCATTGTTTTTTTCCCTAACAGTTCAGCACAACGTAAGTTTCGACCCCGCTTACTTTTGCCTCAGTCGTCGCGACGCTTGATCTACCCCCATTTCCGTTGAGTCATTCAAAAGCTTTTTTGCGATGAGTGACCCGCCGCATGCAGCTTTTTTTTCTTATTTAGATCTTTAATGCGACAAACATTCGTACAGAGAATCCACTGGATTCTAGCACAGCCCCCCCGGAAGTATCAGAATCGCAAGCTCATCCGCCCGAGCTCTAACGTTACTCCGGGACCCGCAGCCACGTCGACTTTTGGTGTTTGGGTTTGGCATGTAAGAAAGATCTTCTTGTCTCTCCCTGCATAACGTCTCTCGCCCAAGTTCACCACCCGGTTTTTCACCCTCCCCTTTTAGCCGCGCCTGCAATGACAAATGCACACATTTAATCCTGCATTATACAGACCACGTCCTACATTTAGGCTACCCCCCTCCAGGTTGTGTTCACTCCCAGATTAATCATTGTGCTTTTTCTTTTCCCCCCCTTTTTTTCCCGTAGCGGCGGTTTTTACCACGGATTCGGAGCATCCGGTGATTACCAAACGCTGATTAGTCAATGGATTCGTTTTTATTTTCGAACGGCTCCGGGAACAGTAGGGCGACTCAATTTTCTGTTTATTCCTCCTATCATTCTTTTTCAGTACGCTTTTAGGAGTTCTTCCTTTTTTTTTCTTTCTTTTCTTGTGATATGGGGAAAGAGATCACGCTACCCTTAAAGGAAGGTGCACACCAGTACTTACACCCCTTAACTACTTGAGTACGATATACTATAATCGTACTATCTTAATGCACTGCTAGCTCATTATAGCCTTCTACTATTCCCTACTGATTCATCTCGTACTGTGTTTTGGTATTGTGTGGTGGTTGTGTAGCTTTTAATGTTATGATTTCATTCGTCCCTTTTGCTTACGAATGATATGCATACATGTGCCGTGTTACTACAAATTGATATTAGTTTAGCAACGCAATGTGTATACATTTATGCCCGACATTTAACCCCTCTATGCCTAGACTTCAGTGTTTAATGCTCTTTTCAGTTATCTCGAGTAAGTTCCATGGAATATGGCTTGCGTAAGTACTATCCCGATTTAATCATTTTGATGTACATAATCATTTATCTATCGCTTCGTATTCAACCTTACCTTTATCACGAAAACGTTATAATATATTAGGGATTAATGTGCGACTTTTGACATATTTTCCCTATTACTCTTTATATCATATACTGATTTTTTCCCTAGTTACGCTTCGGTTTAAAGTATTGCTTGGGAAGGCCATTACTCTGGTCTCCTTTTTTTTCCTTTTTTTTACTTCTTTTTCCCTTGGGGGCATTTTTTTTTTTTTTTGTCGCCATGGACTAAATATCGAAAAGATTAGCATTCCTTACATTTTTTGAGTTGTTGCCCGTTTCCTGGCGTATATCGCCAGCTGTAGGACCCACCTTTATACCAAAATAAAATGTGTCTTCAAAACCTACTTGCTTTTTTGGTTTCTGGCAAGCTTTTTGAGCCGAACAATGAGCTAGGCCCACTTTACCTATGTAACGGCATTTGCTGGTATATGTTTTAAATCAAGTGTGTTCTTTGAGCACACTACTTGTTGTGCAATCCGGTCTGTTTGTCCAGTAGTGTTATTTTTTATTTATCTTACTGTTTCTGTTTCCGTTTCTGGTAGTCTTTCTTTTTGTTTATCCATGTCATAAATATTTGCGGTCTGCGATGAGCGTGCCTGCATGCACACGATGCGGTTGACGGCGCCCGCATGCAACACGTAGTGGTTGACTGCACCCGCATTCAACGCGCCCGCCCCCACGCGCTACCGCCCGCATTCAACGGCCCGCCTGCCGCACGCCGCCTCATCACCTGCCGCACAGCCACCGCGGTCGCCTCGCCTGCCGCGCCACCACTGCCGCCTCCTTACCTGCCGCACGCCACCGCGGTCGCCTCGCTTGCCGCGCCACCGCTGCCGCCTCCTCACCTGTCGCACACCATCGCGGTCACCTTGCCCGCCGCCTCGTGTTCCGCCCCGTCCCGTCGCCTGCCACCCGCCGCCCCGCCCCGTCTCGTCGCCTGCCGCCCCCGTCCCGTCCCGAGGCGGGCATTAATGCCGATTAAAGCCGGCTGCCCCCTCTCGTCGCCCCCGGACGGGTATATAAAGCCAGCGGCCTCCTCGGCCGACCTCACACCACAGCCCCGACGCCCCTCACAGCCGAGCCTCCTCCCACTCGACGACCCCGACGACCCGGCGATGTCGTTCCACCGCGGCAGCAGCAGCGCCGGCGGCGACGACGACGTCCCCGGCGCCTGGCCGACCAGCATCGGCGTGCCGGAGACGGAGGAACTCCACCACTACTGCCTCCCCGTGCCGCCGGGCTGTCGTCTTCCACGCAGCTGGAAGATCGACAATGACGACTAGTGACGCCGGGGCCCGGCGCGACGGAGGAGGAGCTCTGGAGCCACTCCGGTGGCCGGCACAACATCCGCGGCCGCTGCGATTTTTGGCGCGGGAAGGACTACTGTGAGTTCCTGGCCGCCTTCCGGCTGGCGGCGTCCGGCGTGACCCCCCACCAGTACGGCCCGCAGTGCCGTCTTCGCGCCCCAGCCCCCACCGCACGATAACCGCCGTGAGGTGCCCGCGGCCACACACCCCACCCCCCCCCCCCCCCGGCGCGGCGCCCGCTCTGGTCCTCCCCTCCCCCCCCCCCCCTTGCCGCCGAGGTTCTCAGTTGCCGCCTGGAGCAGGTCTCATCCGCGGAATGTTACGGCGATCCGTCTGACACACCACTAGAGTACCAGCTGGTGGCCCGTACGGGCGTCATATGGCGCGGCGCGGGCCGCGAGGGTGCCGCCGAGGTAGTGTGCCGCAAATCGAAGCGGCCGCGCGCTATGGCGGCAGGAGCACGCGACTGGCGCGCAGCGGCGAGTGGAGGGCAGGCTCCGCGCCGGTGATGGCGAAGGGCGCGGCACGGCCAGACGCGTAGGAGCAGGTGGAGGTTTCCCCGCACGACGGCGGCAATCGACTGGGGATGACGTCTCGCGACCAGCGCGCGACGTGCTGGCGACGGCCCACCGTCGATCGACCTCCTCGATAGGACAGAGTAGTTTTTTTATGTCATTTTTTAGTTTACATTCGTGTACTGTCCTCTAAAGCCTAATAGTTAGTCCTTTTATGTATAACTTATCATTATCGTTTAAAGTTCGCTGGACTATGTAAATACTATCTATGTTGACCGAAATTTTGAGTGAAAAAAAGATTCGTCCATTTCATTCAGAGAGTGTTGATTCGATGATGGCTTTGGTACACTCCGAAATCTAGAAGTAAGATGAAATTTGAAAAATAATAAAACATAGAAATAAGGCGTACAAAAATATGCTTCAAAAAACTGGAACAAACACGTGAAAACCGGCACACCACCGAGAACGGTGGCTGGTTGCACTAGGGTACGTATCTCATGCATGAAACGAGACCAATTTTTTTGAGGTGTGTGCATGCCCAATGTAGGCCCCACGTAAATATAATGAATCGACACCGAACGCATGTCGCGTTACGTCCGAGCAGTGTTTTATGGTTTTTTTTCGCCTGGAAAACCCTAGAAATGCATCGGATGTCAAAAAATACCGAAAATTGTCGGTGCGTGCTACCCATGGTGCCTGGAGTACGTGCAAAAAGTTGGGGGTCATTCGTTCAAGGTGAAAGAAAACGTCTTTGAGAGTAGCCCTACCGGCACACCGGAACGGTGCTGGTTGCACTAGGGGTACGTGATCGCATGCATGAAACGAGACCAATTTTTTCGAATGTGTGTGCATGCCTAATGTAGGCCCCCACGCAAGATATGAACGAAATCGGACACCGAACGCATGTCGTGTCACATCTGGGCAGTGTTTTAGGGTTTTTTCGCCTCGAAAACCCTAGAAAATGCATCAGACGTCAAAAAATACCGAAAATTATCGTGTGTGCTACCCATGGTGCCGGGAGTACGTGGAAAAACTTAGGGGTCATTCGGCCGAGGTGAAAATAAAACGTCTTTGAGAGTAGCCCTACCGGCACACCGGAACGGTCTTGGTTGCACTAGGGGTACGTGATCGTTTGCATGAAACGAGACCAATTTTTTTGAATGTGTGTGCATGCCCAATGTAGGCCCCCACGCAAGATATGAATGAAATCGACACCGAACGCACGTCGCGTCACGTCCGGCAGTGTTTTAGGGTTTTTTTTCCGCTCTCGAAAACCCTAGAAAATGATCGACGCAAGAAAATACCAAAATTGTCGTGCGTCCTACCCCAGGGTGCCTGTGAGTACGTGAAAAAGTTTGGGGTCATTCGGCCGAGGTGAAAAAAACCGTCTTTGAGATTAGCCCATCGGCACAAAAACCGACTGGTGCTGGTTGCACTAGGGGTACGTGATCGCATGCATGAAATAAGACCAATTTTTTCGAGGTGTGTGCATGCCCATGTAGGCCTCCACACAGATATGAATGAAATCGGAGACCGAACGCCTGTCGCGTCACGTCCGTACAGTGTTTTAGGTTTTTTCACCTGGAAAACCCTAAAAATGCATCGGACCCCTCCAAAAAATATTGAAAATTGTCGTGCGTGCTCCCCATGGTGCATGGAGCACATGGAAAACGTTTGGTTCATTCGTGAGGTGAAAACAAACGTCTTGAGAAGTAGCCCTACCGTCACAACCCCGAACAGTGCTGTTGCACTAGGATATGTGATCGCATGCATGAAATGAAACCAATTTTTGGCGAGGGTGTGTGCATGCCCATCGTAGCCCCCACCAAGGTTTGAACGAAATCGGACACCGACGCCGTTGCGTCACGTCCGGCAGAGTTTATGGGGTTTTTTTCGCCGGAAAACCCTAGAAAATGCATCGGACGTAAAAAAAAATACCCGAAAATTGTCCGTTGCGTGCTCATCATGGTGTCTTGGAGTACATGGAAAAGTTAGGGGTCATTCGGAGGAGTTAATAAAACGGTCTTTGAGAGTAACGCTGCCGGCACAGCCGGAACGGTGCCTAGTTGCACTACGGGCTATGTTATCGCATTCACAAACACAAACAAATTTTGCGAGGGTGTGTGCATGCCCAATATAGGCCCCCCGCAAGGTCTTGAACGAAATCGACCACTGAACGCACGTTGCGTCACGTCCGGGCAGTTGTTTTAGATTTTTTTTTTTTCACCAGGAAAACCTCTAAAAAATGCATCGAACGTAAAAAATACCGAAATTGTTGTGCGTGCTCCCCATAGTGCATGGAGCACATGCAAAATTTTGGTCTCATTCGGTGGAGGTGAAACAAAACTCTTTGAGAGTAGCCCTACCGGCACACCCAAACAAGTGCGGTTGCACTAGGAATACGTGATCGCATGCTAACGAAACCAATTTTTGCGAGGGTGTGTGCATGCCTAATGTAGCCCCCACGCAAGGTATGAATGAATCGGACACCGAACGCATGTTGCGTCACGTCGCAGAGTTTTTAGGGTTTTTTTTCGCCGGGAAACCCTAGAAAATGCATCGAACGTCAAAAAAACTGAAAATTGTCATGCGTGCTCCCCATGGTGCAATGGACACGTGGAAAAAGTTTGGTGTCATTCGTGTGGAGTGGAAAAAAAACGTCCTTGAGAGTAGCCCTACCGGCACCACCCGAACAGTGCTGGTTTCACTAAGGATACGTGATCGCATACCAATGAAATGAAACCAATTTTTACGAGGGTGTGTGCAAGCCCATGTAGGCCCCATGCTAGATTTGAAACAAATCGGACAGCGACGAACGTTTCGTCATGTCCGGCAGAGTTTAGGGTTTTTTTTTCGCCTTGGAAAACCCTAGAAATGCATCGGATGTTTAAAAATACCAAAAATTGAATCGTGCGTACTCCCCATGGTGCATGGAGCACTATGGAAAACCTTTGGTTCATTCGGCCGAGGTGAAAAAAAATGTCTTTAGAGTAGCGCTAACCCACCACCCCACACCCAACACCAACAGTGCTGGTTGCACTAGGATAACGTTATCGCATGCATAAAACGAAACCAATTTTTGTGAGAGTGTGTGCATGCCCAATGTAGGCCCCCCACGCAAGGTTGGAACGAATCGACAGCCGAACGCACGTTGCGTCACGTCCGGGCAGTGTTTTTAGGGTGTTTTTTTTTCGCCGGAAAAACCCTAGAAAATGCATCGGATTTAAAAAAATACCGAAATTGCTGTGCGTGCTCTCCCATGGTTGCATGCAGCACGTGGAAAAAGTTTGGTGTCATTCGGTGGAGGTGATAAAAACGGCTTTTGAGAGTAGCCCTACCGGCACACCCAACAGTGCTGCTTGCACTAGGTGATACTGATCGCAGGCAAGAAACGAAACCATTTTTTGCGACAGTGTGTGCATGCCCAATGTGCCCCCACACAATGTTTGAATGAAATCGACACCGAAGGCACGTTGCGTCACGTCCGGTGCATTGTTTTAGTGTTTTTTTTCGCGCGGAAAACCCTAGAAAATGCATCGGACGTCAAAAATACCGAAAATTGTCGTGCGTGCTCCCCATGGTGCATGGACCACGTGGAAAAAGTTTGGTGTCATTCGTTGGAGGTGAAAAAAAGTCTTTGAGATTAGCCCTACCGGCACACCCGAACAGTGCTGGTTGCACTAAGGTATACGTGATCGCATGCAATGAAACGAAACCAATTTTTGCGAGGGTGGTGCATGCCAAATGTAGGGCCCCCACGCAAGGTTTTGATGAAATCGGACAACGAACGCCACGTTGCGTCACGTCCCGGTGCAGCGTTTTCGGGTTTTTTTCGCCGGAAAAAACCCCTAGAAATCGCATCAGACGTCAAAAAATACCGAAAATTGTTGTGCGTGCTCCCCATGGTGCATGGAGCACATGGAAAAAGTTTGGTGTATTCGGTGGAGGTGAAAAAAACGTCTTCACTGTCGGGGTCTCCTTCGGCGTGGCGAGGTGGACGTAAACTAGTGGCCCTACCCCCTCCCCCGCGTCGTTACCACAAGGTCCAGGTGGGGAATTGAATCGTGGCGGCCGCCCGCTCCCCACCCCGTGTCGTCTGGGCCACCCATCATTGATGTGCGCCGAGGAAATGACACGACTTGTAATTTTGATATTAAACACTTTCTTTATTGTAATGTGGCATGATTTTGCATGTTTTCGCAACTAAATAACTGTTGTGGTCGGTACTAACTAAATATTTGCATCATTATGAATGATGATTCGTGATGAATTTTCAACTTGATTTATTGAGATTGTATATGCTATATGGATATGTGATGATGACTCCGCCGCTGTTGGCTCTTAGATGCACATGTAAATGGAGCGGCCACCCGCTTGTATGAGGAAAAATATTTGAGTTCCAAACAAATGCCCGACCTTCGCTCAGGCCCCATAGAGGAACTGTACAACCACCCAAATCGAGCCCGAAGGCGACTCGGGCGGTCAATTCGGCCCGCTATGGCCCACAGCGAGGCCCCAACGGGGCTGACAAGGCGCTGGTAAGAGAGGAGCTCGGGATCGTACGCCGACGCGGCTATTTAAGAGCCGGTCGGCCGCGCCTTCCGTTGGCAGGTGTGGACTAAATAATCGCTGCCACTCCATGCGGTCGACGCAACCCTTAGGATGCTCGATTTATCCACCGTGGCTGGCCGCCCGGCCCATTCGGCCCAACACGAAAGCCCCCGACTCGCCCCCTTCCCCGTGCCCACTCACCCACCCTCCCCTCGCGCTCACGGCGCACCCGGCTCATCTCTTTAGTCCCCCCTCGGACGGAGCGGGCGACGACCGGCTTAAATAGCCCGCGTGTGGGAGGTCGAACTCCTCTGCTACCACTGCCTGACCGCTCGCCGCCCGCCTTTGGACCCAGCTGCTGGGTCTTTGCTGGCCCTATGGACCTCCCGAGTCGCCTGCATAGGCTTGATTTGGGATGGAAATATCCAAGTCAGGTCCAGCAGCTGCCGGTCGGGCATTTTTTTTTTTCCACACAGCGCCGGTCAGGGGGAAGGCACATGTACAGCAATGACCATTAACGCTGTCAGGCAAATGAACAGTATTAAAAATGTGAACTCTATCACACAGCATACAAAAACATGGTAATTCATCCACAAATATGATGTTCATATCATATATGTTCACATAAATATTTTGATCAAACATAAACAAATCACTTATTAAGTTTTCTGGCACACACTACGAATAAAAAACATATAGGTTATTCAGACATGACTCTTGCGACCACTTTTCTTTCTTCTTTTAAACAAACCAAGCTGCTTCTCTCTACCCCCGATTCCTGAACAAATATAAAGAAATGGCTGAGAAAAGTATAGTCGGTGAAATCAAATTAGCAACATAACAAAATAAAGAGTAGCAGCTTACTACTTCTCATTCAACCGACACTGTAGCCTTGTTCTGACCTGGGAGACTACACAGACTGCACCAAAGGACCACTTTCTTCTCTCTAAAATCTTTGGCCTACCATTCTTCGTAACATCGGGGCCCCCTTTGACCGCCCTTCTTAGGTGCACCCTTCGTCGAAACTTTCTCTCAGATCAACCAATACAGGTTCAACTTGTGCGCCTGACTTGCCTCCTTCATAAGCATAGCATACCTACTTTCTACTTCCTATAAGTTCCTTCCTCTGAAATCTTTTTCTGCGCTATTATGTTTGTCCCCAGACACTTCATCAACTCGTCGAACAAGAAGGATCATTTGCTGCAATCATGAGCCCTTCTCTGCGGTTTTTTATGGTTATTTGACTATATACCGTTCTTCTCTCTAATGGCACTGACCAACCCATCCAACAATCACTCTTCCGCTGCACAGGCCAACCCATCTCTCGTTTTTTTGGACAACCGATGAAGGACACAACACTGGGTATTTCAGTTTATGCTCAGATGATGGAGAACAAAGAGAATGTTTGCATGGCACCTCCTTTCCGAACCATCCTAAGACAACTGCATGTTATAGTTTCTTCTTCTGAGTTACCTGGTGACGGTGTCCTGGACTAGGGGTACTCACCATGTCACCCTCCCGACCAATGGGTTGGTCCGAGGACCCCCGTGGCTGTTCACTAATGGGCCAGTTCGGACAGCCGATGACATATACGAGGAAGATTCCACAGACTTGGTGATAAGGACAAGACTCCTCTCCACCAACGTAGCCGACTAGGACTCTTGTTATCCTAGGCCTCCAGTACAATATAAGCCGAGGCCAGCCGTTGATAGATAGATCATGACATTACTCATCATACCCCTTGGGTTTAGACCACAACATATGATCCTCGAGGTAGATCACCTCTGTGCCTTGATACTCATCAATATAAACAATCAGTCACGTAGGGTTTTACCTCCATAGAGAGGGCCCGAACCTGGGTAAAACACCGTCTTCATCGTCTCTGTTACCATCGATCCTAGATCCACAACTCGGATCCCCTACCCCCGGGTCTGCCGTTTTGACACCGACAATGGTGCTTTCATTGAGAGTTCCGTTGTATGATCGGCATGAATCAATGGCTGGTCTGCAGATCAACGCCGACGTCGGCGTCTTCAATCGTCGGCCTCGACTGTCCACCTCGCGGGCCGAGGACCAGGCTCCGCTTTGGATCGTCAAGATCGGACATATGTCCTCGTCAACAAACTCAACTCCGATTCTCTATCAAGATCGTGGAGGAATCTCCTATATCTCGGGGGCTCAACTTCAAACATTGTCCTCGGGCGACCGTGCTGTTTTCTATAACAGCTCGATTCGTGTTCGCTGTCGCCACCCCCTTCCTTGAGCGTCGGTTTGACGATTGCTTCGTTGACAATAGTGCGGAATTGAGTATCATAAAACCCTGTAAAATTCACATCACGTTCCGATGAAGGGAACCTCCGGGGATCCACGATATACCGGAGCCCTGTCGAATCTGGACGAGAATCTGGATGATTTTTAGGGCGTAGAAGTCCAGCATCTAGCTCGGACGTCCTTTGGAAGATCCAACCATTGATCGGCTGCTGGAATCCTGTATCTACCACCCCTCAAATTTCAGCTCGATCCGACCGTCAAACCGCGGGAAACCTCGATTAGCGCATCGATTTTCTGATCTGTTTTCTTGCCGAATACGAATCCGACCCCATTCATATTTCTTCATGAACGGGATATTGGACACCTTTTTTGGAGGAAATCCTCTTTCTAGGGTATTGTGTTTTGTTTCCGAACACATGCTCACAATTTTGCTCCTTTTTCGGAGGTAACCTTCACGCGTTGCGCCGTGTCAAACCAGCCTGACAACGTTGCTCGCACGGCCGCCGACCTGCGCCAGACGGGTCTCGCTTCATCGAGCCGAACTCAACCCCTTCGGATCATTATCTCGGCAAGCCGAACAAGAGTTTGGCATCGTGAAGGGTAAATCATCACCAACATTATCGCCCCACGAATTATACTGAGCGGCAAACCGCATCGCTGCATAGTCACTTCATCAACGGCACCAACAACCGCGTCACAAGATCAGGCCCACGACGGCATCGCTGCACTATTGCTTCTTCAGCCTGGATGTGACCTCTGCGTCCGAAGATCAGAAGTCAGTTCCGGCCGGACTCGCCTCTCTTATCCTATCCAACTTCAATCCTGGACGCGACTTCGGCTCCGAACATCAGGAGTCAACCTGGCCGGACTCGCCCATCGCACACATAGTACCGGAGGACATTCCGAAATTCCCAATACTAATCCGGCTGACCAAGCCGATATCCACCACGCCATCTGCTTCGACACCTCGGCCGCATGGGCTGCAAACATCATACTACTACCTACCGACCTGCCCCGGCACCTCGCTAGACCGGGGGCTTCGACATCTCTTCATCAACCTACTCCGGTGACTTCGGCGTCACCAGCCAACCAGCTTCGTCACTTAGCTGTACCAGGGGCTTTTCGCCTCGCCACATCAACCGCGTGCTCACCACCTCATCAAGCCGAACTCCTCGCTCGGTTACCTTGGGCTTGGGGCTGGGACCTTTGGCTAGGCTGCGGACTACGTCTTTGTCCCGCCACAGCTCGGACCTCATCAACAAACCGAGCACATTAACCAGCTAAGTCGCCTCCATGCTCAGTTTTTTTTTCTTTAATTTTTTTTTTATTTTATTTCTTGTTCGGTCAACCAAACATTATATTTTTGTTAAACAAAAAGTTTGTTCGTTCAAACTAACGTTGATTGGTAAACACTTCTTTTTTCTGCCGAGCTCTTCGTCACCTCCGTCCATGAGGGTTTTTTTCTCACACGGCTGGACTTGGGGCTTCGCCTCACCGCATCGACCGTACGGCCTCGCCACTTCATCAAGCCGACCTTTTCGCTCGGGCACCTCGAATCGGCTTGGGGGCTGGGACCTCGACCCGCTGCAACATCGTCCCGCGTCATCAATGCGAACACATTAACCAGCTAAGTCACTTCATGCTCAAGCTTTTAAACTTTTAATTTGTGTTCGGTTTGACCATGCTCGCATACGTTGTTTGAAACTCTACCATGTTAAACTGGGGGCTCTTAAAATTTAATGAGCCATTTTATAATAAATGTGTTTTCTTCTCAGTCGTTGCAAAGTCTTTTCTACTACTCCTTTCTTCGACTCGAGTGTGTGGTCAATAGCCGATAGCCTGGCTTTCTCTCTAAAGCCGCTCGAGTTTAGTTTCGCTAAACTGGCATGAGAAGCCCTCTCCGCTTCGGGATAGGAGGGAAGCCGAAGGCTGACCCGCTTGCATCTTGAGTTCGTGATGTTCAGTTAAAACACACAGAAGCACAAACTAATTTTAAGACCAATGTTCGGATTGGCAACCAAAACTGTTTTAAGTTCGGACGTAAAGATTTTAACTGAAGTTTTTTGGTTTTCCAACCTATAGCACTTTTAACCTATTTGTATTTTTTTCCAGCATAAGTCTTGCAGTGCAACGCGGGACACCCTTAGAGATTCGGCAAAACATTCTCGGATATTTTATATATATGGCACTGGTTTTCGATTGTGTCTGCGGTCAATAGTTGGGTTTGCCCGGCTCCTGTGGCTTACCACCTCCTATGTTCCGCTTTGTTCGGCTAGGTGTGCAAAGGGGAACCACTCGATTCGATTGCTTCCAGCTCGAATGGTTAAGCACCTCAGTGGAGAAAGCCGAAAACTGACTGTCACAATAGGCGTCAACCTGGTCAGCGATCCGATGACGGTGTCACACTAAGATCGATACCGATTACCCCGTGTTAAACGATGGCCTTCTAATATTGGCCGAAGTGTTAATGGCTAAGACTTCTGTCGATGCCGAACACTAACCGGGGGGCTCATAGCTAGCTTTCCGTTTAAAGCTCCTATGACTAAGTGAAAGTTTATAAGCCCGCATATCTGATTGCCTCGTTTCCGCTAACACAACCGCCATCGGCACCGAGACGTCGGCTAAGGTTGTTTTGTTATTGCCGGAAACAACCCTGCGTACATCTACAAGGGGTGGCAAGCCGATGATGGGCCACTTTCAAACTGATAAACGGTCGCAACGGAGTCAAAATAATCATATCGTCGGCCTTTGTGTTTAGTATACGAGGGCTGCCTTCCGTAATCATCGTTATAAAACCATAAATATGCATCAATTTGACTTAAATTTTTTGCCAAGCTGGGTTGCCTGGCTCCTGGCTTACCCCCTACGTTCCCGATTGTTCGGCTAGGCGTTAAGGGAGCACCTCTGTGATTGTTTACTACCACTACACCCCGGGTCATCCAGTTAGTACCTCAGACTGGGTGAAGCCGAAAGCTAGCAATCCTTAAAGGATATAATTGGTCTGGCAACACGGAAGTGAAAATTTAGGTTCACTAAAGCACATATGTTCGGGAACTTTCCCCCAACTAATCCTCAATATTTTCCTCCCACATTGATTCGGAGTGAGGTCTCATGATCATGATCAACATGACAGCCTGGGAAAAGGAACCTGTACGGAACTCTTTTTCCCCGAAGATGTTTTATAACATATCTCTCTGCGTACCTTTGTTTATAAAACCGTATGGCCGGATTGCCTTGTTTTGTCGTAAATCTTTCCCCTTATAAAGGCTTTATAAAGTAGGACGAACACCTCTCGCTCTGGCCGAAGAGGTTAGAAGCCGATGGTCGTTAACAAGTTTTTGTACAATGCGGATACGAAATTAGTGATGTAAATTACTTGGATACATAGAATCATTACCATAAATTGTGATATACTCCAGACATTGATCCTTAATTCGGCCACCCGTGCCCACATTAAGGCTCGGGGGCTACTGGGCTTCGCGCTTCTAATTTACAAATGTTAAAGGGCAAATCGATCCCCTGATCTGGTGTTGCCACCCGACCATTTGCTCGGTCTACTGCCGAATCGACGATTCAAGCAGACGTTTACAAAGTGCGAAATAGTTCCCGAGGAGATTTATATCATCAGGTTGGTCGGCCGCACCCAACCTGAGGTCTCGAGGATATGCACACCACATTTCTATTCCTAAGTATGCTACGAGCTAGGAGTTGATCCTCAGGCCGATTTGTGAATCGACCTGAGTCTCTGGGGCTACTGGGATCACCGGTTTTAGGCCATCCTTCAGGTGCATCTCGGGTTTAGACCGACACACACCTTGAGGGCTACTTGCGATATATCTCGGCAGAGAATAAATTGCCCACTTTGAAAATATTCACAAAATCAGCCCTAGTCAGGTGGGTGCCCACCCCCCATCGAAGCAGTCCCGGCATAAGCTCGAGCACCAGTGGCTGGCTCCATGAGGGCATTTCTGGCATTAAGCTCGGCTGGAATTTGTTCAAAAATATCTTTTGAAACTGAGGTATTATTACACCTCGGATCTGACCATCGTTAGAACTCGGATGCAGTCCGGCGTTGGAGCCTCGAAGCAGTCCGGCATAAAGCTCGAATTCGAGTGGCTCGTTCCATAACAGACTACTTCGGCATTTAAGCTCGGATGAACTCATTCAAATTTTCGATGCCCAAGATAATCTATGATACCCCTCGGATTCATTCGGCGTTGGAGCTCGGACGCAAGAGGATACTACCTTGAAGGCCGAATAGTTGGAGCTCGGCTGTGAAGAGACGCCTCGATTTAGTTCGGCCTTAGAGCTCGGACGCAAGAGGGCGCCGTCCATGGGAAACACTTCAAACCCCAGGTGTGGCGTAAAAAACTTACAAGCATTGATAAAGCCGAACTTAAAAAGACTCCTCGGAGACCCGACGTATGAACTCTTCGGATATACTCGGCGATCTCTCAAGATCGAGATGGGAAGATTTTGTTGAACCAGTTTTCAAGACCGACGCCGAAGACGAAGAACAGATCGGAAGCACCGAGGAGCGTCCCCAACTTGAAGACCGGTTCAGGGGGCTACTGACTGTGTCCTGACTAGGGGTACTCCCATGTCACCGCCCGACCAATGGGTTGGGCCGAGACCCCCGTGGCGGTTCACTAATGGGCCAGTTCGGACAGCCGATGACATATACGAGGAAGATTCCACAGACTTGGTGATCAAGACAGGACTCCTCTCCACCACGTAGCCGACTAGGACTCCTTGCTATCCTAGCCTCCGGTACATTATATAAGCCGAGGCCAGGCTCGTTGATAGATAATCATGACATTACTCATCTACCCCTTGGGTTTAGACCACAACATATGATCTCGAGGTAGATCAACTCTGTACCTTGATACTTCATCAATATAACAAGAGCAGGACGTAAGGGTTTTACTTCATAGATAGGGCCCGAACCTGGGTAAAACACCGTGTTCCTCGTCTCTATTACCATCGATCCTAGATCCACAGCTCGGGACCCCCTACCCCCGAGGTCTGCCGGTTTTGACAACCGACACCTGTTGTCATAAACAACATTGTACCTGAACTTGTGGTTATCCTTCCATGTCACCATAAATGTCTGACGCTCAATTCCCACGAGCATCTCAATATCTCCAGCTGACCCATCTTATCAAATCATCTTGCGGATGTAGAAATTCGCAGTGTGAATACTTTGGCAGCATGCTCCTCAAGGGCCTTATATTCAGTACCGACGGTGGTTCTTTCTGGTGTGCCCGCAGTCATCGTACGCCTCGTTCTCACGAGGCGAACTATACAGTTCTCATAATGCACTACCAAATCAACTATTGTCATAAAACCGTAGTCCCAGGTGAAGGTGAACGCAGGAGTCGAGGCTTTCTCGCTCCTCTGGTTTACTTTTGCATACAAGGAAAAAACCATCAGAAATGAAGCCTGCCCAAAGACTCCTCTTCATGTACTCCTATTAAGTGATGTCCTACTACGCAACCTTCTTTAGACTCGTGTTGGGCCTCCAAGCGCAGCGTTTTGTAGGACAGTAGCAAATTTCCCTCAAGTGAATACCTAAGGTTTATCAATATCCGTTGGGAGGCGTAGGATGAGAGGGTCCTCTCTCAAACAACCCTGCAACCAAATCACTAAAGAGTCTCTTGTGTCCCCCAACACACCATACCCATGGTAATTGTATAGGTGCACTAGTTCGGTGAAGATGGTGATACAATGGTAATATGGGATAGTGATATGGTTTTTGTAATCTGAAATATAAAACAGCAAGTTAACTAGTACAAAAGTGAGCAAAAACGGTATTGCAATGCTTGAAACAAGGCCTAGGGTTCATACTTTCACTAGTGCAAGTTCTCCTCAACAATGATAACATATTGGATCATATAAAACAATCCCTCAACGTGCAACAAGAATCACTCCAAAGTTTCTACGGAAAACGTAGGACGAAAACGTGCATTAACCACTATCCATATTACCCCCAATGTCACCTCGGAATCCGCAGTTGAGTGCAAAACTACATCAAGTGAATCAATAAACTCCCATTGTCACCACAGATATTCCATCGCAAGACATACATCAAGTGTTTCTCAAATCCAATGCTCAATCCAACATAACGAAACCTCAAATAGCAAGTTCAATTCATCACAATAGGTAGAGGGGAAGAAACACCATAATGATTCAACTATAGTACAAAGCTCGCGGTCCATCAAGATCGTGTCAAATCAAGAACACGAGAGAGATTTCAACACATAGCTACTGGTACATACCCTCAGCCCTGAGGTGAAACTACTCCCTCCTCATCATGGAGACCGTCGGGATGATAAAGATGGCCACCGGTGATGGTTTCCCCCTCCGGCAGGGTGCCAGACACGGGCTCCCGATTGGGTTTTTTCGTGGCTACAGAGGCTTGCGGCAGCGGAACTACCAATCTAGATTTATTTCTCTGGAGTTTTCTCTATTTATCGGAGGTTTTGGCGTCGGTGACCAAGTCAAGGGCCTCCACGAGGCGCGGCAAGGCAGGGGCGCGCCCTAGGGGGGGGCTCCCTCCACCCTTGTGGTTGTCCTCGGACTCCTCTCTAGTATCTTTTCGCTCCAGTTTTTTTTTATATTTTCCACAAATTTCTCCGTAAAATTTCAGCTCATGTCCGAGAACTTTTATTTCTGCACAAAAAAACAACACCACGGTAATTCTGCTGAAACAGCGTCAGTCCGGGTTAGTTCTAATAAAATCATACCAAACCATATAAAATTGTTGTAAACATGGCAATGAATACTTTATAAATTTAGATACGTTGGAGACGTATCAGCATCCCCAGCTTAATTCCTGCTCGTCCTCGAGGTAGGTAAATGATAAAGAAATAATTTTATGAAGTGTGAATGCTAGCAAGTGCATAATTTGATCAATAATAATTTCAATCACCTTTTTCTAGCATCATTATATATCATAACAGTAGCTCATCTCAAAAACTTCTCATGATCAATAGCACAGCTATTCACCATGTTAAAACATAGATCATAAACTTTCTTGAAAACTGACAAACTAGGTTCTCAGTCATCAAACAATTGCAATTCATCTATTTTCAGGAAGGGTCTTGTAAGAGCTTTGATTTAGCAAACCCACATACTTAACTATCATATAGTCTTCCATGATGCTAGTAACTCAAGCATATTTTTAGAACAAATAGCATCCATTGAACACAGAGAAAGATAGGGCTTAATGTTTCCGCTTCCAACTTATTTATCATATAGATAATTGTCAACAAAATAATTCATGATAAATAATTTGAATGGCCATTATGCTTAATCTTTCCCCATCACATGATGCTTGCCAACTAAAGAGTAGGTTGGAAGGAGAAGGAATATACGGACTCTTGCATAAAAGTAAAAATAGGCCCTTCTAGAGGGATTGAGGGATTTGCAGAGGTGCCAGAGCTCGAAGCTTTTAAAACAGATATGATATAATTTTGAGAAGTATGCTTTCATTGTCAACGTAACGACCCAGCGTTCTCACTATCTTCCCTGCTAGACACATTATAGGGCGGTTTTCCCAACAGAATGGTAAAGTTTTTACTCCCCCTCCACCACAATCACACTCCACGGCTGATCCAACAACGGTTACCGTCAATACACAACAATCCTGGGGGAGTTTTGTTTGATGTTTATATTTTGATTTGATTTCGAGTATGGAACTGGGCATCCCGATTACCCAGCCACTTTCCTTCGTGAATGACAAGTGAATCAACACTCATCGTGAGAATAACCACCTAGCATGGAAGATACTGACAGCCCCTAGTCGCTACATGAGTCGATTCGGCATACAAACAGATTATATTTTGAAGATTTAGAGTTTGGCACTGCAAATTTACTTGGAACGGCAGGTAAATACCGCATATAGGTAGATATAGTGGACACTCATGGAGGAAACTGGTTCAGGATTTTGGATGCACAAGCAGTATTCCCACTTAGTACAGAAATTTTTGGCTAGCAAAAGATTCTAAATAGCAAGCACCACATGTTGGCGGATCCATAACAATATAACTTCTACACAATATACCCAAGCATAACTCATTATGTTGTCTTCCTATTCAACTTCCAACTAACTATATGCTCAAGTTTGAAAATAATTAATGGGGCTCACAATCATAGAAGATGTCCAAGATAGTATATTTTATGTTAAATCTCGCTTCCATCAATGTCTTTCATGAATTGTTCAAGTGACCAATACTAGTTTGCTAAATTCAATAAATTTACCACCTATACTTCTTATATGTGAAGTCATTACTCCCCATGAGATAAGCATATGAAACACTATAATATTTCAGATTTATGATATTCATTCATTCAAACCATTTACTCATAGGATAAGTGAAGCACACGAGTAAATGACAACTCACTTCCAAAAAGATCAATTGAGTAGTCAAATAATTAAGTAGCTGTCTGAAGATCAATGATAGTCAAATATTAAGTAGCTGTGTGAAGACTCTCTCTCTCATTTAAAAATTTCAGATCTTAAGTATTTTTATTAAACGCAAACAAAACAAATAAATAACATACATCATGTGAGAAGCAAAAACTTAGGCTCAACGATACTACCGATCATTGTTGAGAAGAAAGGTGGGGATGCCTACCGGGGCATCCCCAAGCTTAGATGCTTGAGACTTCTTGAAATGTTATATAGGGATGCCTTGGGCATCCCAAGCTTGAGCTTTTTGTGTCTCCTTAATTCCTTTTTATATCACGGTTTCCCTAAAATCTAAAAACTTCATCCACACAAAACTCAACAAGAACTCGTGAGAAAAGTTATGTATAAATCAAATGCAAACATTATTATTCTCTACTGTAGCAAATCACTAAATTATATTTAACATTGCATACTAATGCCTCTGCATATTTAATACTCCATCCTCGAATAAATCATTAAACACGCAAACATTATGCAAAATGCAACATAACGCAACTGTCAAACAGGACAGTCTGTAAAGTGTGCATTTGTACTCATACTTACCTAACTCCAAAAATTCTGAAAGATTACAAAACTATAGAAAATTGTTGTATACTCATTGTGTAAAATTTTCAAATTTTATCATGTTCCTGACTTTCCAGAATATTCAGACAACTGTAGAAACTTTCTGTTTTCAAAACAGCAACATATAGACTTGCAAAATAATCATGGTAAGGCTAACTTGACACTTTTATTGAAATAAAAGATGAAAACATAATATTAAATAACAGCAAGCAAATACTAATAAAAATGACGCTCCAAGCAAAACACTATCATGTGACGAATAAAAATATAGCTCAGTGAGGTTTCCGATAATGTTGAAGGCGAAAGAGGGGATGTCTTCCGGGGCATCCCCAAGATTAGTTGCTTGGATCTTCCTTTAATATTACCTTGGGGTGCCTTGGGAACCCAGATTAGGGTCTTGTCACTCCTTTTCTCCTCATATCGATATCTCCACCCAAAACTTGAAAACTCAATCACACAAAACTTAACGGAACTTCGTGAGATGGGTTAGTATGATAATAAATCATTCACTTTGGTACTGGTCAAGACAAGATTCATATTTTTCTCACATAGCCTACTGTACCCTATCATTTCTACAATTTATATTGAGCAATATAAGCCATAGAACTAGAAAACAAGCAAACTATCATCGAAAATCGAATCTGTAAAAAACAGAACAGTCTGTAAAGACTAATTAACTCATACTTATGTTTCTCCAAAATAATGAAAAACAGAAAACGTAGAAATTTGTATATAATTTCTTTGTAAAAAATTCAGATTTTTCCATGTTCCAGTGAATTTTAACAATTCGTTACTGTACACAAAAGTTTCTGTTTTCGCACAGAATCAAATCACTATCAACACACTATCCCCAAGGCTTTACTTGGGCACTTTCATTGAAACAAAAGCTAGAAAACATGATTACTACAGTAGCTTAATCATGTGAATACACAAAACAGTAGGTAAAGGTGTTGGGTTGTCTCCCAACAAGCGCTTTTTCTTTAATGCCTTTTTTTCTTAGCTAGACATGATGATTTCAATGATGCTCCATAAAAGATACGAATTGAAACATAACGGGAGCACATGGAGCATATGACTAGCACTTTAAGTCTAACCCACTTCTTATGCATAGGATTTTGTGACAAACAATTTATGGGAACAAGAATCACTAGCATAGGAAGGCAAGACAAGCAAAACTTTAAGATTTTCAACACATAGAGAGGAAACTTGATATCATTACAATTCCTACAACATCATAATTCCTCCCTCATATATTTTCCAGTAGCATCATGAATGAATTTAACAATAAACCACACATAAATCATTCTTTTCATGATCTACAACCTAAAATTATTACTCCTCACCATAAGCCAATTTATTCTCATTATAGTATGAGAGCAAACTCAACAACATAACTATCATATGAGGTATAATCCAATTGAAAATTAAAATCATGATGACAAGTTCCATGGTTATCATCTTATTCTTTATAGCATACATAACATCACAATAATCATCATAGATCGCAACTTTGTTCTCATAATCAATGGAACCTCTTCCGAAATACTGGATTCATCACTAAATATAGTCACGACCTCTCCATCCACTTTGTCAAATATTGTGAAAAGATTCAACAACCCTCCAAAATAGTGGGATCAATACTACCTAGAGTTGACACTCTTCCAAACCCCTTTCATCATATAATCATCATAAATAGGAGGCATGCTATCATCATATAAATATTCTTCATCAAACTTGGGACTAAAAATATCATCTTCATCAACACAGCATCCCCAAGCTTATGGCTTGGCATATCATTAGCATCATGGATATTTCAAGAATTCATACTAACAACATTGCAATCATGCTCATCCATTTCAAAATTTAGTGCCAAACATTTTATTGACTTCTCTTCTAACACTTGAGCACAATTTTCCTTCCCATCATTTTCACAAAGACTTAAAAAGATGAAGCATATGAGGCAACCTCATTCCATTTTTTTGTAGTTTTTCTTTTATAAACTAAACTAGTGATAAAACAAGAAACTAAAAGATTCAATTGGCAAGATCTAAAGATATACCTCAACGCACGTCACCTCCCCACAACGGCCGCGAAACTAGCTTGATGTTTACTACGCAACCTTCTTCTTGTGAGACTCGTGTTGGGCTTTCAAGCGCATAGTTTTGTTTAGGACAGTAGAAAATTTCCCTCAAGTGGATGACCTAAGGTTTATCAATCCGTGGGAGGCGTAGATGAAGATGGTCCTCTCTCAAACACCCTGCAACCAAATAACAAAGAGTCTCTTGTGTCCCCAACACACCAATACAATGGTAAATTGTATAGGTGCACTAGTTCGACGAAGAGATGGTGATACAATGTAATATGGTACAGATATAGGCTTTTGTAATCTGAAAATATAAAAATAGCAAGGTAACTAGTAACAAAGTGAGCAACAACGGTATTGCCAATGCTTGAAAAACAAGACCTAGGTTCATACTTTCACTAGTGCAAGTTCTCTCACAACAATGATAACATAATTGGGATCATACAATCCCTCAACGGCAACAAGAATCACTCCAAAGTTTCATCGGAGAACATAGGACGAAAACATGTCATCAACCCCTTGCATAGATTACCCCAATGTCACCACCTCAGGAATCCGCGAGTTGAGTGCCAAAACATACATCAAGTGAATCATAGAACATCCATTGTCACCACAGATATCCCATCGCAAGACATACATCAAGTGTCTCAAATCCAATACTCAATCCAACAAACGAAACCTCAAATAGCAAGACTCCATTCATCACAAGAAGGTAGAGGAAGAAACACCATATGATTCACCTTAGTAACAAAGCTCGCGGTACATCAAGATCGTGCCAAATCAAGAACACGAGAGATAGATCAAACACATAGCTACTGGTACTACCCTCAACCCTGAGGGTGAACTACTCCCTCCTCGTCATGGAGACCGCCAGGATATGATATGGCCCCGTGATGGTTTCCCCTCCGGCAGGTGCCTGGAACGGGCTCCCGATTGTTTTTTCGTGCCATAGAGGCTTGCGGCGGTGGAACTCCCCGATCTAGGTTTATTTCTGGAGTTTTCCTCTATTTAAGAGGTTTTGGCATTGGGGACAAGTCAAGGGGGTAACGAGGCGGCGGCAAGGCAGGGGCGTTCCCCACCCTTGGTGGTTGCCTCGGGACTCCTTTCTGGTATCTTTTCGCTCTAGTATTTTTTATATTGTCGAAAAATATTCTCCGTAAATTTTCAGCTCATTCCGAGAACTTTTATTTCTGCACAACAAAATGACACCACGATAGTTCTGCTGGAAACAGCGTCATCCGGGTTAGTTCTAATAAAATCAATACCACACCATATAAATTGTTGTATACATGGCATGAATACTTTATAAATTATAGATACGTTTGAGACGTATCATTAAGCCCCTCTTTAGTTTCTATCCGTCTTCCATTTATTATAGAAAGCGGTCCATCTCTGCTCAAGTTGCCTTGAGAGGTGGCATAGTACAGGAGTGATCTGAACTCATCCAGTGACTTTTAATGCAGGTGCCTCTGCAATATTTTTCTCGATATGGCCACGAGCAAAGACGATGAACACCATCTAAAAGGACGTCCGAATAGCCCGAATCATTGCAGCGTCACCGTATGGTATTATTGACTTTGGTTTCACCTGACAGTTTTGCCTTCATAAATGTCTGTAGCAGCCACACGTATGCCCTCCTTCGGTCTCGACAGAAACAATGGCACAACCAAACCTGTGGTGCAACGGTGGTTGTTAACTAATCCGACAAAGGGATTAAGGGCATACCATATATGTTCATCTTATAGGTGCTGACAAACACGACCACATCTCCGTAGTCCGGATAGTCCTCCACCGACTGTGCATCGCACCAGAACATACTCTCGTCGCCCTTCTTATCAACACAAATACTCCAAAAAAAACTCGGGTCCTTCTCCTTCCTGCTCCTCATAATTGTGACGCCCCGCAGCTTAATCATGCACTAATCTACACCAAATGCACACGATCAAGCCTAAGGACTCACTTGAAGATATCACAACACAACTCTAAAACATACAAAAGGCATATAGATCATTAATATTACGAAGCCAGCGCCTCGAGGGCTCGAATACATAAGCCTGTGATGCCAACCAAGCATCAGCGGAAGCGTCAGATATCTGAGTACAGTATGAAAGAGAACAGAAATGCCTTTAGAAAGGCTGGGGCAAATAAAACACTACGATCGAAAGCGCAGGCCTCCTGCCTGGGACCCTCCGATCCTACTCCTGGTCGTCGGCCAGCTCTAGAATAACCACCCTCGAGGTGGTAAGCATCGTCGCTGGGGGCAATCTGTCTCATGGGCCCGTCATCTGGTGCACCAAATGGATTGGGGAGAAAAAGAAAGCAAAGCAACCGTGATGTACTCCATCCGAAGTACTCCAGCAGCAAGGATCTACACTACATATGGCAACATATCAAAGGAAGGGTGTATAGTTTGACTGGGGCGGACAGAATGCCAGAATAAGGTAAAGCATGTCCTAAATCTAAGACTATGCACTTCAGCGTTCTTGCAGCAAGAGAAAGAGTAGATCCAGCAGTATTAATATCATAGTAATGTTGTGTCAATAACATTCCACTCAGGGAATCCTTCCTCACTCCCTGAGGAGAAAAGCGATCCCGACCACATATCCAGGTTCATCTCAAGTTCTGTTGTAGCGATCAGTGGATACACTGCCGAGTGTCGCGTTACCGTGGATCAGGTACGATCATTTTTCCTTCCTGCAGGGTTGCACACCTTACCACCACGCTCCGCTTAACTCGGCCGGCCACTTTCCTGGGTCATGGCCGGCCTCGGCCAAATTATACACCACAACCCTACCTACAGCTCAGCAGAGAGGTCTCCCGTCTGTCTACCTCCTAGCTCTCAGGGGTCTGTGGCCATCGCCCTGTGCACTCCGGTCTTTGCCTGCAGGGTGAAGCCAGGCACTATCCCTCCCTGGATGGAGCGTCCGTCCCGGCCCGAGGGGCTGAACTGGACGTCTGACAGAGCCTTTCGAGCTGAATGCTACGATTGCAAGTGCCCATAACTCTTCCCACGTGAATGTTAGTGCTATCCGGCCAAAGGCCCGACTCGGATCAACAATATCCAAATCGTTATCTGGATTAGGGGCTTGCGGTAACGAGAGAGAACTCACGTCGACTGTTGACCCTGTCGCCTCTCTCGAGGACTTATGGCAAGGGCTAAGAATGCCCGCCCGCGTCGTATTAGCTCACGGTAACCTCCAGTTCAATCCGACATCCCATCATTCCGCGGTTACCCCTCAGGTCGACTCGCCTTTCCAATATCACGTTGTAAAGTCATAGTAACCATCGTTAAGCGTGGTGTCTAACAACCAAGGGAACCCTGAGGAATCACCCTCAGTTGAATTCCACCTGATGTTTATCGTCAATGTGAAACGAAGGTAGGAATCCACCCACGAGGTCCACTCTTGAGGAGTTGCAAACAGTGTTGCTATCGGGGGTGGAGGAGGAGGAATCACCCTGATGACCATGACCGATTACAAACTAACAAGGTTATTATTAGAAGTGCTGACGAGGTTAATCACCCTCGCACTCGATAGTAACCCAGTAGTGTCGAGCAACTAAGGGGGTAATGTGCGGTGCCGGGCCTGGTCTTCGATCCCGTTGAATCGGGGATCTCTGAAATCCAGCGGGGCAGTCGGTGACAAGGTGGGGGTCACTGGTGGTCCTCTAACCAGCCTATACAAGCAAGTTTTGAAATAGGCTGGTAAGGTATAACAAAAAGGTTACAAAAATAGGCTATGCATCAGAATGGAGTAATCAATTACAGTAGCAAAATCTAATGCAAGCAGAAAAATAAATAGGCGATATCGGGATGATCAAAGGGGGGCTTGCCTGTTGCTCGTCGGCAAAGGTAAGGGTCGTCAGACAGCGATAGCCAATCACCGGAGCTGCTTCGCCTCGGATACTAACGTCGTACTCCACGGGCTCTATCGAGAGAGAAGAGGGGAGGAAACAGATAAATCAAGGCATACAAAGCAACCAGAGCTTGCTATGCTAACGCACATGCAAGGGTTGCCTAAAAGCCATGTCTAAAAGTCATATTAGTTATTTTAGGATTTAAGTTGGATTATTAACCGTGTTATATGCACTATTCACACTAACGGAGACGGGCGAAAAGTTATCAGGTTCACCTCCGTAGAGGGATCCCGTCAACAAAACAGACGGCACGTCAGCTTCGCCTCGTCGTTCTGATCCAAGCTTATGATGCAAAGTTTTTCGACCGAGCTACATATTATTTTTATGAATTTTAGAAGGTTTTAGATGAATTTCTGGATTATTTATATTAACAGTAATTAACCATAAAAGGTATGATTCAGCATGACGTGGGCAGGCGTTAGCAGCGTCACTGACCAGTTGACCAGTTCAACTGGGACCCACCAGCCAGTGACTGGGGCGCCCAGTCATCTGGTTGACCAGTCACTGGGCCCAATGGGTACCCACAATCAGTCTCTCAGTTTTTTACAATCAGTGATTACTAATCTAATAATCTGTTAAGACTGGGCACTAGTCTGTCAGTGGGTGAGCTAATTAAGCATCATTAATTGGATAGTTAACACTACAGTAAAAGGGCCCACCTGGTTCAGCCGCAGTGATTAGGGGCGGGGTTAGCTGCCTGGTGACCTGACGCAGAGGACTCCTCGGAGTTTTTGGACTCTGGGTGCGCCGGCGACCATGCGGAACACGGCGTGGCGTGGGAATCTCCGCCGAAAGCACTAACGGGCCTCAGCGGTTCGGCGCGCCGTTTTTGACCTACGAATCCGCCGGACCAGGTCGCTACTGTCGAGCCATGCAGCGGCGGAGGTGGCGGAGCTCGCGGGCGATGCGAAGAGCAGTCGGAGGCGCGTCGGGCTCCGACGATTTGCCGATGCGCGAGGCAAGCGGACGATCTAAAGGCCTCCGACGGCATCTACGGACCTCTGGAGCTGCCAACTGTTCCTCGCGCTCAAGCAGAGGGGGGCAGAAGCGAGGCACGACGGCCACGGCGGCAGGCCGGAGCAAACGAAGCACACGGCTGCCCTGTTCGGGCTCGAAATATGCAGCATGAATGGAGGGAGGGTAGTGGAGCCACCGTGGGGACGCAGGTTGTCCGGTGTAGACTTAGTATTCTTCAGAGGGAGCCAAATCGACACGCGACGACACGGAGGTCGGAGATGGGTACAGAATGCCGAAAGCAGCCAGAAGGAACGAGGTCGGGGTATACTTTTGCCAAGATGATCCTCGCGTGTTCCCATCGGCTTCCTCTTCTGGTTGATTAGACCACTGCACTTTGAGGAACTTGGTAACCTTCTGACGGGTCCGATTTCAGCTTCAATCGACGAATGCGATCGATGCTCCTTATAAGAAAGATCATCTTGCAATTGCAGAGCATCTCGGATCCACTGCTCTGTGCGGCAGATTTCCTTGAAGCATTTACTAAGATTTGCGACACATGGAATACTCCGTGGATATGAGAGAATTGCGGTGGCAACTCCAATCTATATGCCCACCTTCCATTTCTCGCAACATGCGGAACGGACCAATTTAGCATGGAGCTGCTTGCCTTTTTCCGAACGGTTGGTGCCCTTCATAGGAGTTGACTCTGCATAAGCTTGATCACCAGTTGATAAGTCAAACCAACCACTCGTTTGGATCATTTTTGCTCTTCTGGCAGTCCTTAGCCTCCTTGAGGTTTTCACAGACGATACCGGACTTGCTCTTCGGCGTGTTGAATAATATCCGGATCCACGACGTCGTTCCCAGTTTTCTTCTGACCATTCAGAGGGTTCGACACTTACGTCCATAAAGAACTTCGAAGGGGCCATTTTCAAGCTGGCTTGATAGCTGTTGTTATATAGAATTGGCATACGGGAGAGATTCTTCCCTACTTCTTTGCCGAAAGAAATAACACAATCTCGCAGCCTGTCTTCAACACTTGATTTATCATTCGAACTGCCTTGGGACTGTGTGGTTGATATGCCTGAACTCCAGGTGATATGAGTTCCCATAGCTCTGGAATCTTTCCCAGAACTTTGAGTGAAAGAACCGCCATCGGTCCGAACTGATCTGCCTTCGAATCCTGGGGAGTGAAACATTCTGGAGATATATAATTCGTGTGCTAACGACTGCCATTGATCATCTCCTTGACAGGCAGAAATGTTGCAACTTTAGAGAGTTGGTCGACTACGACAGAATAGCACTGAACCCTTCGTGACTTGGGAAGGCCAGTAATAAATCCAATCTGAACCTTATCCCATTTGTCCAGAGGAATAGGGGCGGTGCAGAATTCCAGCAGGCTTTTGATGTTCTGCCTTAACGCGACGACACACATCACATTCAAGTACATATCGAGCAATGTCCCTGCTTCATTCTACTCACCAGTACCTTTGACAGGAGTCACGATACTCTTGGTGCTACATACCAGCCCCTTGATGAATATCAAGTCGGTTCTCATGTGCCTCCTTCATGACCTTGTCAGTTCATTAGCTGCTCAAGCGAGTACGACAATGCGTGTCTCTGAAGTACAGGTTCCATCTTCAGACAGCGAGAAATCCTGTCTTTTCACGGTGAAGATCTTTCTTCATCAGATCAAGTTTCAGCATCTTTTGCTTGTGCAACTCTTAACAGCCTTTCTCAAGGTCTTTCACACCAACGGATTGTTTAAGGTTATCCTTGAGAACTTCTCTCGATATTTAGCTTTCGAAGCTCTTCAACCTAAGTGGTTGCCTCTAGCTGGACTTCAAGTTCCAGCATAGGTTTACGGCTCAAACCATCGCCTTACATTAGCCCTTGGCCAGGGGTAATAATAAATGACCCAATAATAGTCCGCAATGGCCTCCTCCATCTTTGCTGACGGAGGTTTCAGACATGCTGAGTGAACATACTTCAGACTTCTATGGTCCGTTAGTCTTCCCCCCGCAAACGTCCCGAGGAGGTCATGTCACCACAACTGCAGTGCATATGATGACAGCAGCTAGTTTCTAGATCATCCGGATACTTTCCTTCATCGCGGGCGCAACTGACTCGAGCCATAGGAATCACTTGTACGCTCTGCATTAGGACACAGCCTAATCCTTCAACGGGATGCGTCACAATAGATCACAAAAATCTTTGCGAGAATCTGGAGGAGCAAGTACTTGGCATTGGCAGATGTCAGCTTGTCTTGAGTGTATTGAAAACTTTTCTATATATTTTTCTTCTGTCATCAACATCAACACTTAACGCCCTGTGAAGCGATCATTCAGAGGCTTACAATCTTTGAGAAATTCTCGACAAAGCGTCGGCAACTAGCGTTGCAAGGCCGAGAAACATTCTCTACTTGCTGGCCCTGTGACATTCGTTGGTGAGTCCATCCAAGATAGCCTGAAACTCATTCTGGTTAACGTCTTTGCCATCCGTTGGAAATCACATGGCCGATGATTATGTCACTTCAATAACCAGAACTCGCATTTTGAATACTTGGCATACAGTTGATGTTCCAGCAGCTTTTCCAGTACAAGCCGAAGATGTTCGGCATGTTCTTCTCATTCTTCGAAAAACCAGAATATCATCCAGATACTACCACAAACGAATTTGGTCCGAGATAATCCAATGAAGATTATTCATTAACCCCGTGGAAAGGTTGCTGAGCATTGTTCAGAACCATAGCGAGTAACTAACTGGCTGTCTTCGGAATTCCCTTCACAACTCGGATCGGGGTATCCAATCTTCAATCAAGCTTAGAGAATACTTAGGAACCAGCAAGTTGATCATACGATCGTTGATTCTGGGGATAGTGATACTTTGTTCTGAATCGTTGCTTGATTGATAGGTCGGTATCCCTGAACCGCGCCGATTAGTCCAATCCTTCTTCTTGATGAAGAGTGAGGTGCTCCCCAAGCAGAGGAACTCTGGGGCGGATGAAACCTTTCTTAATTGACCTTGTCGATTTTCCTCCTCTTAAGTTCAAGAAGGTGGTGCGAGGCAATCTTATAAGGACGCTTCGCAATCGGGGTATGTGCCAGGCTTCAAGTCGATGACAAACTCGACGCTCCTACAGGGGGAAGTTCCTGGAAGTTTCTTCCGAAAATACAACCTGGAAATCACGAACACTGGAACTTCTCGATGCCTTCAGAGGTGAAGCAGTTCAATGCTTCAGAACATAATCTGATTCTTCTCCCGCATTCCTGAACTGTCCTAAAACGAGCTGAGTATCTGACTGTCTGGCCGGAAGAATGAGTGAGCTGACTGTCTTAGCTCACATCAATCAAAGCTTTATTTCGCTGTTAACCAATCCATGGCCAAGTGATGTCAATGTCGGAAGTCCAAGAGCAATAAGGGCAAGCAGAGAACATCAACCTTCAATTCTGATTTGATTGTTGGACTTACCATCTTGGTTTGCCACCTGGAACGGGGAGTACTAACTCTCCAATGGAGTGGGTAATGAGCTTCATGGTTAACTCATGCAATTGTTGCAAATTGCTGGGACCACAAGGAATGTATGCTCTGGTCAAAGAGAACAAAGCTGCCCTGAATTACCTGGAAGAGTTCCCATCATCCGATTTTAGGGGACGTCCGCAAAGCTTCTTCCAGTTTGAACATGAGTTGACCTGCGCCACCGTCCCATAGCAAGCGGCCTGGCCTTTCATTTCGCTGGAATGATGGGTGTTCGATGCCCCTTCCTACGCCAACATTAGAACGCGATTGCATTCGCGGCTGATCCGAGCGACAGTTTATTAGCAGGTGCCCTGGCTTGTCCACACTTTGCGGCATAACACCATCATTATGGGGAAGGACTACATAGATTGATTTCCACTTTGATTTCTAGCTAGACTATGCGGCGCGCAGACGAGGGCAACTAAGAAGGTCTCGGTGTAGGTGGCAGGTCGGTGGATGAACATTGTGTGGGATCCAGTACTCGTCGTTTTTAGCAGGATGAACCAGTAGGATGATCCAACCATCACGAGTGCGTTTGCAGGACACTCCTGGTATTTAGCCAGCCAGTTTCACTCGGTATAGCTTGACCTACAGCGTATCAAAGTCCTCAACAATCAATGACAACCTAAGTGCGAGCTGTATTCGGAACGCAGTCCTTCACCATGATTTCTCCTGCTGCGGGCGTCAGTTGTCGATGTCATCTTTAGCATAACGGGAAATAATTCGAGAAATTTCCTCTGTAATTTCATCCACAGTCATTGTGCCCTGTGTGAGTTTTACGAACTCCTCGCTCTGCTTCTCTAGTCCGATAAGACCTTGAGGAATGTACCACGTGCACGAAAGGGCTGACTGAAATTCTGCCAAGTTGGGTATATATTCGGCAGGCAACTATACCCTTGTGGTCTTTCCCACCATTGAGCAACTAGACCTTTAAGTGGACATGTGCAAAGATACGTAACTGTCAGGGCAACATTAGCTGGACTGTCCATCTCAACAGTATTTCACTAAGCCAATCATCAGCAATCCATAGGATTGGTGGAGTTTGCGGAAAACGACGGTTTTGAGGCTCACGAATCACCGTATGGAGAAGAGAGTGGGGAAGATTGTGGAATTCGGTGAGGAGTCGGTAGGGGAACTACAGAAAGAGGTAGGTGGGGTGACGAAGGCCATTGGCAAGTTTGCAGACTGGTGCTGAGCATTCTGTTGGGATTGAGCCATTATCTGGTCATAAACTGATTGTTGAGTTCAACTGCTGCCCTCATTCTTGTCAGCAATATAAGTGGAGGTGGAGGATCATCAGTCCATCCTGCCAATTAAACAGGGGCATTTTAGCAAAGAAAACTGGCATGTGTATGGAGTTATTCAATGATTACTAACGGAGATGAACAGCAGGCATCAGGTGCATATTAGTAGTCATTTAAGACATACAGAACTATGCACGGGAGTTTGGAACGACAAACGGCGGCAGGAGTTTCGGAAACGCACGCAGCTATACAAGGCTAGGCGGCCGCATGCACGCGGTAAGGAAGTACACACGGATCATAGCAAATGGCTACATCACGTCGGAGAAAATTATTGGAGCGGTCAATCTGCAAGGCAACACTGGTGGCTCTCGAAAAAGGATCTGTAAGCAAAGACCTGGCCCACAATCTTGAAGCAGGGGGTAATTTCATACCCGGTGGATGTATATCCAAGAGAACGCTAATGTTGGAAGTTAGTAAAATTATCGCCGAATGAAGAGAGATGCAGAGTCCCAGAGTTAAGATGAGGAGTTAAAAGATCCTAATACCAACCACGCAATTGGGATTGTGGGCCCGTAAGCCACACATCCAAGTTAGTAAAATAGTTTTTGACGACGAGATCTCAACTTCGGCCAAGGAAGTTGGAAAGGGGGATTCTTAGAGGGCCAGTCGGCTCTGATAACCCCACCGTACGCCCCGGCTTAATCGTGCACTAATCATACACAGCAAATGCACACGGATCAAGCCTAAGGACTCACTTGAATATACAACACACTCCTAAAACATACCATAAAGGCAACTATCAAGCTATATTACAAGCCATGGGCCTCGAGGCTCGAATACATAAAGCTTGATGCCAAACACGCAATCAGCTGAATCGTCAATACTGAGTACAATTAAAAGAGAAACAGAAATGCCTTTATGAAGGCGGGGCAAAAAAAACACTACGATCGAAATGCGCAGCCTCGGCTGGGACCCTCCGATCCTACTCCTGGTCGTCTGCCAGCTCGTAGAATATACCCACCTCGAGGTGGTAGTAGCGAATCGTCGTGCGGGGGCAAGCTGTCTCACGGGGCTCTGTCCTCTGGTTGCAACCAAATGGATATGGGGGAAAAGAAAGCAAAGCAACGTGGATAACTCATCCGAAGTTACTCGCAAGCATAGATCTAACACTACATATGCAAACTTATCAAAGAAGGCTTATATGTGGACTGGGCTGCAGAATGCCAGAATAGAGGAAAGCCTAGTTTACTTATCGGAAGCTACGAAACTTACATCTTCAGCGGTCTTTTGGCAAGCAATAGAAGAGAGTAGACATCATAGTATACTAATAGTAGGGTTTGTGGTCACAGTAACATCGTCGCCCAGGGATGCCTTCCTCGACTCCCTGCTGAGAAAGCGATCCGGAGCCACATATCCCCAGGTATCACTTCAAGTTTCTAGTTGTTATCGATCGGGATACAACTCCGAGTGTCCGTTCCCCGTAGGACAGGCTATCGACATGTTTTTTCCCTGCAGGAGGCCACCACTTACCCCACCACGCTCTGCTTAACTCCACCGGACACCACTTTCCTTCTCGGGTCATGCCGCCATCTGGCCAAACGATACCCCGCAAACCTACCTACAGCTCAGTCAGAGATGTCCCCCTTCGGTCTAACCTCCTAAGCGCTCAGGGGTCTTGGGCCATCGCCCTAGCACTCCGCTCCGGTCGTTTGCGTGCAGGGTGAAGCCAGGCACCCTCCCTCTCCTGGATGGTGCCGTCCTTCCCGGCCGGCGAGGCTGAACTGACGTTGACAGAAGCTTTCGGCTGAATGCTACGATGCCAGAGTCCCATAACTCTTCCCACGTGATGGTTAGTGCCTATCCCGGCCAAGGCCGCTCGGATCAATATCCAAATCATTAGTGATTAGGGGCTTTTGCGTAAACGAGCAGAGACTCACGATCGTGTGACCCCACCACCCCATCTCGGGACTTGATGGCAAGGGCTAAAATCCCCGGCCACGCCTCATATCTTCTCTCACGGGTAACCTCCAGGTCAATCCGACATCCATCATTCTAGAGGTAACCCCTCAGGGTCGACCCGCCTTCCAAGTACAAAGTTTTAAAGTCATAGTAACCATGTACGCGTGTGTCTAACACCAGGGAACCCTGAGGAATCAACCCTTGATGGAATTCCCACTGATGTATCGCTCAGGTGAAACGAGGAGGAATCACCCCTCGAGGTCGCACTCTTAGGAGTTTGACCGACATGTCGCTATCGCGGGGTGGAAGAAGGGAATCCCCACACTCGATGACCACGCTATTACAAACTGCAAGGTTTCAATCAAAGTGTCGGACGAGGGTATCACCTCGTGCACTCGTAGAACCCAGTAGTGTCGTGAGAACTCAAGGGGGTAATGTGCGTGCCGGGGGCGGTCCTTCGATCCCTTGATCGGATCTTCTGATAATCCAGCGGGCTGAGTCAGGACAAGTGTGGGGGTCACTGGTGGGTCTCTACACATGCCTATACTAAGCAGTTTGAAATAGGTAGTAAGGTATCAACAAACAGGTAACAAAACAAGTGCTATGCATCAGAATGGGAGTCCATCATACAGTCAAAATCTAATGCAGTAAGAGAAACTAGAATAGGCGATATCGGGATGATCAAAGGGGGCTTGCCTGTTGCTCGGCGGCAAAGGCAGGGTCGTCAGAAACGCGCCCAATCAACGGAGTGCGTCGGTCTCGGAGACTACGTGGTACCACGGGCCTCTAGCAGAGAAGAAAGGGGGAGGAAACAATAATAAATGGCAACAAACAACACATGCTAGACTTTCTATGCTAACGCGCAGTGCAGGGTTGCCCCCCCCTAAAAAGCATTTCTGCCCCCCCTTGCCGCCGGAGTTCGAGTTGCCGCCGGAGCAGGTCATCATCCGCGAGGACGGCGATCCGGATGACACCCCGAGGTACCACGTGGCCCCACGGGCGTCAGAGGCGGCGGCGGCCGCGAGGGAGGCCGCCGAGGTAGTGGCCGCAATCGAAGCGGCCGCGGCGATGGCGGCAGAGCAGACGGCGATGGCGCCGGCGGAGTGGGAGGAGGCGCCGGCGGTGATGGCGGAAGGGGCGGCGGCAGACGCGTAGGAGCAGGTGGAGGTTCCCGACGACGGCGGCATCGACTGGGATGACGTCTTCGCGGACAGCAGCGACGACGACGGCGGCGACGGCCCGATCGTGATCGACCTCCTCGATAGCGACGAGGAGTAGTTTTTTTATGTCATTTTTAGTTTAATTTCGTTATGTCGTTCTAAGCCTAAGTAGTAGTCTTTTATGTATGAACTTATCATTATCGTTTAAAGTTCGCTGGACTATGTAAAATATCTATCTATGTTGAACGAAATTTGAGTGAAAAAAAATTTCGTCCATTTCATTCGAGAGAGTGTTGATTCGATGATGCATTTGTACACGAATATATGGTAAGATGAAAAATGTTGAAAAATAATAATAAAACATAAGAAATAAGGCGTACAGAAAATATGGCTTCAAGAAAACATGGAACAAACACGTGAAATACCGGCACACCGGAACGGTGCTGGTTGCACTAGGGGTACGTGATCTCATGCATGAAACGAGACCAATTTTTTTGAGGGTGTGTGCATGCCCAATGTAGGCCCCCACGTAAGATATGAATGAAATCGGACACCGAACGCATGTCGCGTTACGTCCGAGCAGTGTTTTATGGTTTTTTCGCCTGGAAAACCCTAGAACTGCATCGGATGTACAAAAATACCGAAAATTGTCGTGCGTGCTACCCATGGTGCCTGGAGTACGTGCAAAAAGTTGGGGGTCATTCGTCAAGGTGAAAAAAAGTCTTTGAGAGTAGCCCTACCGCACACGGACGTGCTGGTTGCACTAGGGGTACGTGATCGCATGCATGAAACGAGACCAATTTTTTCGAGTGTGTGGCATGCCTAATGTAGGCCCTCCCACGCAAGTTGAACGAAATCGGACCCCGAACTGCATTCGTGTCACATCTGGCATGTTTAGGGTTTTTTTCGCCGAAAACCCTAGAAAATGCATCACGTCAAAAAATAAACACGCAAATTATCGTGTGTGCTCCCATGGTGCCGGGAGTACGTGAAAACTTAGGGGGTCATTCGGCCGAGGTGAAAATAAAACGTCTTTGAGAGTAGCCCTACCGGCACACACCGCACGGTCTTGGTGTCACTAGGGGTACGTGATCGTTTGCATGAAACGAGACCATTTTTTTTGAATGTGTGTGCATGCCCAATGTAGGCCCCCACGCATGATATGAATGAAATCGGACACCGAACGCACGTCGCGTCACGTCCGGGCAGTGTTTTAGGGTTTTTTCGCCTCGAAAACCCTAGAAAATGCATCGGACGTCAAAAAATACCAAAAATTGTCGTGCGTCCTACCCATGGTGCCTGGAGTACGTGAAAAAAGTTTGGGGTCATTCGGCCGAGGTGAAAAAAACCGTCTTTGAGAGTAGCCCTATCGGCACACCGGAATGGTGCTGGTTGCACTAGGGGTACGTGATCGCATGCATGAAATAAGACCAATTTTTTCGAGGGTGTGTGCATGCCCAATGTAGGCCTCCACACAAGATATGAATGAAATCGGAGACCGAACGCACGTCGCGTCACGTCCGGACAGTGTTTTAGGGTTTTTCACCTGGAAAACCCTAGAAAATGCATCGGACCTCAAAAAATATTGAAAATTGTCGTGCGTGCTCCCCATGGTGCATGGAGCACATGGAAAAAGTTTGGTGTCATTCGGTGGAGGTGAAAACAAACGTCTTTGAGAGTAGCCCTACCGGCACACCCGAACAGTGCTGGTTGCACTAGGGATATGTGATCGCATGCATGAAATGAAACCAATTTTTGCGAGGGTGTGTGCATGCCCATCGTAGGCCCCCACGCAAGGTTTGAACGAAATCGGACACCGAACGCACGTTGCGTCACGTCCGGGCAGAGTTTTAGGGTTTTTTCGCCGGGAAAACCCTAGAAAATGCATCGGACGTAAAAAAATACCGAAAATTGTCGTTCGTGCTCATCATGGTGCTTGGAGTACATGGAAAAAGTTAGGGGTCATTCGGAGGAGGTGAAATAAAAACGGTCTTTGAGAGTAACGCTGCCGGCACACCGGAACGGTGCTAGTTGCACTAGGGCTATGTTATCGCATTCACCAAACAAAACAAAATTTTGCGAGGGTGTGTGCATGCCCAATATAGGCCCCCACGCAAGGTATGAACGAAATCGGACACTGAACGCACGTTGCGTCACGTCCGGGCAGTGTTTTAGGATTTTTTTCACCAGGAAAACCCTAAAAAATGCATCGAACGTAAAAAAATACCGAAAATTGTTGTGCGTGCTCCCCATAGTGCATGGAGCACATGCAAAAAGTTTGGTGTCATTCGGTGGAGGTGAAACAAAACATCTTTGAGAGTAGCCCTACCGGCACACCCAAACAGTGCTGGTTGCACTAGGAATACGTGATCGCATGCATGAAACGAAACCAATTTTTGCGAGGGTGTGTGCATGCCTAATGTAGGCCCCCACGCAAGGTATGAATGAAATCGGACACCGAACGCATGTTGCGTCACGTCCGGGCAGAGTTTTAGGGTTTTTTCGCCGGGAAAACCCTAGAAAATGCATCGAACGTCAAAAAATACTGAAAATTGTCATGCGTGCTCCCCATGGTGCATGGAGCACTGATGGAAAAAGTTTGGTGTCATTCGGTGGAGGTGAAAAAAAAACGTCTTGAGAGTAGCCCTACGGCACACCCGAACAGTGCTGGTTGCACTAAGGATACGTGATCGCATACATGAAATGAAACCAATTTTTACGAGAGGGTGTGTGCAAGCCAATGTAGGCCCCATGCTAGATTTGAACAAAATGGACACGAACGAACGTTTCGTCATGTCCGGGCAGAGTTTAGGGTTTTTTCGCCGGAAAACCCTAGAAAATGCATCGGATGTTAAAAAATACCAAAATTATCGTGCGTACTCCCCATGGTGCATGGAGCACATGGAAAACTTTGGTGTCATTCGGCCGAGTGAAAAAAAATGTCTTTGAGAGTAGCGCTAACGGCACACACGAACAGTGCTGGTTGCACTAGGGATACGTGATCGATGCATAAAACGAAACCAATTTTGTGAGAGTGGTGTGCATGCCCAATGTAGGCCCCCACGCAAGGTTTGAACGAAATCGGACACCGAACGCACGTTGCGTCACGTCCGGGCAGTGTTTTAGGGTTTTTTTCGCCGGAAAACCCTAGAAAATGCATCGGACGTAAAAAAATACCGAAAATTGCTGTGCGTGCTCCCCATGGTGCATGCAGCACGTGGAAAAAGTTTGGTGTCATTCGGTGGAGGTGATAAAAAAACGTCTTTGAGAGTAGCCCTACCGGCACACCCGAACAGTGCTGCTTGCACTAGGGATAATTGATCGCCCAGGCCAGAAAACGAAACCATTTTTTGCGACAGTGTGTGCATGCCCAATGTAGGCCCCCACACAAGGTTTGAATGAAATCGGACACCGAAGGCACGTTGCGTCACGTCCGGGCATTGTTTTAGTGTTTTTTTCGCCGGGAAAACCCTAGAAAATGCATCGGACGTCAAAAAATACCGAAAATTGTCGTGCGTGCTCCCCATGGTGCATGGAGCACGTGGAAAAAGTTTGGTGTCATTCGTTGGAGGTGAAAAAAAAAGTCTTTGAGAGTAGCCCTACCGGCACACCCGAACAGTGCTGGTTGCACTAGGTATACGTGATCGCATGCATGAAACGAAACCAATTTTTGCGAGGGTGTGTGCATGCCAAATGTAGGCCCCCACGCAAGGTTTGAATGAAATCGGACAACGAACGCACGTTGCGTCACGTCCGGGCAGCGTTTTCGGGTTTTTTCGCCGGAAAACCCTAGAAAATGCATCAGACGTCAAAAAATACCGAAAATTGTTGTGCGTGCTCCCCATGGTGCATGGAGCACATGGAAAAAGTTTGGTGTCATTCGGTGGAGGTGAAAACAAACGTCTTTGAGAGTAGCCCTACCGGCACACCCGAACAGTGCTGGTTGCACTAGGGATATGTGATCGCATGCATGAAATGAAACCAATTTTTGCGAGGGTGTGTGCATGCCCATCGTAGGCCCCCACGCAAGGTTTGAACGAAATCGGACACCGAACGCACGTTGCGTCACGTCCGGGCGTGTTTTAGGGTTTTTCACCTGGAAAACCCTAGAAAATGCATCGGACCTCAAAAAATATTGAAAATTGTCGTGCGTGCTCCCCATGGTGCATGGAGCACATGGAAAAAGTTTGGTGTCATTCGGTGGAGGTGAAAACAAACGTCTTTGAGAGTAGCCCTACCGGCACACCCGAACAGTGCTGGTTGCACTAGGGATATGTGATCGCATGCATGAAATGAAACCAATTTTTGCGAGGGTGTGTGCATGCCCATCGTAGGCCCCCACGCAAGGTATGAATGAAATCGGACACCGAACGCATGTTGCGTCACGTCCGGGCAGAGTTTTAGGGTTTTTTCGCCGGGAAAACCCTAGAAAATGCATCGAACGTCAAAAAATACTGAAAATTGTCATGCGTGCTCCCCATGGTGCATGGAGCACGTGGAAAAAGTTTGGTGTCATTCGGTGGAGGTGGAAAAAAAAACGTCATTGAGAGTAGCCCTACCGGCACACCCGAACAGTGCTGGTTGCACTAAGGATACGTGATCGCATACATGAAATGAAACCAATTTTTACGAGGGTGTGTGCAAGCCCAATGTAGGCCCCATGCTAGATTTGAACAAAATCGGACAGCGAACGAACGTTTCGTCATGTCCGGGCAGAGTTTTAGGGTTTTTTTTCGCCTGGAAAACCCTAGAAAATGCATCGGATGTTAAAAAATACCAAAAATTATCGTGCGTACTCCCCATGGTGCATGGAGCACATGGAAAAACTTTGGTGTCATTCGGCCGAGGTGAAAAAAAAATGTCTTTGAGAGTAGCGCTACCGGCACACCCGAACAGTGCTGGTTGCACTAGGGATACGTGATCGCATGCATAAAACGAAACCAATTTTTGTGAGAGTGTGTGCATGCCCAATGTAGGCCCCCACGCAAGGTTTGAACGAAATCGGACACCGAACGCACGTTGCGTCACGTCCGGGCAGTGTTTTAGGGTTTTTTTCGCCGGAAAAACCCTAGAAAATGCATCGGATGTAAAAAAATACCGAAAATTGCTGTGCGTGCTCCCCATGGTGCATGCAGCACGTGGAAAAAGTTTGGTGTCATTCGGTGGAGGTGATAAAAAAACGTCTTTGAGAGTAGCCCTACCGGCACACCCGAACAGTGCTGCTTGCACTAGGGATACGTGATCGCAGGCAAGAAACGAAACCATTTTTTGCGACAGTGTGTGCATGCCCAATGTAGGCCCCCACACAAGGTTTGAATGAAATCGGACACCGAAGGCACGTTGCGTCACGTCCGGGCATTGTTTTAGTGTTTTTTTCGCCGGGAAAACCCTAGAAAATGCATCGGACGTCAAAAATACCGAAAATTGTCGTGCGTGCTCCCCATGGTGCATGGAGCACGTGGAAAAAGTTTGGTGTCATTCGTTGGAGGTGAAAAAAAAAGTCTTTGAGAGTAGCCCTACCGGCACACCCGAACAGTGCTGGTTGCACTAGGTAACGTGATCGCATGCATGAAACGAAACCAATTTTTGCGAGGGTGTGTGCATGCCAAATGTAGGCCCCACGCAAGGTTTGAATGAAATCGGACAACGAACGCACGTTGCGTCACGTCCGGGCAGCGTTTTCGGGTTTTTTCGCCGGAAAACCCTAGAAAATGCATCAGACGTCAAAAAATACCGAAAATTGTTGTGCGTGCTCCCCATGGTGCATGGAGCACATGGAAAAAGTTTGGTGTCATTCGGTGGAGGTGAAAAAAAACGTCTTCACTGTCGGGGTCTCCTTCGGCGGGCGAGGTGGGACTAAACTAGTGGCCCTACCCCCTCCCCCGCGTCGTTACCGTCCGCCCCCCTCCTCCACCCCGTGTCGTTCTGGGGGCCAGCCCAATCATTGAATTGTGGGCGGCCGAGGAGAATGACACGACTTGTAATTTTGATATTTAAGACATTTCTTTATTGTAATGTGGCATGATTTTGCATGTTTCGCAACTAAATAAACGTGTTGTGGTCGGTACTAACTACAATATTTGCATCATTATGAGTGATGATTCTGTGATGAATTTTCAACTTGATTTATTGAGATTGTATATGCTATATGATTATGTGATGATGACTCCGCCGTCTGTTGGCTCTTAGATGCACATGTAAATGGAGGCGGCCACCCGCTTGTATGAGGAAAAATATTTGAGTTCCAAAACAAATGCCCGACCTTCGCTCATGGCCCCATAGAGGACTGTACAACCAACCCAAATCGAGCCCGAAGGCGACTCGGGCGGTCAATTCGGCCCGCTAATGGGCCCACAAGCGAGGCCCAACGGGGCTGACAAGGCGCTGGTAAGAGAGGAGCTCGGGAGCGTACGCCGACGCGGCTATTTAAGCCGGTCGGCGCGCCCTTCCGTTGGCGAGGTGGGACTAAATAATCGCTGCCACTCCATGCGGTCGACGCAACCCTTAGGATGCTCGATTTATCCACCGTGGGCGCCCGGCCCAGTTCGGCCCAACACGAAAGCCCCCGACTCGCCCCCTTCCCCGGCCCACTCACCCTCCCCTCGCGCGCACGGCGCACCGGCGCATCTCTTTAGTCCCACCTCGGAAGCGGGCGGGGGCGACGACCGGCTTAAATAGCCCGGCGTGGTAGGGAGGTCGAACTCCTCTGCTACCACTGCCTGACCTCGCCGCCCCGTTGGACCCAGCTGCTGGGTCTTTGCTGGGCCCTATGGACCTCCCGAGTCGCCTGCATAGGCTTGATTTGGGATGGAAAATATCCAAGTCAGGTCCAGCAGCTGCCGGTCGGGCATTTTTTTTTTCCACAGCGCCGGTCAGGCGGGGAAGGCACATGTACAGCAATGACCATTAACGCTGGTCAGGCAAAATGAACAGTATTTAAAAAATGTGAACTCTATCACACAGCAGTACAAAAAACATGGTAATTCATTCAACAAATATGATGTGTCATATCATATATGTTCACATAAATATTTTGATCAAACATAAACAAATCACTTATTAAGTTTTCTGGCACACACGTACGAATAAAAAACAATATAGGTTATTCAGACATGACTCGTGCGACCACTTTTCTTCTTTTAACAAACCAAGCTGCTTCTCTACGCCCGATTCCTGAACAAAATATAAAGAAATGGCTGAGAAAATATAGTCGGTGAAATCAAATTAGCAACATAACAAAAATAAGAAGGTAGCAGCTTACTTCTCATTCAGACGACATGTAGCCTTGTTATGACCTGGGAGACTACACAGACTGCACAAAGGACCACTTTTCTTCTCTCTAAAATCTTTTGGCCTACCATTCTTCGTAACATCGGGGCCCCCTTTGACCGCCCCTTCTTAGGTGCACCCTTCGTCGAAACTTTCTCAGGATCACCAATACCAGGTTCAACTTGTTGCGCCTGACTTGCCTCCTTCATAAGCATAGCATACCTTCTACTTCCTATAAGTTCCTCCTCTGAAATCTTTTTCTGCGCTATTATGTTGTCCAGACACTTCATCAACTCGTCGAACAAGAAGGGATCATTTGCTGCAACATGAGCAGCTTCTGCGGTTTTTATGGTTATTTGACTATACCGTTCTCTCTCTAATGGCACTGACCAACCCCATCCAAACATATCACTCTTCCGCTGCACAGGCAACCCATCTCTCGTATTTTTGGACAACCGATGAAGGACACAACACTTGGGTATTTCAGTTATGCTCAGATGATGGAGAACAAAGAGAATATGTTTGCATGGCAGCCCTTTCCGAACCATCCTAAGACAACTGCATGTTATAGTTTCTTCTGAGTTACCTGGTGACGGTGTCCTGGACTAGGGGGTACTCACCATGTCACCTCCCGACCAATGGGTTGGGCCGAGGACCCCCGTGGCGGTTCACTAATGGGCCAGTTCGGACAGCCGATGACATATACGAGGAAGATTCCACAAGACTTGGTGATAAGGACAAGGACTCCTCTCCACCAACGTAGCCGACTAGGACTCTTGTTATCCTAGGCCTCCAGTACATTATATAAGCCGAGGCCAGGCTCGTTGATAGATAGATCATGACATTACTCATCATACCCCTTGGGTTTAGACCACAACATATGATCTCGAGGTAGATCAACTCTGTGCCTTGATACTTCATCAATATAAACAAGATCAGGACGTAGGGTTTTACCTCCATAGAGAGGGCCCGAACCTGGGTAAAACACCGTCTTCATCGTCTCTGTTACCATCGATCCTAGATCCACAACTCGGGATCCCCTACCCCGAGGTCTGCCGGTTTTGACACCGACAATGGTGCTTTCATTGAGAGTTCCGTTGTATGATCGGCAATGGATCAATGGCTGGTCTGCAGATCAACTGCGACGTCGGCGTCTTCATCGTCGGCTCGACTGGTCACCTCGGCTGGGCCGAGGACCAGGCTCCTCTTTGGATCGTCAAGATCGGACATATGTCCTCGTCAACATCAACTCCGATCTCTATCAAGATCGTGGAGGAATCATCCATATATCTCGGGGGCTCAACTTCAACATTGTCCTCGGGCGACCGTGCTGTTTTTCTATACAGCGGATTCGTGTTCGCTGTCGCCACCTCCTTGAGCGTCGGTTTGACGATTGCTTCGTTGAAATAGTGCGGAATTGAGTATATAACAACCCTGTAAAATTTCATCACGTTCCGATGAAGGAACCTCCGGGGATCTACGATATACCGGAGCCCTGTCGAATCTGGACGAGAATCTGGATGAGTTTAGGGCGTAGAGTCCAGCATCTAGCTCGGACGTCCTTTGGAAGATCCAACCATTGATCGGCTGCGGAATTCCTGTATCTACCACCCCTCAAAATTTCAGCTCGATCCGACCGTTCAAACCGCGGGAAACCTCCGATGAGCGCATCGATTTTCTGATCTGTTTTCTGCGCGAATACGAATCCGACCCGAATTCATATTTCTTCATGAACGGGATATTGGACAACCTTTTTGGAGGAATCTCTTTCTAGGGTATTGTGTTTTGTTTCCGAACACATGCTCACAAATTTTGCTCCTTTTCGGAGGTAACCTTCACCGTTGCGCCGGTGTCAAACCAGCCTGACAACGTTGCTGCACGGCCGCCGACCTGCGCCAGACGGGTCGTCGCTTCATCGAGCCGAACTCAACCCCTTCGGATCATTATCTCGGCAAGCCGAACAAGAGTTTGGCATCGTGAAGGGTAAATCATCACCAACATTATCGCCCCACGAATTATACGGAGCGGGCAAACCGGCATCGCTGCATAGTCACTTCATCAAGCGGGCATCAACCGCGTCACAAGATCAGGCCCACGACGGCATCGCTGCACTATTGCTTCTTCAAGCCTGGATGTGACCTCTGCGTCCGAAGATCAGAAGTCAATTCCGGCCGGACTCGCCTCTCTTATCCCGTATCCAACTTCAATCCTGGACGCGACTTCGGCGTCCGAACATCAGGAGTCAACCCTGGCCGGACTCGCCCATCGCACCATAGTACCGGAGGACGATTCCGAAGAATTCCCAAATACTAATCCGGCTGACCAAGCCGATATCCACCACGCCGATCTGCTTCGACACCTCGGCCGGCATGGGGCTGCAAACATCATACTACCGACCTGCCCCGGCACCTCGGCTAGACCGGGGGCTTCGACATCTCTTCATCAACCTACTCCGGTGACTTCGGCGTCACCAGCCAACCAGCTTCGTCACGTTAGCTGTACCAGGGGCTTCGCCTCGCCACATCAACCGCGTGGCATCACCACCTCATCAAGCCGAACTCCTCGCTCGGTTACCTTGGGCTTGGGGGCTGGGACCTTGGCTAGGCTGCGGACTACGTCTTTGTCCCGCCACGAGCTCGGACCTCATCAACAATACCGAGCACATTAACCAGCTAAGTCGCCTCCATGCTCAGTTTTTTTTCTTTAAATTTTTTTTTATTTTATTTCTTGTTCGGTTCAACCAAACATTATATTTGTGTTAAACAAAAAAGTTGTTCGTTCAAACGTTGATTGTTAAACACTTCTTTTTTCTGCCGAGCTCTTCGTCACCTCGGTCATGAGGGTTTTTTCTCACCACGGCTGGACTTGGGGGCTTCGCCTCACCGCATCGACCGTACGGCATCGCCACTTCATCAAGCCGACCTTTTCGCTCGGGCACCTCGAAATCGGCTTGGGGGCTGGGACCTCGACCCGCTGCAAGCTCGGCCCGCGTCATCAATGCCGAACACATTAACCAGCTAAGTCACTTTCATGCTCAAAGCTTTTAAACTTTTAATTTGTGTTCGGTTTGACCATGCTCGCATACGTTGTTTGAAACTCTACCCATGTTAAACTGGGGGCTCTTAAAATTTATATGAGCCATTTTATAATAAATGTGTTTTCTTCTCAGTCGTTGCAAAGTCTTTTTCTACTACTCCTTTCTCGACTCGAGTGTGTGGTCAATAGCCGGATAGCCTGGCTTCTCTCTAAAGCCGCTCGAGTTTAGTTCGCTAAACTGGCATGAGAAGCACTCCGCCTTCGGGATAGGAGGTTGAAGCCGAAGGCTGACCCGCTTGCAGTCTTGAGTTCGGATGTGTCAAGTTAAAACACGACAGAAGCACAAACTAATTTTAAGACCAATGTTCGGATTGGCACCAAAAACTTGTTTTAGTTCGGACGTAAAGATTTTACTGAAGTTTTTTGGTTTTCCAAGCCTATAGCACTTTTAACCTATTTGTATGTTTCCAGCATAAGTCTTGCAGTGCAACGCGGGACACCCTTAGAGATTCGGCAAAAACATTCTCGGATATTGTTATATATGCACTGGTTTCGAATTGTGTCTTCGGTCAATAGTTGGGTTGCCCGGCTCCTGTGCTTACCTCCTATGTTCCGCTTTGTTCGGCTAGGTGTGCAAAGGGAGAACCACTGCGATTGTGCTTCCAGCTCGAATGGTTAAGCACCTCAGTGGAGAAAGCCGAAAACTGACTGTCACAATAGGCGTCAACTGGTCAGCGATCCGATGACGGTGTCACACTATAGATCGATACCGATTACCCCGTGTTAAACGATGGGCCTTTCATAATATTGGCCGAAGTGTTAATGGCTAGACTTCGGTCGATGCCGAACACTAACCGGGGGCTCATAGCTAGCTTTCCCAGTTTAAAGCTCCTATGACTAAGTGAAAGTTATAAAGCCCGCATATCTGATTGCCTCGTTTCCGCTAACACAACCGCCATCGGGCACCGAGACGTCGGCTAAGGGTTGTTTTGTTATTGCGGAAACACCCTGCGTAGCATCTACAAGGGGGTGGAAGCCGATGATGGGCCACTTTCAACTGATAAACGGTCGCAACGGAGTCAAAATAATCATATCGTCGGCCTTTGTGTTTAGTATACGAGGGCTGCCTTCCGTAATCATCGTTAT
>JAAAXO010000146.1:78028-101283 GCA_011799875.1 Thinopyrum elongatum | reverse complement strand
GTTTGGGAGCAGGAGGGCGGGAGGGAGGGGTAGGGATCTGGACAGGGGGAGGTGGTGGATCGGGATTGGGGGAGGTGGGGGGTTTTTATTTGGTTTGTCGCTGCCCGGTTCGGGAGTTCGGGAACATCCCGTCGGGCCCTTACAGGGCTGACTGTGATCCAAATAGTTATTCTAATCCCAGGATTAGAATAGTGTTATATATGTGTGTGTGTTATTCTTCTGTAGACAGACCAAATCACACGGCTCATTAGCAGCAATCGTATGTGTATTATGGTCTTCCCACACATTTCTGATTAGGCCATGTTTCCGCCGCATCCACAACATCTGTTCAGTTGAAATGTTTCTGTTGCTTGTATCGCAAACATTTCATACGAGTGAACTATATGCCTCCATCGCACCACACCTTGATTGAGCTGACCAATTTCTATTGTGTTGCCTAATCGCACACAGTTCATCCTAGTGAAACGTATGCCGTATATCACACACCCTCATCTGGCTGCCCGTTTATGTGTTCTGCCTCATCGCAAACAGTTCTGCTGGATTAACCCATTGCCACGCATCACACACGCAACTCTAATATGAAACATGTTGATGTCACCGCCATAGCAAACGTTTTGTATCTTTTTTGACGGTTTATTACATCACCGTTTGTGATAATGCATCACACACAGTTGTGTCGAAGGTCTTGATTGGACTGTCGCGGTTTGGACCAACCTGTAGTATGTTACTAGAAGACGACTTCTTCTATCTACTAGATATTTCAAGCAATTTTTTCCAGTGTCCTATCTCTTTGCAGTAAAAACATGAAGTCTCATGAGAGTATCTCAACCCTTGTTATATTGGTGTTGCGCATGACTCTCCTCTGATCTTTCGATTTATTAATTCTCTTTTCTGTAACACAGTGTCCATGCAAGCTAACATAATACTCTTGACAACACTGAAATCATTCTTGTGAGATAAAAACACGTCGATGACATCTTGCGATGCTCCAAGTGCCGGGTAGTCACCAAGTGGTTGATCCAGCACATATTCTTTCTTTGCACTCCTGGGAACGCATCTTAGAGTGTGGACCCAATCCTCATAGTTTCCACCATTCTCAGCTAACTTTTCTTTCTCAAATAGTGGTGCTAATTGAAACTATTGCCAGCCATTGATATACCACAATAATCACAAGATTCAATTTTAGACACAATTCATAATTAATATTGCACTAGTTTATAATAGAAAAATAAGGTGCACTCCCACTCAAATTAATATCTCTCATAATTAATTGTGAGTATTCAAGATCCAAGTCTAGTTCTCAGTCATTGATGTGGACATCACTGATGACAAGAATTTTTTACCGGTGGGAAAACTTTTGCCGACCATATCTCCATATGACTCTTGTTCATCTTTTGATGCTTTGCGCTCCGAGCTCAGAACAATTCTGCTAGAACTTCAAGACAACCGAGTGTTATCTGCACATATGGTCTGACCATCCCCGTCTTACACTTCACGCCCCGTTTGTACTCATGTGGACATGACGCACTTCGGAATGCTACGTGTTATAGACAGTTGCAACACTGGGAAGAGCACCTTTTATCTTGAGTTTATTGTGAGAGATCACCCTAATAATTGACTACTGCGCAATCAAAGGGTGAAAACAATAAAGGGATAAACATCTCAGGCAATTCATAAAAGCATGACATGGTATAGCCCTGGGCGCCGGGAGTTCTCCATGATCATCTTCAATCTTCAGTTGAAGCAACGGGATGGCCAATATTTCATTGCTGTCGCAATCGTTTCAAAATCATCGTCGTGGTGGCAATCTCTGGAAACGTTGTCATGGCGACCGTTTCAAAAATGTTGCCGTGACACCAAAATCTGAAATTCCGGCGTGGCACGAAATTATAGCTCCTCATCCCGCGCCTAGGTACATCTTCTCCTTGATGGGGTTTTCCGTGTACGTCTTGCCACCATCACCTGTAACCTATCTCTATGATATTTACATTAAGGTGGCAATCTCATGGCTCCAGCCATCATGCCGTGACGCGCACACCACTTAACATTACATCATATAGCCATCTCATACATAAACTCATTATCATGACGAAGGCTATACCACATCATATGCAAACCCTGCAAACCAAGTTAGACGTCCTCTAACGGTTTTGCACAAAATTTTATTTACGTGTTAACCAATTTTATCAATTAAGACTATCTACTACGCAACACAACAAGACGATGTTCTTGATGCTAGATTAATTTTTGGGGTGTCTGAAGAGAAGACTTAATTAAAGTCTCATCCCCCACACTAACACTTCATCAACACGTGACCCTCTAGAAGATCATCCATCTTAGGCACCCTCTTGGGTACTTGAAGTCCCTCGAACGTCGAGGACGATCCGCGAACCACCCACGCACGATCCGCGAACGGAAGACCGAAAGCACGACCTCTCTACTGAATAAATATGACCTAGAGGCAATAATAAAATGGTTATTATTATATTTCCTAATCATGATAAGGTTTTATTATTCATGCTAGAATTGTATTGACCAGAAACTTAATACATGTGTGGATACATAAACAATACCGTGTCCCTAGTGAGCCTCTACAAGACTAGCTCGTTGATCAAAGAGGTTAAGGTTTCCTAACCATAGACATGAGTTGCATTTGATACACGATCACATCATTAGGAATGATGTGATGGGCAGACCCACCGTTAGCATAGCTATGATCATTCAGTTTATTGCTACTGCTTTATAATGTCAAATACATGTTCCTTCAACCATGAGATCATGAAAACTCCCGGATACCAGAGGAATACTTTGTGTGCTGTCAAACATCACAACGTACTGGTTGATCATAAAGATGCTCTACAGGTATCTTCGAAGTGTCTGTTGAGTTGGTGTGAATCGATATGGATTGTCACTCTGTGTATCGGGAGGGTATCTCTGGGCCCTCTCGGTAATACACATCACAAGAAGCTTGCAGCAAAGTGACTAAGGAGTTAGTTGCAAGATGATGTATTACCGGAACAGTAGAGAGACTTGCCAGTAATTAGATTGAACTAGGTATAGAATACCAACGATCGAATCTCAGGGCAAGTAACATACCGACAGACAAAGGAATTACGTTATGTTGTCATAAAGGTTCAACCGAAAAAGATCTTCATGGAATATGTAGGAATCAATATGGGAATCCAGGTCCCGCTATTGTTGTGACCGGAGAGGTGGTATACGTCTCCAACGTATCTATAATTTTTGATGGCCATGCTATTATATTATCTTTTTTGGAGTTTTATATGCATTAATATGCTATTTTACATTATTTTTGGGACTAACCTTAACCTAGAGCCCAGTGCGAGTTCCTGTTTTTTCCCTGTTTTTGAGTTCGCGAAAAGGAATACCAAACGGAGTCCAAATGGAATAAAACTTTCATGATAATCTTTCTTGGCCCAAAAGGACCCCAGAGGACTTGGAGTGCAAGTCAGAAAGCCACGAGGTGGCCACGGACGGAGGGCGCCCCAGGGGGTAGGGCGGCACCCCACCCTTGTTGGGCCCCTCGTCGCCTCCTGACCTAATTCTCTTTCGCCTATATATACTCTTATTGCCAAACCACCAGAGGCATCCACGAAAACTTTTCCACACCGCCGCAACCTCTGCTCTCCGTGAGATCCCATCCTATGAGCCTTTTTTTTGGCGTCCTGCCGGAGGGGGATTCGATCACGGAGGGCTTCTACATCAACACCATTGCCCTTTCGATGAAGCGTGAGTAGTTTACCTCAGACCTACGGGTCCATAGCTAGTAGCTAGATGGCTTCTTCTCTCTCTTTGATTCTCAATACCACATTCTCCTCGATGTTCTTGGAGATCTATTCGATGTAATACCTTTTTGCGGTGTGTTTTCCGAGATCTGATGAATTGTGGATTTATGATCAGCTTATCTATGAATATTATTTGAATCTTCTCTGAACTCTTTTATGAATGATTTGATATCTTTGCAAGTCTCTTCGAACTATCGATTTGGTTTGGCCAACTAGATTGGTTTTTCTTGCAATGGGAGAAGTGTTAGCTTTGGGTTCAATCTTGCGGTGTCCTTTCCCAGTGACAGTAGGGGCAGTAAGGCATGTATTGTATTGTTGCCATCGAGGATAAACAGATGGGGTTTTCATCATATTGCTTGAGTTAATTCCTCTACATCATTTCACCTTTCTTAATGCGTTACTCTGTTCTTCATGAACTTTATACTCTAGATGCAGACAGGAGTCGGTCGATGTGTGGAGTAATAGTAGTAGATGCAGAATCGTTTCGATCTACTTGACACGGACGTGATGCCTATATTCATGATCATTGCCTTAGATATCGTCATAACTTTGCGCTTTTCTATCAATTGCTCGGCAGTAATTTGTTCACCCACCGTATTATTTTCTATCTTGAGAGAAGCCTCTAGTGAAACCTATGGCCCCCGGGTCTATTTTCCATCATACAATCTTCTACTTTCCAATCTACGAGTTTCCGATCTACTATTTTGCAATCTTTTACTTTCCAATCTATAAAACAAAAATACCAAAAATATTTACTGTACCATTTATCTATCTTTATCAGATCTCACTTTTGCAAGTAACCATGAAGGGATTGACAACCCCTTATCGCGTTGGGTGCAAGTTTGGTGTTTGTTTGTGCAGGTATTCGGTGACTTGCGTGTTGTCTCCTACTGGATTGATACCTTGGTTCTCAAAACTGAGGGAAATACTTACTCTACTTTGCTGCATCACCCTTTCCTCTTCAAGGGAAAAACCAACGCAAGCTCAAGAAGTAGCAGGAAGAATTTCTGGCGCCGTTGCCGGGGAGATCTACATCAAGTCAAGACATACCAAGTACCCATCATAAACTCTCATCTCTCGCATTACATTATTCACCATTCGCCTCTCATTTTCCTCTCCCCCACTTCTAAAACGATTTTCAAAAAGTTTGCCTTTTCTTCGCCTCTCTCTTTGCCTTTTCTTCGCCCCTCTTCCGTTCGTCTTCTTCGTGTGCTTTTTGTGTGCTTGTGCATTTGATCGCTTGTCTCGCTCCTATGGCTAGTCTTCCCGCCATTGTTAACACTCCCGATAACGAAGTTCTTAATTTTAAACAAAGGGAGGGAGAAAACTTAAAGGATGCTTGGTATAGAATTTGCAATGCTCGAAATAGATCTACTCAAAAGCAATCCATTCCTGTTCTTCTTCACAATTTTTAAGTGGGCGTTACTCCTTGGAATAGATATATTCTAGATACGATAACTGGAGGGAATTTCTTGGGTAGCCATACTTGTGATTCTTACAATGCCATGATAGATTTGTTAGGCCCACCACCTCTTTTGGTCAATGAAACTGTTTTAACCTTGGAGCATGTAATGCAAAGGCTTGATATTATTGAAAATAAGATTGCTACCGTTGAGTTGATAGAAAATTTGGATAAAAAGATTCATAATCAGATTGCTCAATATGGATCTAAAGTAGGAGTTACTTTAAAGAATCTTAGAGAAAAGGAACCCATAGTTAACGAAAAGATAGATCAAGATTCTACTAGAATTGGCAAACAAGAAGATATTATTACCAACTTGGGTTCCGCTTTTTCCTCCATCAAAACTACTCCAAAGCCCCCTCCTACTAAAATTGCCAAGTTTATTTATGTTCCTAAGGATAAGGGTGAATCTTCTAGTAAAGATAATGAAGATCTCAAATCTATAAGTGTTCACCCCAACTTTTTCGATATTATTAAGGAACCAATTGCTTGAATTTCTTGATTTCTTGCCTAGGAGTTTGACCATTTATAAAACCAAAGAACCTCCTAAGGATAATAAGTGTGCAATTGAAGAGTTGCATACCAAAGATGACAATACTTAGATCTATTCTTGTTTTTATGCCTAGCTAAGGGCGTTAAACAATAGCGCTTGTTGGGAGGCAACCCAATTTTATTTTTGTTGTTGCTTTTTAGGTTCTGTTTTGCAATAAATAATTCATCTAGCCTATGGTTAGATGTGGTTTTCTGTTTTAACTAGTGTTTGTGCCAAGTAAGACCTTTGGGATGGCTTACGGTGATAGTTGATTTGATCTTGCTGAAAAACAGAAACTTTTGCGTCCTGTCTCAGAATTTTAATAATTCACTGGAGCCTTGAAAAACCCTTAATTTTTTATAAAATATTTATATACAAATTTCCTCTGTTTTACTAATTTTTCAGAATTTTTTGATTACATAATTATTAGAACAATTCGGATATTCACAGACTATTCTGTTTTTGACAGATTCTGTTTTCTTTGTGTTGTTTGCTTATTTTGATGAATCTATGGGTAATATCGGGGGGTATGAACCATGGAAAAGTTTTAATACAGTAGATATTACACTAATATAAATAAAGAATGAGTTCACAACAGTACCAAAAGTGGTGATTTATTTTCTTATACTAACGGAGCTTATGAGATTTTCTGTTGAGTTTTGTGTTGTGAAGTTTTCAAGTTTTGGGTAAGGATTTGATGGACTATGGAATAAGGAGTGGCAAGAGCCTAAGCTTGGGGATGCCCAAGGAACCCCAAGGTAATATTCAAGGACAACCAAGAGCCTAAGCTTGGGGATGCCCTGGAAGGCATCCCCTCTTTCGTCTTCGTCTATCGGTAACTTTACTTGAGGCTATATTTTTATTCACCACATGATATGTGTTTTGCTTGGAGCGTCTTGTATGATTTGAGTATTTGCTTTTTAGTTTGCCACAATCATCCTTGATGTACACACATTTTGAGAGACACACGCATGAATCGTGATTTATTAGAATACTCTTTGTGCTTCACTTATATCTTTTGAGCTAGGCAATTTTGCTCTAGTGCTTCACTTATATCTTTTTAGAGCACGGCAGTGGCTTTATTTTATAGAAATTGATGAACTCTCATGCTTCACTTATATTATTTTGAGAGTCTTTAAAACAGCATGGTAATTTGCTTTGGTTATAAATTTAGTCCTAATATGATAGGCATCCAAGAGGGATATAATAAAAACTTTCATATAAAGTGCATTGAATACTATGAGAAGTTTGATTCCTTATGATTGTTTTGAGATATGAAGATGGTGATATTAGAGTCATGCTAGTGAGTAGTTGTGAATTTGAGAAATACTTGTGTTAAGGTTTGTGAGTCCCGTAGCATGCACGTATGGTGAACCGTTATGTAACGAAGTTGGAGCATGAGATATTTTTTGATTGTCATCCTTTGTGTGGAAGTCGGGATCGCGCGATGGTTAACTCCTACCAACCCTTCCCCTAGGAGCATGCGTCTAGTACTTTGTTTCGATGACTAATAGATTTTTGCAATAAGTATGTGAGTTCTTTATGACTAATGTTGAGTCCATGGATTATACGCACTCTCACCCTTCCACCTTTGCTAGCCTCTCTAGTGCCGTGCAATTTTCGCAGGTACCATAAACCCACCATATACCTTCCTCAAAACAGCCACCATACCTACCTATTATGGCATTTCCATAGCCATTCCGAGATATATTGCCATGCATCTTTCCACCGTTCCGTTTATTATGACACGCATCATCATTGTCATATTGCTTTGCATGATCCTGTAGTTGACATTGTATTTGTGGCAAAGCCACTGTTCATAATTCTTTCATACATGTCACTCTTGATTCATTGCACATCCTGGTACACTGCCGGAGGCATTCATATAGACTCATATTTTGTTCTAGTATCGAGTTGTAATTTTTGAGTTGTAAGTAAATAGAAGTATGATGATTTTCATTATTAGAGCATTGTCCCATGTGAGAAAAAAAAGAGAAAAGAAAGGAAAAAAAGAGAAAAGAAAGAAAGAAAGAAAAAGAAAAAAAGAGAAAAGAAAAAAAAAGAGGAAAGAAAAAAAAGGAAGAAGAAAAAAAATGAGAGAAAAAGAGAGAAGGGGCAATGTTACTATCCTTTTTCCATACTTGTGCTTCAAAGTAGCACCATGATCTTCATGATAGAGAGTCTCCTTTGTTGTCACTTTCATATACTAGTGGGAATTTTTCATTATAGAACTTGGCTTGTATATTCCAACGATGGGCTTCCTCAAATTGCCCTAGGTCTTCATGAGCAAGCAAGTTGGATGCACACCCACTTAGTTTTCTTTTTTGAGCTTTCATAAACTTATAGCTCTAGTGCATCCGTTGCATGGCAATCCCTACTCACTCACATTGATATCTATTGATGGGCATCTCCATAGCCCGTTGATACGCCTAGTTGATGTGAGACTATCTCCCTCTTTTTGTCTTCTCCACAACCACCTTCTATTCCACCTATAGTGCTATGTCCATGGCTCACGCTCATGTATTGCGTGAAAGTTGAAAAAGTTTGAGAATACTAAAGTATGAAACAATTGCTTGGCTAAAACCGGGGTTGTGCATGATTTGAGTATTTTGTGTGATGAAGATGGAGCATAGCCAGACTATATGATTTTGTAGGGATAAGCTTTCTTTGGCCATGTTATTTTGAGAAGACATAATTATCTTGTTAGTATGCTTGAAGTATTATTGTTTTTATGCCAATATTAAACTTTTGTTTTGAATCATACGGATCTGAACATTCATGCCACAATAAAGAAATTACATGGATAAATATGTTAGGTAGCATTCCACATCAAAAATTCTGTTTTTATCATTTACCTACTCGAGGACGAGCAGGAATTAAGCTTGGGGATGCTTGATACGTCTCCAACGTATCTATAATTTTTGATTGTTCCATGCTATTATATTATCTGTTTTGGATGTTTTATATGCATTAATATGCTATTTTATATTGTTTTTGGGACTAACCTATTAACCTAGAGCCCAGTGCCAGTTCCTGTTTTCTCCCTGTTTTTGAGTTTCGCAGAAAAGGAATACCAGACGGAGTCCAAACGGAATAAAACTTTTGCGATGACCCAAGGGCTAGCATGGGCTGCGGGGAGGTGCCTTGGCCTTATTGGGCTAGGTGCACCAAGTCCTCAAAAGCCCATGTGGCTAGGGAAGGCAAAAAAGGAAGGAGTCCTAGTAGGAATAGGATTGGACTTGGAGTCCAAGTCCTCTCCCCCTCAGTTGCGCCCAAGGGCTTGCAGGGGCTGTTTCCCACGCCCCTCCACCTATATATAGAGGGGAGGGGCGCCCCAAGAGGATACACCAAGCCCTTGGCGCCCCTCTCTCTCCCGTTACTCCGTAGTTCCACCGCCTTGTCCCGGCGACGCTTAGCGAAGCGCTGTCGGTGCTCCACCACCACCATCACCACCACGCCATCGTGTTGGTGGTGATCCCATCTACTTCTCCTCTCCTACTTGCTAGATCAAGAAGGAGGAGATGTCATCGAGCCGCACGTGTGCTAAACTCGGAGGTGTCGTCCGTTCGGCACTAGATCGGTTGGATCATGATCGGATCGCGAAGAGTACGACTACATCAACTGCGTGATAAACGCTTCCGCTTAGTGATCTACAAGGCTATGTAGATGCTCTCCCCCTCTCGTAGCTATGCATCTCCATGCATAGATCTTGCATGTGCGTAGAATTTTTTTGTTTTCCATGCAACGTTCCACAACAGTGGCATCATGAGCCAGGTCTATGCGTAAATGATATGTGATACGTCTCCAACGTATCAATAATATTTTATTATTCCATGCTATTATATTATCTGTTTTGGATGTTTTATATGCATTAATATGCTATTTTATATTATTTTTGGGACTAATCTATTAACCTAGAGCCCAGTGCCAGTTTCTGTTTTTTCCTTGTTTTTGAGTTTTACAGAAAAGGAATATCAAACGGAGTCCAAACGGAATGAAACTTTCGCGATGATTTTTCTTGGACCAGAAGACACCCACGGAACTTGGAGGGGAAGTCAGAAGAGTCCCGAGGAGGCGACAAGCCACCAGGGCGCGCCCTAGAGGGGCGCCCCTGGCTTGTGGCCCCCCGGGAGTCCACCGACCTCGTTCTCAGCTCTATAAATCCTCAAATATTCCCAAACCACCAGAGGCATCCACCAAAATACTTTTCCGCCGCCGTAACCTTTTGTACCCGTGAGATCCCATCTAGGGACCTTTTCCGGCACCCTGCCGGAGGGTGTTTCGATCACGGAGGGCTTCTACATCAACTCTATTGCCCTTCCGATGAAGCGTGAGTAGTTTACCACAGACCTACGGGTCCATAGCTAGTAGCTAGATGGCTTCTTCTCTCTCTTTGATCTTCAATACAATGTTCTCCTCGATGTTCTTGGAGTTCGATCCGATGTAATATTCTTTTGCGGTGTGTTTGTCGAGATCCGATGAATTGTGGATTTATCATCAGATTATCTATGAATATTATTTGAATCTTCTCTGAATTCTTATATGCATGATTTAATATCTTTGTCTTTCTCTTTGAATTATCGGTTTGGTTTGGCCAACTAGATTGGTTTTTCTTGCAATGGGAGAGGTGCTTAGTTTTGGGTTCAATCTTGCGGTGTCCTCACCCAGTTACGTAGTAGGGGTAGCGAGGCACGTATTGTATTATTGCCATCAAGGGTAAAAAGATGGGGTTTTCATCATATTGCTTGAGTTTATCCCTCTACATCATGTCATCTTGCTTAAGGTGTTACTCTGTTCTCTTGAACTTAATACTCTAGATGCAGGCAGGAGTCGATCGATGTGTGGAGTAATAGTAGTAGATGCAGGCAGGAGTCAGTCTACTTGTCACGGACGTGATGCCTATATTCATAATCATTGCCTTGGATATCGTCATAACTTTGCACTTTTCTATCAATTGCTCGAAAGTAATTTGTTCACCCATCGTATATTTTCTTTCAAGAGAGAAGCCTCCAGTGAAACCTATGGCCCCCGGGTCAATTTTTCACCATATAGTTTCATATCTATAAACCAAAAAACCCAAAAGTACCTTGCTGCAATTTATTTGTTTTTACTTTGTTTTACGTTTCAGTAATCTTTTATATCTATCTCTATCAGATCTCACCTTTGCAATTAACCGTGAAGGGATTGACAACCCCTTTATCGTGTTGGGTGCAAGTGTTTGATTGTTTGCGCAGGTGCATAGATTGGAGACTTGCTTGTACCTCCTACTGGATTGATACCTTGGTTCTCAAACTGAGGGAAATACTTATCTCTACTTTGCTGCATCACCCTTTCCTCTTCAAGGGAAAAACCAACACAAGCTCAAGAAGTAGCGGGAAGAATTTCTGGCGCCATTGCCGGGGAGGTTCTACATGAAGCCTACCAAGTACCCACCATAAACTCTCATCTCTTGCATTACATTATTCGCCATTTGCCTCTCGTTTTCCTCTCCCCCACTTCTAAAACATTTTCAGAAAATCACAAAAAGATTTTCATTTTTATTCGCCCTTCTTTCGTTCGCTTGCTCGTTTGCTATCTTTGCTTGTGTTACCATGTGCCTTCTATTTGCTTGCATCTTTGCTTGCTAAAAAGCTATTGATATGGATCCACTTAAAGTTTTCTACTTGGATCATCTTCGATCCATATGTGCTCGTGCTGAAACCCCAACTAGTTTAGTTGAGGGAAAATCTTTAGATGAGCATGCTCATTTTATTGCATCACCGTTTATCTCAAAAAGGGGGACTCTTATGGAATCAAATAAATTGTTTGCTATGATATGCTTGGAATCTATGTGAAATTTATGATTTTACTTGTTGCTCGAAGAACCCTAAAAAACACCTTCCCTACCTATGTGAGTTTAATGATGATGAAATCCTATCTTCTTATGCCAAAGGTGTTTATAGTTACTATGATATTGAACAAATTGAAGAATTTGTTGCTTTTAAGGGTGCTTATGAAGTTGCTTCTTTGATTGAAAAGTATGATATTACTCTCTACAAATCTGAAAATTTTGACATACTTAAATATTGCTATGAAAACTATGCTCATAATGCCTATGTTAAAAAATTCATTGAGAGAATGTCCGCTACTTTGGAAGAAAATAATGATATGCATGAATCTATAGATAATTATGATTTCGTTGATTTGATTGAAATTTCCCCTCTTGATGAATGTGATGCTTGCTATGCTTGTGGCCATGATGCCAATATTAATGATGCTTTTGGAGACAAAATTGCTATAGTTCCTTATGTTAAACATGAAATTATTGCTATTGCACCCACATTTGATAGCCCCTTGAATTAAAAGCATGATTGCAATGATGTTGTTATAAATTCTATTAATGTCAATTATGCTAAAAATATGCAAAACCCTAAGCTTGGGGATGCTAGTTCTGCTATGTCCATTACTTATTGCAATGATCATGATTGGGGTGATGATGTTTCTTATGATCTTGAAAATTTATTTAAGCCTCATGATGAATATGATATTGATAATAGTGTTTGCAATAATATTGAAAGTGGGTTTGGAAGAGTGTCAACTCTAGGTAATAATGATCCCACTACTTTGGAGAATGATCAATCTCATGATTTTTTTTATAAAAGTGGGTTTGGAGAGGTCATGACTTTATTTGATGATAATCCCACTATATTGGAAGAGTGTCAACTTTGCATGCATGTGGATCATGAAGAGAATATTTTATGTGACACTTATATTGTTGAATTTTATTATGATCCTACATGTAATTATTATGAGAGAGGAAAATATGGTTGTAGAAATCATGTTACTAAATTACCTCTCGTTATGTTGAGATTGCTATTGTTTCTTTCTTCTTCCTTGCATATGCTAGATCTTGCTTGTCTTGCTAATTTGTTTTCCTATAAAATTCCTATGCATAGGAAGTATGTTAGACATAAATGTGTTTGTCACATGTTTTATGATGCTCTCTTTGTGTTTCAATTATTATCTTTCTTGTGAGCATCATTAAAATTATCATTGCCTAGCTAAAAGGCTTTAAAGAAAAGCGCTTGTTGGGAGACAACCCAATATTTTTATTTTCTGTTTTTATGAGAATACACATTATTACTTCTGTAGTAATTGTGTTTTGGTGTTTTAATTAGTGTTTGAGCCAAGTAAGACCTTTGTAAAATAATTTTAGAAATTCAGAGAAAAGTACTTTTGATCTTATTCTGTCTGTGAAAGATTGATATACAAATTTCCCAGGTTTTCCTAATTTTTCAGAATTTTTGGAGTTACAGAAGTATACGAAGTTTCCAGATTACTACAGATTGTTCTGTTTTTGACAGATTCTGTTTTCTATGTGTTGTTTGCTTATTTTGATAAATCTATGGGTAGTATCGGGGGGTATGAACCATGGAGAAGTTGGAATACAGTAGATATTACACCAATATAAGTAAATAATGAGTTCACAACAGTACCAAAAGTGGTTATTTATTTTTCTTATACTAACGGATCTCATGAGTTTTTTGTTGAGTTTTGTGTTGTGAAGTTTTCAAGTTTTGGGTAAAGATTTGATGGACTATGGAATAAAGAGTGGAAAGAGCCTAAGCTTGGGGATGCCCAAGGCACCCCAAGGTAATATTCAAGGACAACCAAGCATCTAAGCTTGGGGATGCCCCGGATGGCATCCCCTCTTTCGTCTTCGATCCATCGGTAAATTTACTTGAGGCTATATTTTTATTCACCACATGATATGTGTTTTGCTTGCAGCGTCCTGTATAATATGAGTCTTTGCTTTTTAGTTTACCACAATCATCCTTGCTGTACACACCTTTTGAGAGGGACACGCATGAATCGTGAATTTATTAGAATACTCTATGTGCTTCACTTATATCTTTTGAGCTAGGCAATTTGCTCTAGTGCTTCACTTATATCTTTTTAGAGCACGGCGGTGGCTTTATTTTATAGAAATTGTTGAACTCACATGTTTCACTTATATTATTTTGAGAGTCTTAAAACAGCATGGTAATTTGCTTAGGTTATGAATTTAGCCCTAATATGATGGGCATCCAAGAGGGATATAATAAAAACTTTCATATAAAGAGCGTTGAATACTATGAGAAGTTTGATTCCTTGCATTTGTTTTGAGATATAAAGATGGTGATATTAGAGTCATGCTAGTAAGTAATTGTGGATTGGTAGAAATACTTGTGTTAAAGTTTGTGATTCCCGTAGAATGCACGTATGGCGAACCGTTATGTGATGAAGTCGGAGCATGATTTATTTATTGATTGTCTTCCTTATGAGTGGCGGTCGGGGACGAGCGATGGTCTTTTCATACCAATCTTTATGACTAATGTTGAGTCCATGGATTATACGCACTCTCACCCTTCCACCTTTGCTAGCCTCTCAAGTACCGCACAACTTTCGCCGGCGCATTAAACCCACCATATACCTTCCTCAAAATAGCCACCATACCTACTAATTATGGCATTTCCATAGCCATTCCGAGATATATTGCCATGCAACTTCCACCGTTCTGTTTATTATGACACGCACCATCATTGTCATATTGCTTTGCATGATCATGTAGTTGGCATAGTATTTTTGGCAAAGCCACCGTTCATATTATTTATACATGTCACTCTTGATCATTGTACATCTCGGTACACCGCCAGAGGCATTCATATAGAGTCATATTTTTGTTCTAGAATCGAGTTGTAATTCTTGAGTTGTAAAGTAAATAAAAGTGTGATGATCTTCATTATTAGAGCATTGTCCCAAGTGAGGAAAGGATGATGGAGGCTATGATTCCCCCACAAGTCGGGATGAGACTCTGGACGAAAAATAAAAAAAAAAGACCAAAGAGCCCAAAATAAAAAAAATGAGAGAAAAGAGAGAAGGGGCAATGTTACTATCCTTTTTCCACACTTGTGCTTCAAAGTAGCACCATGACCTTCATGATAGAGAGTCTCCTATTTTGTCACTTTCATATACTAGTGGGAATTTTCATTATAGAACTTGGCTTGTATATTCCAATGATGGGCTTCCTCAAAGTGCCCTAGGTCTTTGTGAGCAAGCAAGTTGGATGCACACCCACTTAGTTTCTTTTTGAGCTTTCATACACTTATAGCTCTAGTGCATCCGTTGCATGGCAATCCCTACTCACTAACGTTGATATCTATTGATGGTCATCTCCATAGCCCGTTGATACGACTAGTTGATGTGAGACTATCTCCTTCTTTTTGTCTTCTCCACAACCACCATATTCTATTCCACCTATAGTGGTATATCCATGGCTCACGCTCATGTATTGCGTGAAAGTTGAAAAAGTTTGAGAACATCAAAAGTATGAAACAATTGCTTGGCTTGTCATCGGGGTTGTGCATGATAAAATATTTTCTGTGATGAAGATGGAGCATAGCCAGACTATATGATTTTGTAGGGATAACTTTCTTTGGCCATGTTATTTTGAGAAGACATGATTGCTTTATTAGTATGCTTGAAGTATTATTGTTTTTATGTCAATATTAAACTTTTGTTTTGAATCTTATGGATCTGAATATTCATGCCACAATAAAGCAATACAGGATTAATATGTTAGGTAGCATTCACATCAAAAATTCTATTTTTCATTTACCTACTCGAGGACGAGTAGGAATTAAGCTGGGGGATGCTTGATACTGTCTCCAACGTATCTATATTTTTTATGTTCCATGCTATTATATTATCTGTTTTGGATGTTTATATGCATACTTGCTATTTTATATTATTTTTGGGACTAATCTATTAACCTAGAGCCCAGTGCCAATTTCTTTTTTCCTTGTGTTTTTTGAGTTTTCAAAAAGAAGGAATATCAAACGAGTCCAAACGGAATGAAAACTTTTGCGATGATTTTTCTTGGACCAGAAGACACCCACGGAACTTGGAGGGGAAGTCAGAAGAGTCCCGAGGAGGCGACAAGCCACCAGGGCGCGCCCCCTGGCTTGTGGCCCCCGGGAGTCCACCGACCTCATTCTCAGCTCTATAAATCCTCAAATATTCCCAAACCACCAGAGGCATCCACCAAAATACTTTTCCGCCGCCGTAACCTTCTGTACCCGTGAGATCCCATCTAGGGACCTTTTCCGGCACCCTGCCGGAGGGGGATTCGATCACGGAGGGCTTCTACATCAACCCTATTGCCCTTCCGATAAGCGTGAGTAGTTTACCACAGACCTACGGGTCCATAGCTAGTAGCTAGATGCTTCTTCTCTCTCTTTGATCTTCAATACAATGTTCTCCTTGATGTTCTTGGAGTTCTATCCGATGTAATATTCTTTTGCGGTGTGTTTTGTCGAGATCCGATGAATTGTGGTTTATCATCAGATTATCTATGAATATTTTTTGAATCTTCTCTGAATCTTTATGCATGATTTAAATATCTTTGTATTTCTCTTGAATTATCAGTTTGGTTTTTGGGCCACCTAGATTGGTTTTTCTTGCAGTGGGAGAGGTGCTTAGTTTTGGGTTCAATCTTGCGGTGTCCTCACCCAGTTACGTAGTAGGGGTAGCGAGGCACGTATTGTATTGTTGCCATCAAGGGTAAAAAGATGGGGTTTTCATCATATTGCTTGAGTTTATCCCTCTACATCATGTCATCTTGCTTAAGGTGTTACTCTGTTCTCTTGAACTTAATACTCTAGATGCAGGCACGAGTCAGTCGATGTGTGGAGTAATATTAGTAGATGCAGGCAGGAGTCGGTCTACTTGCCACAGACGTGATGCCTATATTCATAATCATTGCCTTGGATATCGTCATAACTTTGCGCTTTTCTATCAATTGCTTGACAGTAATTTGTTCACCCACCGTATGTTTCCTTTCAAGAGAGAAGCCTCTAGTGAAACCTATGGCCCCCGGGTCAATTTTCCACCATATATTTTCAGATGTATAAACCAAAAAACCCAAAAATACCTTGCTGCAATTTGTTTTTACTTTGTTTTACGTTTTAGTAATCTTTTATATCTATCTCTATCAGATCTCACCTTTACAATTGACCGTGAAGGGATTAACAACCCCTTTATCGCGCTGGGTGCAAGTGTTTGATTATTTGTGCAGGTGCATAGATTGGAGACTTGCTTGTACCTCCTACTGGATTGATACCTTGGTTCTCAAACTGACGGAAATACTTATCTCTACTTTGCTGCATCACCCTTTCCTCTTCAAGGGAAAAACCAACGCAATCTCAAGAAGTAGCAATATGCACGAGTAGAACACAAAGGAGTTGTGGGCGGTGATGTTCATACTGCATACCACCAACGTCTTATTTTGATTCGGCGGCATTGTGGGATGAAGCGGCCCAGACCAACCTGACATGTCCACGCACATGAGACCGGTTCCACCGACTGACATGCAACTTGTTGTGCATAAAGCTGGCTGGCGGGTGTCTGTTTCTCCTACTTTAGTTGAATCGAATTTGACTACGGCCGGTCCTTGAAGAAGGTTAAAATAGCAAATTTGATAATCACCGTTGTGGTTTTGCGTAGGTAAGAACGGTTCTTGCTAGTTGCCCATAGCAGCCACGTAAAACTTGCAACAACAAAGTAGAGGACGTCTAACTTATTTTTGCAGGTATGTTATGATGTGATATGGTCAAGACGTGATGTGATATACGTTGTTGTATGAGATGATCATGTTTTGTAATATCAACAACCGGCAGGAGCCTTAGGGTTGTCTTTTAATTATTGTATGAAATGCAAGCGCCATGTAATTGCTTTACTTTATCGCTATGCGTTAGCAATAGTTGTAAAAGCAATAGTTGGTAAGATGACCCCGACGCAACGATGGAGATCAATGTGTTGAGCTGGTGACGATGGAGATCATGCCGATGCTTTGGAGATGGAGATCAAAAGCACAAGATGATGATGGCCATATCATGTCACATATTTTGATTGCATGTGATGTTTATCCTTTCTGCATCTTATTTTGCTTAGAACGACGGTAGCATTATAAGATGAACCCTTCACTTAATTTCAAGATAAAAGTGTTCTCCCTGAGTATGCACCATTGCCAAAGTTCGCCGTTTCGAAGCACCACGTGATGATCGGGTGTGATAGACTCTACGTTCACATACAATGGGTGTAAGCCAGTTTTGCACACGCAGAATACTTGGGTTAAACTTGACGAGCCTAGCATGTACAGACATGGTCTCGGAACATTAGAGACCAAAAGGTCGAACATGAGTCATATAGTAGATATGATCAACATAAAGATGTTCACCATTGAAGACTACTCCATCTCACGTGATGATCAGACATGGTTTAGTTGATTTGGATCATGTATCACTTAGACAACTTGAGGGATGTTGATTTAAGTGGGAGTTCATTAGTAATTTGATTAATTGAACTAAGATTTATCATGAACATAGTCAAAATGTCTTTGCAAATTATGTTGTAGTTCAATAGCTCGCGATGTAGCTTCCACATTTTTTTGATACGTTCCTAGAGAAAACTAAGTTGAAAGATGATGGTAGCAATAATGCGGACTAGGTCCATGATCTGAGGATTATCCTCATTGCTGCACAAAAGAATTATGTCCTTGATGCACCACTAGGTGACAGACCTGCTACAGGAGCTGATGCAGACGTTATGAATGTTTAACAAGCTCGATCTGATGACTACTTGATAGTTTAGTGCGCCATGCTTTACGGCTTAGAATCAGGGCTCCAAAGACGTTTTGAATGCCATGGAACATATGAGATGTTCCAAGAGCTGAAATTGGTATTTCAGGCTCATGCCCGTGTTGAGAGGTATGATACCTCTGACAAGTACTTTGCCTACAAGATGGAGGAGAATAGCTCAGCCAGTGAGCATGTGCTCAGAATGTCTGGGTACTACAATCACTTGAATCAAGTGGGAGTTAATCTTCCTGATAAGATAGTGATTGATAGAGTTCTCCAGTCACTATCACCAAGCTACTAGAGCTTCGTGATGAACTATAATATGCAAGGGATGACGAAAACGATTCCCAAGCTTTTCGCGATGCTGAAATCAGCGGAGGTAGAAATCAAGAAAGAACATCAAGTGTTGATGGTTAACAAGACCACCAGTTTTAAGAAAAAGGGCAAGGGAAAGAAAGGGAACTTCAAGAAGAATAGCAAGCAAGTTGCCACTCCCGTGAAGAAGCCCAAAGCTGGACCCAAGCCTGAAACTGAGAGCTTCTACTGCAAAGGAAATGGTCTCTGAAAAACGGAACTGCCCCAAATACTTGGCAGATAAGAAGGATGGCAAAGTAAACAAAGGTATATTTGATATACATGTTATTCATGTGTACCTTACTGGTGCTCGTAGTAGCCCCTGGGTATTTGATACCAGTTGAGTTGCTGAGATTAGTAACTCGAAACAGGAGTTGTAGAATAAACGAAAACTAGTTAAGGGCGAGGTAACGATGTGTGTTGGAAGTGTTTCTAAGATTGATATGATCACCATCGCACACTCCCTCTACCTTCGGGATTAGTGTTGAGCCTAAATAAATGTTATTTGGTGTTTGCGTTGAGCATGAACATGATCAGATCGTGTTTATTGTAGTACGGTTATTCATTTAAGTCAGAGAATAATTGTTGTTCTGTTTACATGAATAAAACCTTCTATGGTCATACACCCAATGTAAATGGTTTATTGAATCTCGATCGTAGTGATACACATATTCATAATATTGATGCCAAAAGATACAAAGTTGATAATGATAGTGCAATATACTTGTGGCACTGCCGTTTAGGTCATATTGGTGTGAAGCGCATGAAGAAACTCCATGCGGATGGACTTTTGGAATCACTTGATTATGAATCATTTGATACTTGCGAACCATGCCTCATGGGCAAGATGACTAAAACTCTGTTCTCCGAAACAATGGAGCGAGCTAATGACTTACTAGAAATAATACATACCGATGTATGCGGTCCGATGAGTGTTGAAGCACGCGGCGGGTATCGTTATTTTCTCACCTTCACAGATGATTTGAGTAGGTATGGGTATATCTACTTGATGAAACACAAGTCTGAAACGTTTGAAAAGTTCAAAGAATTTCAGAGTGAAGTGGAGAATCATCGTAACAAGAAAATAAAGTTTCTACGACCTGATCGTGGAGGCGAATATTTGAGTTACGAGTTTGGCCTTCATTTAATACAATGTGGAATAGTTTCACAACTCACGCCACCTAGAACACCACAGTGTAATGGTGTGTCCGAATGTCGTAACTGTACTTTATTAGATATGGTGCATTCTATGATGTCTCTTACCGATTTGCCACTATAGTTTTGGGGTTATGCATTAGAGACAACCGCATTCACGTTAAATAGGGCACCGTCTAAATCCGTTGAGATGAGACCGTATGAACTGTGGTTTGGCAAGAAACCTAAGCTGTCGTTTCTTAAAAGTTTGGGGATGCGACGCTTATGTCAAAAGGCTTGAGCCTGACAAGCTCGAACCCAAAGTGGAGAAGTGCATCTTCATAGGGTACCCGAAAGAAACTATTGGGTAATACCTTCTACCACAGATCCGAAGGCAAAAGCTTTGTTGCTAAGAATGGGTCCTTTTTAGAGAAGGAGTTTCTCTCGAAAGAAGTGAGTGGGAGGAAAGTAGAACTTGATGAGGTAGTTGTACCTTCTCTCTGATTAGAAAGTAGTACATTAGAGAAAGCCGTTCCCGTGATGCCTACACCAACCAGAGAGGAAGCAAATGATGATGATCATGAAACTTCAGATCAAGTTACTACTAAACCTCGTAGGTCGACCAGAATGCGTTCCGCACCGGACTGGTACGGTAATCCTGTCCTGGAAGTCATGTTGTTGGACAACAGCGAACCTACGAACTATGAAGAAATTATGATGAGCCCAGATTCCAAAAAATAGCTTGAGGCCATGAAATCTGAGATAGGATCCATGTATGAGAACAAAGTGTGGACTTTGGTGGATTTGCCCGATGATCGGCAAGCCATTGAGAATAAGTGGATCTTCAAGAGGAAGACGGGCGCTGATATCACTGTCTACAAAGCTCGACTTGTCGCAAAGGTTTAATGACAACATTCAGGGGTTGACTACGATGAGACTTTCTCACCCGTATGATGCTTAAGTCCTGTCCGAATCATGTTAGCAATTCCTCTTTGCATTTTAAATGATATGAAATCTGGCAAATGGATGTCAAAAACTTGCATTCCTTAACGGTTTTCTAGTAAGAGTTTATATGAATGAACCGAGTTTTTAAATCGATCCTAAAGGTGCTAACAAAGTGTGCAAGCTCCAGCGATCCATCTATGGACTGGTGCAAGCATCTCGGAGTTGGAATATACGCTTGATGAGGTGATCAAGCATATGTTTTATCAACTTATGGTGAAGCCTGTATTTACAAGAAAGTGAGTGGGAGCTCTGTAGCATTTCTGACTATTATATGTGGATGACATATTGTTGATTGGAAATGATATAAAATTTTTGGATAGCATAAAAGGATACTTGATAAAAAAATTTCAATGAAGACGTCGGTGAAGCTACTTAATATTGGGCATCCAAAATCTATAGAGTAGATCAAGACGCTTAATAGGACTTTTAGAAAGCACATACCTTCACAAAGTTTTGAAGGAGTTTCAAAATGGATCACTCAAGAAAGGGTTCTTGCCTGTATTCAGGTGTGATTTGAGTAAGATCAAAGCCCGACACGGTAGAAGTAGAGAGGAATGAAAGTCATTCCCTATGCCTCAGCCATAGTTTCTATACAAGTATGCCATGCTATGTAACCAGACCTGTTGTGGTGCCTTGCCATGAGTCTGGCAAGGGGGTACAATAGTGATCCAGGAATATCACTACAACGGTCAAAATTATCCTTAGGTACCTAAAAGGACTAAGGAATGTTTCTCGGTTTGGCAGGTGATAAACAGTTCGTCGTAAAGGGTTACGTCGAGCAAGCTTTGACACTGATCCTGATGACTCTGAGTCCTCAATCTGGATACGATTGTGAACTGGGAGAAATAGCTGATAGCTCTATGCAGAGCATTGTAGACATAGATATTGCAAAGTACCCACTGATCTGAATGTTGCGAAAAACCCGTTGATAAACCCTCTCTCACAAACCAACCATATCACACCTTAGACTCTTTGGGTGGTTATCACATGCGATGGTAACTAGATTATTGACCTAGTGAACTCTTTGGGTGTTAATCACAGGCGATGTGAAAAACTAAGATTATTCTACTCTAGTGCAAGTGGGAGACTGATGAAATAGGCCCCTAAGGCAATAATAAAATGTTTATTATATATATTTCCTTCACATACGATAAAGGTTATTATCATGCTAGAATTGTATTGACCGGAAACTTAAAATACATGTTGGATACATAACAAATCCGTGTCCCCTAGTGCGCCTCTACAGACTAAGCTCGTTTGATCAATATGTTAATGTTTGCCTACCACCATGACATGAAGTTTCATTTGATAACGGGATCACAATCATTAGAGAATGATGTGGATGGCAAGACCAACCGTTAGCATAGCAATATCGTTCAGTTTATTTGCTACTAGCTTTCCTTAATGTCAAATACATGTTCCTCTGTCCATGGCCAGAATCAGTGCACACCCGGATACGAGGACTATCTTGTGTGCTATCAAACACACATCCGTAACTGGGTGATCATAAAGATGCTCTACACGTGGTATCGTCCGAGTGGTCTGTTGAGTTGTGTGAATCGAGATTGGGGATTTTTGTCACTCCGTGTATCGGAGAGGTATTTCCCTTGGGCCACTTCCTCGGTAATACACATCACAGAAGCTGCAATGCAAAGTAAAATAAGGAGTTAGTTGTCAACTGAATGTATTACATAACTGAATCTAAAACTTGGTTAACGGATTGACTAGGATAGAGATACCAACGACTCGAATCTCGGGCAAGTACATACCGCTAGACAGGGAATTACGTCTATGTTGTCCATAAAGGTTCAACCTGATAGAAGATCTCGTGGAAATGTAGGCAATCAATATGGGCTCCATGTCCCGCTATTGTTATTGACCGGAAGGTGTCTCGTTCTGACTACATACATTCCGAACCCGTAGGATCGAACGCTTTCAACTTCGTTGATGCTAGAGTAATATGAGGATATTTGAATGAGTGGTAACCAAAGCGTGTTGTTCGGAGGTCCCCAGTGAGTCCCTGACATCCACGAGGGGATCCTTGGAATGGTCGCGGTTAAAGATTATATAGGGAAGTCATATTTTGGGTTCGGAAAAAGGTACACATTTTTCGGAATTGGTACCGGGAAGCTTCCAGAAGGTATCCGGAGGATTCCGAGGGGTCCTAGAAGTCCACAGTTGGTTCGACACGACCCATGGCTAGCATGGGTCTGCAGGGAGCGCCCTGGCCTTATAGGCGCACCAAGTCCTCAAAGCCCATGTGCTAGGGAAGGCAAAAAAAGGAAGGAGTCCTAGTAGGATAGGAT
>JAAAXO010000146.1:28375-77903 GCA_011799875.1 Thinopyrum elongatum | reverse complement strand
GGGGGTAAGTAAATTAAATACAGAGGGAGATGCAACACATTATTTTAGTAACTAGGGCCAGTGATTATGAATTGTGTCTAGGAGATTGAATCTGTGGATTATTGTGGTATCAAATGCCTGCAATATTTTCATTAGCACCACATTGAGAAAGAAAAGTTAGCTGAGTGGTGGAAACTATGAGGATTGGGTCCACACTCTAAGATTTCGTTCCAGAGTGCAAGAAAGAATTGGGTGATGGATCACCACTTGGTGTCTACCCCCGCACTGGAGCACGCAGATGTCATCGACGTGTTTTTATCTCACATAATATTCATTGTTGTCACGATTATTATGTTTAGCTGCCATGGACACTGTGTTGACAGAAATGTTTTGAACAGTCCATACTATCAAAATTGTCAAGCCTTTGTACGTTTCTTGTATCAACAAGAACCAGCTGAAGTTCATGAGATGACTGAAGGCAACTTGTAGACTGCAAGATAACTGGAAGGTTTTAACGCAAGTCTTAGGCGGATAGACTATTATGATAGTATAACTGCAATGGATAATTGATTTTCCCCAAAACAAACCAGAAATGACTTGCTCCTCACTGTTTCTTTATGATGAAGCAAGCTCACCAACACTTGATATTGATTGCAGAATCCACAAAGTTATGTTAACAAACAAAAAGTTCGAAGTAGGAATGCCAACACCAACTAGTAACAAGGGTGGAGCATCTCATTAGACTTCATGTTTTTTACTGCAAAGAGATAGGCACACTGGAACAAATTGCCTTGAAATATCTAGTAATAAGCAGAATCCGTCTCTAGTAACACTACTCGGTTGGTCCCACGCCGACAGTCCAATCAAGACCGTCGATCGTACACTGTGTGTATGCATTAATCACAAACAAACGGTGATTAATAAAACCGTCAAAAAAGATACAAAACGTTTGCGATGGCGGTGAACATCGAACATGGTTCATATTAGAGTTGCGTGTGTTGATGACGTGCACTGGTGTAACTTTCCAGCAGAACTTTTGCGATGAGGCAGAACACCACAACAGCAGCCCAGATGAGGGTGTGTGATATACGGCCATACATTCACTATGAGAACTGTTGTCGATTAGCGCAAGCACATAAAATGGTCCATCCTGATCAAGGTGTGTGCGATGGAGGGCATATCGTTTCACTCGGATGGAAATGTTGCGATGAGCCAAGACAACAGAAACAGTTCAAACTAACAAGAGGTGTGTGTGCGCGGAAACAGTCCGTAATCAAAATGTGGTGGAAGACCAATAATAACATAGACGATTGCTGCTAATGACCGTGTGATTTGGTCTGTCTACAGAAGAATAACCACACACACATATTATAACACTATTTCTTAATCCTGGGATAGAATAAACTATTTTGGATCACATCAATCCCTGTAGGGCCCGCCAGGAGTGGATGTGTCCCGAACTCCCGAACCAGGGCAGCGACAAACAAAAATAAAAACCACCCCACCTCCCCATCTCCCGATCCCCACCACCTCCCCCGGTCACAGATCCCCCCACCTCCCTCCACCTCCTCCCCGCACCTCCCCCCTGACCCAAACCGGCCGATGCCCGACCACCCTCCCCAGATCGTATGCCCACCCACCGCGCCCTCCTATCTCTTCGCCTCCCCGCCCCCACCCCGCCCTCAACCGGCTCTGCCGGCCCCGGCCGTCCGCACCCAGTCCGCAACTCGGCCCTCCGCCACCGCGCCGCCCGCACCCCCGCCCCAACCTGCCCCGCCGGACAGCAAACCCTGCTCGCCGGCGGTCACCTCCCTCCGCGCGGCACCTCCCCTCCCTCCCCAACGGTCCGGCGCGTTAACACTCCTCCCCACTCCGGCGAGCCTCCTCCAGTCACACCACCCCTAACCACTGCCCGCATGCTCCCCCGGGATCCCCTTTTTCTTTCTCATTGTCCATTTATCCCCTTTGCGCCGCCGTAGTGTTCCTGGAGCCCGAGCGCTCGCCGGTCCCCTGGATCCCATCCGCAACGCCGCTCATCCATCTCCGCGGAGGTTCCACCGTCCGAGCCTACGCGGTCCCGGGCTTCGACTACCAATCCACCGCCATCGTTGGAATCTCGGAGTGCCGCCTCCTCCTTCCCCCTTGTGCTTCACAGCAGCCGCACCTACCTCCCCACGTCGTGTCGTGACTTCCCTCCTCCCCGCCAGTGCCCGATCACATCGTGAATAAAATTGTCCTCTCCCTTTCCTCATTCTGTGTACAATGCTGGTACTATTCCTCTTTTTTAGAATCACTTGTTTTGATTGATTTCCGTTTATAAAAGCTTGTGGTTCTGAAGTTCATGTCTCAAGATTGAGAATTCAAATATTGTAAACTTAGAACGTTCAGAAAGTCTTTCTGTATCCTAGAAGTTCATACATTCTTTCGGGAAAAAATCATGTAGTGCTTCAAAATGAGGTTCCTTGAGGTTCTACAACTGACAAGAATAATCGCGTGGTGTTTGAAAAAAAAAAAATCAATCGCTCAACAATGTTCAATAGGTTGTGGTCCCTGGAAGTCTTCATACTTCTGTCGTGTTAGTCCACTTGACCCCCTCGTCCTTGCTTCCTCCCGCTGCATCCTCAAAACCAACTCCACCCTCCAAACCACCACCACCCACCACTGCCAGGGGCTCATTATGATGTTGTATGAAGATTTTACTCCCATAGACTTCGTTGTTTATTAAAAAACTCGAATTTCTCTAGTACTAAAGAAAACACCAGGAAGTTCAAATTAAAAATAACAAAGTTAGTTCGATGTAATTTAACCAAAGGAAGAAAAGCGTCACCGGGTTAAAATTTTAACTCTGAAGTTCAAATTTAATAAATGGAGAAGTTCAAATGAAAATAGTGTGGGTGGACCGTTTGGTTTCCCGTAATTATCCCGTTATTAAACAACAGAAAAGCAGAGTACAAACTGAGACGTTCAATATTTATACAACCAACCTTATTTCACGTTGAAAATACAGCAGAAGCTCAAATAAAAATAACAGAGCAATTGAAAAAACTAAAAAAAAACAAATTTTTCCTTTCTCCATTTCATTCTAAAAACTAGAAATTTAATATAACGACTAAACCTAGGATGTAGCAGCTCAAAAAAAAAAACAAAATAATGCCATTTTCGTCATTTTTTTCTCCAATACTAAAGATTAAAACCAAGACATTCAATTTTCAAAATGGAGTGGTTCAATATTTAGAAAAAAAACTCAGATATTCACGTAACTACTAGAGAAAAAAACCAAGAAGTTCAATTGAAAAAAAAAGCGGAGGCAGGTTTGAATATTTATTTTAAAATCGAATTTTCTACTTACTAAACTACAGATAAAACCAATAAGTTCAATGCAAACACGAGTAATGTCATGTTTCTAAAATCCCTCCAATTTTCGCGCATTTCTAAAATACACAATGAAGTTTCAAATAAAAAAGTAAGCGGTATCATGTTCTATAAAAACCCAGATTTTTCAAGTAATCAAGAGAAGTTCAGTTTAATAACCGCCAAAAGTTCACGTACTACGTGGTGTGCATTTGTACGAAAAAAAATGAAAAAAGCAAAGGCTAATTTTTTGTTGCTAGAAGTTCATGTGCTCTGCCCGGGAAGTTCAAAAATTCTTCGAGAGAGTCACCTTGTATTTACATGTTCAAAAACACAAAAAAGAAATGTTTTTTGCGTTTTAAATAATTACTCTCAATCCACAAGAAGTTCAGTTATTATGTGGGAGCACTTTGATTTTCAAAAGAAATAAAATTTCAATTTAAAAAATAGAAAAAGTTTCATGTAACTACATTGGTGTGTTTAAATTAGAAAAATAATTAAAAAGCAATGTCCCATATTTTTTGTTGTTATAAGTTCAAAAGGGTTTTAAAAGGTGTCCTCGTCGGAAAAGTTAAAAATTGATTGTGAGAGAGGTTTGTACAAACAGAATAGCATATTTTGTAAACACTGACGAATGATGAGAAAATTACAAACAAAAATACGTCACAACATAAATTCAACATGAATAAGCAGGAAGTTCAACTACTACACTGAACGAATTCGATGAAATTTTTTTTAAAACCGTCAGAGTATGAAAAATGATCAACATGGAAGTTGCGTGTTTATCAAGCAGCTTTCCCTCGGTAATAACTCACTTTTTGCTCATTCCCTGTGAGTAGATGGATAGCTCGAGCAAAAAAAGTCCGTTAAAAACAGCGTGCATTCAAGTACACACTCCGAGAAGTTCAAGTCTTCACGCGGTGCATTTTTGAAGAATCTGTTTCGCGATAAAGGCAGAACTCATGATCTCGCCGTTTTCGAATAACTTGAAAACGGCCGGGCCAGAGAAAACCTCAACAATGAAACAGTGTCGCATTTTCGTAGCTTTTTAACGGTATATATTTGTTTTGCGCCATTCCGATAAAGTTGGTAAAATTAAGGCGAAAAATGTTTTTAAGGCCATTTTCAAATTGCATAAACCGTAATGAATTGGGAGAAACCATATATCCAAAAGTTTCGCGTTTGTTCAAGCTTTCCGAACGCCATATCATTTGCTGCATTTTTCGGGCGTACGGTTAAAAAAAGCTCGAAAATACAAACTTGGTGGAACTTGTACCGTTTCCTAATTACTCTTACTGTTCAAGAATTAAAAAAACTTCAACATGAAAAAGTATTCGCATTTCATAAGCTTTTTCCCACGCCATATTATTGCCTAATTGGATTAAGCCGTTTAGAAATTGCATCAAAAATCCGAACTCAGCTGTTCGTTTGCGAAATTTTACGATTTTTCAAATTACTATTCTTAACCATAGGAATTAAGAAGAAACTTTAAACATGTGGAAAGGATCGGTTTGCAGCAGCTTTCCTTCCAACGCGCATATTATTTCCTCATTCCGCTATGGTTTAGAATGCTATCCAAAATACGATCACGTTTCTGTAGGAATAAAAAAACGGTTTTCATTCAAAACTCCTCTTAAAACCGCTTACTTTTTGTGGGGGGGGCCAAAAATTTAACTTGGTCATGATCTGTGTCCATATCTTTCAATGTATAATGCTTAAGCCCCATTTGGGCAATGTTGGCGGAAGTTCAACCTAGCATAGGGGGAAGTTTTTCAGGTCGAACACCTCCTGCAGCAAAATTACAAAAAAACAGTTCACACACGACCGAGAGCAAATATCCGCCAACGAGTGAGATTCCTAATTTAAAACAGGCATTTAGTTGTTAAAAACACGTTTCTAGATTACACGTCCAAACATCATTAAAACACGACTCCAAATAATTCGCGCGGGGAGACAACGGTGGCGAAGATACCCGAAGGTCGGTTTCCCTACACAAGGGAAGTTTCAGGCGTGTCACTCCAGGAAGTGCAATGTTGTTATCGAATAATATTCTGATCCCGGGATCAGAATAGTGTTTTATGTATATATATTATGAAATAAACATCCAATTACATAGTAGACTATACAATCATTCGCAACACCACGGCCTCAATAACAATTGCATGCATTCTAAATTAGGAGAACGCTCGTCTAGTCCTCTACTTCTTTGGGACGCTCCCCGCCACTGCTCTGTGGCTCGATCCCTCGTGCTAGGGCAGGAAGAAGACCTTCCTCAGTCAACGATCCACTTGTACATCTCGTAGCCTTGTGTACATGTCGCTTGGCCGCTGTACTTGCGTGTGTTGTCATCCAGTCTCTAATCCACCACTGTCCAGCGTTCTTGTCCTTCTTGCTCTCATCCTTCATCTTCATGTAGTATGTCCGATATGGCCGAGGCGAGGTCAACCATGAGGAGTTCTGTTTGTTGTTTGTCCTACTCTGCCCCAGACCTTGTAGTGGTCCTGGATGTTGACAAGATTCTGGCATTTCAAGTCCGCAACCTTGAGCGCTTTTAAGATCGTTGGGGTGTCCACCGTTTCGAAACTGTAAGTCGGAGCTGCTGATCACCGGAGTAACGCTCGCCAGGACCTTGTGGCCAGGTGGTAGTGGTAGACAGGACGTCAGTCGCACACTCACAACTGGGCGACCGGCCACCTTCTGATCGTTCCCCCCGCACAACCTCGATGGTGTAATCCAAATGTCGAGCCGACCACTTGGTAACTTGGTCCTCAGCAAGCAACTGCATTCCCATAAGTTTGGATGGAGCTCTCCACCGAGACCCGGCTCATTCGTGTACACCACGGGATGGCCTTCCCCATCACAATGGGTGTCCACTATGTGATGCGGGGTGAATGCCCCCCGTTGTCGTCGTCGGCCGCGGGAGCCGCCATTGGAGCACTGGGAGCGCCATTGGAACCGCTGGATGTCCTCTTAGGTGTCCATCGTGGGTGTGCTTAATGGGTCGTGTGGCGTGAGAGATGAAGGTAAATGGCCGCACACAAATGAGGCCGCGGCCTGGATTCTCCGGCACGTCCGCTAATGGCCATTTTTGCAGTCAGGTAACTGCATCGTGGCGCCGCAACCCGTGCAACCAACCGCATGCATAATGGCATCACTAACGTACGTGTCATTCCGCTGGCCCCAAACACTGCAGCGTGTGTGAGGGATGAGCAGAGCAACCCGAAGGGATGCGGTGACACGCGCGCGTGGCGGGACGTGAGCAGAGCGCGCCGCGGCCGCCTAACCGCGAGCAACCACATTCATTACGTCAGTTTGAACACTAAGGGAATGGTCCGTCTCCAAGCCGACCTTAAGGGTTTGCAACGCCTTCATAGAGAGCCGGCATGTGTCTACCCTCCGTCTTCTCTATTAGTCCCCTTTATATTCCTGTGCATATGTTGACCTTAAATTTAACCAACAAAAAAATGTTGATGCATGTTATAAAAATTATATAATTGGCACTATGTTTAATAGAATGCCAACGATATATCTTTGGCGACATGCATTCTATTTTATAGTTTACTCTCGTAGTCAAACTTTGGCACAAAAAGACTAGACGACTTATAAACCAAACGAGGTAGGAGGTAATTAATTGCAAACATTTTTTTTTATAACCGTATTTGTACGTGTCTTTGTTCGTCCCCTCTCGCCCGTCTTGGTCACCATCACCACCCTCTGCCGCAGGCTGCTTACAGCGGCAAGCTTGCGCAGCGCGCAGGGACGTTTCTTTTGGCCAATGGTGGCTCGAAGTGGCGCAATGAATTGGTCGATGTGAGCCCGTTCCCGCGGCTAAACCTCGCAGGTTCCAGCCGCAAGCTTCCGCCCCGATCGGTGAAATCACCCAAATCCCATGCTTTACGGCCTGCTATATGAACCTCATGGCCGCGAGTCCTGCGTGCATTTCCTATCCCTCCTCCCTGTAGCTTACACGTACTGCTCTCCCCATCGCCAATGGCAACCGGCCGTCGTGCGCTTAGCCACTCCGCATCAAGATCGAGGACAGCTCGAGGATGGATGCTACACTGTCGGCGCGGCGCAGTCCCGGCGTTTAAGGTAGTGCGCGTGGGCGCCGTTGTGGTTTTGCGGGAACACCGCACCACACGCTCGCGACAGGTGCCCGTTGGACATCTGTTGCCCCGGCAGCCGTTGCCCGCCCACCCCCACGTCGAAAGTACTGGGCATCGCCCGTCTCCACCGCCGACGGCCCCCATAGGAGTCGGGAGGTGGCCGGGTAGTGGCCGCAACCCCAACTGGCGGTCCACCATGTCCATCACACGCTAGTCCGCCACCGCGCCAAGGGGGAGGGGTGGTGGTACACGGGCCGCCCACCCCATTCATCGGGCTCCTAGGCCTACCAGCCCACCGTCGCCACAAGGGGTTCATCACCACTCGTCCCATCCAGCCGCCTGAAGGTGGGAGGCGAGGTGGAGGCCCTCACGTGCGTAGCGACCGCTTGCGCGCTACATCAAGTTTTGCGGAGAGTGAGGAGTGAGGCCTCGTCAAGCACGCAAGAGCCTTCCGCCGCCGTGGCCGCAGCACCGCCCGAGCAGAGGCGAGAATCAAGAGATCTATGAGAGAACCACCGCTTCGAGAGGGGTCGATCTGGAGCGGCGAGGGACGTTTAGAGCGTGAGCACATGCGGACGGTGCAGCACGGCATGACTCGTATGCAGTTGTCTAGCCGGTCCGTTAGGCGGCTCATCCTCCTGCTCTACTAAGGCGTGCTCGGCAGAAGGAGGTATGCTGCGGAAGTAGTACAAAAGCCCCCATGTTAGTAGATCTTTAGGGACTATTTTGTTTAGTTGCATACTGAAATAAGTGTGACTGACAACTGTGCTTACTAAAATTAGCTAGTATATATAGTGAACTAGCTCATTTCGTATGTGGTTGGCAAACATTGGTGGAAAAGTTGGTCGTTCAGTTGTCGGTATTAACTGTTTGTATAAAGAAAATGACTGAGTAATCTATGAATGAAATCTATGTAATTTACTAAATTTAGTTCAAAATGTAGATAGGCTAATGATTTTTAGCGCATATTTTGACAACTGGCATGTTACACAGGTGGCAAATGACAGGTTACTGGACGAATCAACACATTCAATCTTTCCCAGTTTGGACAAACTGGCAATATACACCCAATATGACGAGCAAATCTTACCAAATGTCCTGTACGTGCTTGCACAGGGGTGACTCAAACAACCATTTGCGTTGAAGGATGTACAAATCCTGTCGGCACATTTGACTACTTGTTAGCGTGAAGTCTGGCTTTGCTACCGATTCAATAGAACGTGTTGGTTGAAAGAGATGCACACATTCCGCGCGCAAATTTTGCCCTTGGCTTACTGGGGACGACATAGCTCTCACTTTGCATATGGTTCTATCTAAACCGTTTGTCGATGAGAAGCTGCACAAATCTCTTCCGGCACATTTCTCCTTGGCTTCCTGGGCAAGCTTCGTGTTTTGTATAACGGGTGTTTCATCGAAAATGTTTTGCGATGAGGTTTTATATTTTAAAAAACCATGTTAGTCTTTTTAAAGAAAATCGTTTGATACAGTTGTACACTTCAGAGAGAAAATGCAAGTTCGTTCAAGAACCAGTCTTTATTATGCAGTCAAACTGCGAATTATATTCAATGATCAAGAACACTGATACGTATGAAAACCCATAAAAAATTATGTCCGGCCGGCAGCGGAGGCGGCGTGCCGCACCCGGCGTTTGTAGTCCTCTTGGGACGCCATGGTTGAAGTCTTCAGGCACACAAAGTTCTTTCACTTGGAAATAAAACCATCATGTGTCGCGCGAATCGACGGGCGGGTGCCGCGGGAGGAGTGCAACTCACGGCCACTGTGAGTGCGATCTGTGGAGGCGTCCATGCCGCTGAGGTGGGGGACGCTCGGCACGGGCAGCGGTGGGTGGGTGCAGGCAAAGCAACGGGATACCGGTGCCGCATGGTGTTGCGTTGGTGCTCAGGGCACGCGGCACGGGCCGCTGTCGTCTGCCTGTAACAAGCTGCGAGGGCGTGAGACCCCTCGCTGATGCCAAACGGCTTTCCAGCTCTGCGAGAGTGCTCCGGCGACCATCCACGTCATGCTAAGGGGATGGTCATGCTGCGGACGAGCGGGGATGGGAGCTGGACGGGTAGCGCGTGCAATACCACCCAGCGGCCGCTCGTTCAGGGCCATGTCCATGAGGCACCACTTCTCCGTAGTTTTCTATCTCCTCCTTCGGCTCGGTTCGACTTAACCAAACTGGAAGACTAGTGGCAGATGATCCCTCTGCGCCATGGCGTTGGTGGAGGTCTGCGGGGGGGGGGGGGAGGGGAATGGGAGCGAAACAGTTAGGCGCCCGTATTAAAACCAGCGGCTCGGCACCATTTAATGGAGAGGATGCGGCAAGGCGTGGTGGCCAAAGAAGTAAGGGCCTCTGCTCCCAGTGAACCTGGCAGCGTACAGCTACGGGCACGCTTCCCGGTGGATCCTGCGCATTGGAGGATAGGCTTGCACGCCTCTCGATCAGCCTGCGCCTCGGACTGCGTTCGCACGCCTCCCGTAAGCTCAAGGCAGACTGTGCGCACGGCCGAGTCTTATGGCCATTAAAAGAGAGACACATGGCGTCACGTGAATGGTTATAGAACGCCACACGATTTAAATTATACAAACATTTGAGATGTTAATGTGGCAGGCTATTTGTGTTCAAAATGCCTTTGTTGCTGTTATTCGAGTGCGCCTTCTCTCAAAATGACACGAAAAATACCACACATGTCGGGTGTGCCATTCCATGATAGCATGCCAAGTTTCATGAATTTCAGACGATTTTTTGATTTACTACTAGAATTTCAAACAAAGTACTCCACGTTTTGCCGGTGGCAATCAACAGTGCCCTGGTGTTTGAATTCATTCCCATTTCTTGCATGGGACCTAAGCATGCACCCAACGACACACATTTGAATATGTCAACCCATTTTTTCTGCACCTGGAGCTTGTGCATGGTAGTTCAAATTTGAATTATGCACATAAATGCCTAGAAACCCCAGTTAATGTATAAAATTATCCCAGCGAACCCCGATAAAATCCCAAAAATTGACACAACACTCCTGTTGTTCTATGGTTGCAACTAAAAAAATTTTTGAAAGAAAGAGGAGGCACGGATATCATTTCGTCCCCAAAGGTGGCATTCTTCCCTACCACCATCAGGCTTGTTGTGAGAACTCTGGTTTGTTGAGAAGCTTATACCCAAACCTGCCCCAATGGAACAAAAATTTTATCACCACACAGCATGTTATGCCGTCTATGATAGCATGTCATTTTTCATGAACTACAGACGAGTTTTTGGTTTACTAGAATTTAAAAACCATGTATCTCAATCTTTGCGGCGAGCGACGGTGGCAAGGTGTTTGGCATTTATTCTCATTTCTGTCCATGGGACCCTAAGCATGCAACCAGGACACAATTTGATTTTTTATTAACCAATTTACATCGCACTGGAGCATGTGCCTGTAGTTCAAATTTGAATTATGCACATAAATGCATATAAAACTCAGTTATGTATAAAATTCCAAACACCACCCCAAAAAATTCCTAAATTTAACACAACACTCCTGTTGTTCTATGTTGACACAGAAAAAATTGAGATCAAGAAGAGGCACAGATATCGTTTCGTCCAGAAGGGTGACATGTTCCCTACCGTAACCAAGGCTTGTTTGTGAGAAGCTCTGGTTTGTGATGAAGCTTATATACCCCAACCTGCCCCAAATGGGACAATATTTTTACCACTCTGCTTTGAGCTGTTCCAGCTAGCATGTCAAGTTTTCATAATTTCATACTACGCGTTTTCGATTACTAGAATTTAAAAGAGTTAAAATGCATCAAAAAATCCTATAACTATTCGAGGTGTGTCAAGTTAGTCCTAAACTTCAAAAGTGCAGAGTTCAGTTCCTAAAAGTTATAAGTTGTGTCATCACATGTCGTCCTACGCAGGCCAGACCGGGTCTGACTCGCTTATGTGGCAAGTTGACCATCGCCACGTCGGCCGCGTGCCCGTCAGCGGCACTGTTCATAGCACTGTACTATATATGCGAGTTTTCCTAATTTTTTAATTCATTTTCTACAAAAAATTACACGAATGCACTGTTACGCACTGTCATAATCGGGAATTTCCCAAAAAACTCTGAAAAAGTTCATTTCTTTGGGAAAAATCTCCCGAAAAGTCTGGAAATTCATTAAAAATCACTTGTTACGCACTGTTCATATCTGAAAATTTCCAAAAAATGATGAAAAAACTCATTTTTGGGGAATCTGAAATTTCTAATATACTGTTCATAATCTGAAATTTCCCAAAACTCTGAAATTCATTCTGGGAAAAAAATTCCCCAAAAGTGTGGAAAATTCATTAAAAACGCGGTTACGCACTATTCATACTTGGAAATTCCAAGAACTCGAAAAATTCATTTTTGGGGAATCTGAAATTTCCCAAACACTATTCATAATCAAAATTTCCCCCTAAAATGAAGTTTCAGTTTCTCTACAAAAAAATATCCACGAAAAACCCGAAAATAAAAAATCTGGAATTATGAAACAGTGCGTAAACAGTGCATTCATGTAATTTTTTGTAGAAATGATTTTTTAAAAAATTTAGGAAAACTCGATATGTATGTACAGTGTTGTGAAACGTGTCGCTGACGTGACGCGCGCGCCGATGTGGCGACGGTCAACTTGCCACATAAGCAAGTCAGACCCGGTCTGGCCTGCGTAGGACCTGTGTGAAACAACTATAAACTTTTAGGACCTGAATCTTTACTTTTGAAGTTTTTTGGACTAACTTGACACAGCTCGAATAGTTATAGGACTTGGATGCATTTTACTCATTTAAAAACCATGTATCTCAAGTTTAGCGGCCGAGCGACGGTGGCAAGTGTGTGACATTCATTCTCATTTCTTGCATGGGACTTAAGCATGCAACCAAGGACACACATTCAATTTTGAAACCCATTTATATGCACTGGAGCATGTGCATGTAGTTCAAATTTGAATTATGCACATAAATGCATATAAACTACCAGTTAATGTATAAAATGTCCAAGCGAACCCCGAAAAAATCCCAAAAATTGACCACACCTCGGTTGTTCTATTTCACACGAGTAAATTTTAAAAGTAAGAAGAGCAACGGATATCGTTTCGTCCCAAGGTGGCCGTTCCCTACTGACACCATCAGGCTTGTGTGTAGAAGCTCTGGTTTGCGAGAAGCTTATACCCAAACCTGCCCCAAATGGGACAATATTTTTACCACGGCATGTCGAGCCGTTCCATGATTCATGTCAAGTTTCATGAATTTCAGACGAGTTTTCGATTTTACTAGAATTTTAAAACCATGTATCTCAATGTTAGCGGGCGGCCGAGCGACAGTTGTCAAGGTGTTTTGACATTCATTCTCATTTCTTGCATGGACTACGCTGCAACCAAGGACACACATTTGATTTTTCAAACCCGTTTTTATGCACTGGAGCATGTGCATGTAGTTCAATTTTGAATTATGCAAATAATGCCTAGAAAAACTCAGTTAACGTATAAAAATGTTCAAACGATCCCCGAAAAATTCAAAATTTAACACGACACTCCTATTGTTCTACACGTTGACACCGAAAAAAATTAAAAGCACGAAGAGGCGACGAAATATCATTTTATCCACAAAGGTGACACGTTTCCCTAAACAGAACTCATGAGGCTTCTTGTGAGAAGCTCTGATTTGTGAGAAGCTTACCATAACCTGCCCCCAAATGGGATAATTTTTTACCCCAGCATGTTGATGCCATTCCATGATAGCATGCCAAGGTTCATGAATTTCAGACGGGTTTTGGATTTACTAGAATTACAAAAGCAAGTACCTTAATGTTTGCCAGAGAGCCACGGTGACGTGGTGTTCGAAATTCATCCCCATTTCTTGCATGGGACATAAGCATAAACCCATGGACACATATATGATTTTACAACCCATTTTGGTGCACCGGAACATGTGCATGTAGATTAATTTTGAATTGTGCATCTAAAATGGCTAGAAAACCAAGTTAATGTATAAAAATGTCCAAACGAACCCTGAATAATTCCAATTTTTTGACGACACACCTATAGTTGCAAGTTCACTGCAGATAAAAGTTCTAGCAATTCAAACACCCTCCTTTGTCGCTGTGACCCCATTATGTAATTCAAATCAAGATGAAAAATCAAGTAGATCGCACACAGTTTATTATCACCAACCGTGTGAGATGCAGTACAAAATATCTTGGAGCACCGTCGGAGTATAGTATGCCGGTCTTTAATTTGTTAGAGTAATGCTTAGGTCAGCTAGCTCTGTTTAATTGCTGAACTTTCTCGATTAAGAAGTGTGGGTGTGCTGTAGTCTCCTTTGTGTACCCAAATTATGCAATGATGTGGATGGCCACTGTAACCAGGGAAATTCGAACAAAATATTTGCACGTTCAAACTCATCACACACGGGTTAAGCTATATGAATCTTTGTGATGTTCACATATCGTACATCGTGCTGAATAAGGGACCGTGTCTGATGACACTTTGCGCGCCAGTTTTTTCGCTGCACTGATTCAAAATTTGCGGCTTCCGCGGAAATATCTACCTCCCCGCCCCTCCCCCTTATGAAAAGCCACATTTCCCCTGTTTCCGCCTTCCTTTCCAAGTTGAAACCTTCACTCCTTGCTTGCAGCGCCGCCTCCTCGCCGGCGACCCTCCTTCACGCTGCTCGGTCTCGTCGATCCAGGAAGGTAATCCACACCCGACCCCCATCCTCCTCCTCCTTCCACATCCCACATGCCCCGACTGCCAGCGCGACACCTTCCACCCAAATCACTGACCCCTCCCCCAAATAGGCGCCGCCCTAAGCCATGGTGCACACAGTATAGCCAGGAGCTCAAGGAGCATTCGGCAGCGGAGAAGCAAATCGTGGCCGCACGCGCGGATGAGGTTGAGATGGCTGCCATTCGTGCCGACCCCCAGATCTTGGAGGAGCACCACGCCGTCGAGTCCACCGTTGACACCTCGTGCGCCGATGCCACGACGCGGTTGGCTACTTTAAACGATAGTTCATGGCATTTTCTCGAGGCCACCGTCGGTGCCTTCGACGAAGACTACGAGGTGTTTTCTCAGCGTGCCCGTGCTTACCTCAACTCGAGAGCTAGCAGGTTGGTGCCCGGAGCGCCTTAGACAACTCTACACTACGACGAGGGCACCCACGATGTGGAGGCCTCGCCCTCTTCCATGTCCAAGGAGTCAATCATCATCGATATCTCCAACGATGAGGAGTAGCTTGTCTTATTAGCTCACTGTAAGGACCTATGTTCAGTTTGCTAGCTACACCAGTTAAGCATGCTCGGTTTACATGTTGCATGTGCTGCTCCTGCCTTTCCTTAACAAATTGTAGTGAATTTTCCTATCTACTTTTACCATGCAATCTATTGCTCTAGTGTATATGTTCTATATGTCGTGCAATGTGGTGCTCACTTATTAACTGTTTGGTTAATTAGTTGTCGTCTTCAGTTAACTGTTTGGTTCAATTCTGCAAATGTGATGTTCAATTCTTCAGGGTGCAATTTTGTATTGTCTTCCATGTGAGAAATAAATCCAATTTATCTTTACAAAATACATGAGAAACAAATACAATTGCTATATTTCCAAGTTGTCAAGCATGCTTGGTTTGGTTAACTGTCTGATCTTCTAGTATGTTATACATTATGCAATGTGGTGCTCAGTTAACGTTTGGTTCATTTGTTGTGGTGTTTAGTTAACTGTTTGGTTCAATTCTGCAATGCGATGTTCAATTGTTGTGGGTGTATTCTGTTATTGTATACCATGTGAGAAATAAATCGAATTTGGCTGTACTAAATACATGAGAAACAAATACAATTGCTATATTTCCAAGTTGTTAAGCATGCTTGGTTTGGTTAACTGTCTGATCTTCTATTAGGAGTATGTTATATCGTGTAATGTGGTGCTCAGTTAATGTTTGGTTCATTTGTTGTGGTGTTTAGTTAACTGCTTGGTTCAATTCTGCAATGCGATGTCCCGTTGTTGTGGGTAGAATTTTGTATTGTTGTGCATGTGTGGAATAAATCGAATTTGGCTGCACTTAATACATGAGAAACATATACAATTGCTATATTTCCTAGTTCTTAATCATGCTTGCTTTGGATAAATGCGTTTTCCATGTGGCTTGAATTAATCTGATGAATCTGCAATGTGCTTATTTTTCATCAACATATTTTACTGATAGCATGTGAACCCTGACTTAACCTGATCACTAATGACCTTATATGTGTTGCAGGGAAACAATGGGAAGCACTGAGGTTTACAATCAAGGTTTGCACATGCATGGTCCTTTGTCTAATAGCACATTATTGTGCAATTGCAGGAACCACTAAAATATTTAGGTTTTTAACAATTTGGTCTTGCACATGTAGGTCCTGCTGTCAGAGGTTTTGACCCACTGTTCGACCCTTTTTGCATATGGGGAAATGAGTTGTCCATGAATATCAGCAAGTCAAGAAACTCAGAAAGATTGTTAGGATAAAGAAATTAGCGACAAAAAACAACAGGATCTTTGTCTGCACACTGAAGAAGACATCAGTTCACTACAGTATGGTACTAAATATTATACCTTGCCTTTTTATTCCTTTGCCCCATTTCCAATATAGAGAAGATATTTATGCACATCCTTGTTTTCAGGCCTTTCCAAAGCAGTTCACTGATGATTACCTCTCAAACCACCTATATGGTCAGGAGGCGAAGAAGGTATTCATACAACACCCACGGTTCAATATTGAAGTGTTCCTGAAGAGGATGAAGGATGGACGGTCAATCATCCACAGGCACTGGCCTAAAGTTGCAAAGACCTTCAACATCAATGAAGGCTCAATATTCACCTTCCGCTTCAGCAGTTTTCCAGATGAGATTCATCTGTCTATGTACCGTCTATGATGCTAATTTCGAAAGGTTATAGATGTTGCATGTGAAACTTGGTGCTGGTGCAGTTGTGTAATGGGGTAGCTGAGTGCTGAAGCTATATGATGTTGTACTATGATGCATTTCAATTATGAAATCCTGCTTCCTTAATATGAAAATGAAATATATTGTGTGCTTAATATGAAATGTCAATTAGAGTAATAAATGGATTATTAATAATAGGACGATTAGCCTGCTAATGGCCAATTAGCCTGCTAATTGGGTTTTTCTATTGCAAATGGTTATTGAGAAAACACTGTGGGCGATGACCTCAGGCAACGCACACATTTCTAGGAATAAACCGTGTTGGATCAATGAACAATCACACACGACATCCTCTTGAAAACTGTTTACGTTAGGCCACCTTGCGCAAACGTTTACCACATAAATTGTGTGTGTGATGGACAGCCTTTGCCACACAGTTTCTTCTACACACCGTGTGTGATGCATTCAATAACACAAATGATAAAATTGTTAATATCGTCTGCAATGGCAACGTTATCACAAATGATTTAATGGGGAAAATTGTGTGTGATGTACCTGCGAATAGAAACGTTTTCCTTGGAGTGACTGTGTGGGATTTATATACGAACGGAAACGTACTTCTTGGATTAACTGTGTGGGATGTACATACTAACGGAAAAGTATTCCCTGGATTGACTGTGTGGAATGTACACACGAAAGGAAACGTTTAGCCGGGACTGACTGTGTGGGATGTACTTACGACCGGAAATAATTTGGCCTGTATAATTGTATTTTTTTAGCACAACTGTACGTATAACCGTATTTGATCGCTCGCCCATCGCACATGACCTCACTTTGCCGAGCGTGTGTGACCGGAGGGCCTATTCCCGATGGTTTCTGGGTCGTGTGGGAAGGACCCCCCTATCGCAGTCACTCACTAGGCGATGGTTCAAAACCCCGTCGCGGAAAGGGGTTAAAAACCGTTTGTATAGCACCTCGTTGTACCAGTGTAAATGTATAAAAGTTATACAAGTTATTGTTATTGATATTCTACTTGTTGAAAACTCCAAGTCATAGGTATTTGATACCGGATCTGTTGCTCACATTTGCAACACGATGCAGGGACTACGGAAGATTCGCAAGCTGAGTAGAAATGAAGTCATGATGCGAATCGGGAATGGTAATAGGATTGCCGCTCTAGCTATCGATGTCATGTCTTTGAGTTTACCTTCAGGATTTGTTTTAGAACTAAATAATTGTTATTTTGTTCCGAAGTTATGTAAGAACATTATCTCTGTATCATGTTTGATAAGTGACAGGTATCCTTATAAATTAGAAAACAATAGTTGTTCAATATATTAGAAGGATATGTTTTATGGATTTGCACCTATTGTAGGTGGCTTATTCATAATGGATCTTGAATGTGAAAAGGATGTCTGTAACATTAATGCTAAAAGTCTTAAGAAGACTGATAATACTTACATGTGTCACTGCCGTCTTGGTCATATCGGAAAGAAATGCATGCAAAAACTTCATAAAGATGGAGTATTAACCTCATTTGATTTTGAATCATTCGATACATGTGAAGCTTGTTTGATGGGTAAAATGACTAAAACACAATTCACATGTCATCCTGAATGGGCGCAAGAATTTTTGGACATAATACATAGTGATGTATGTGGTCTGATGAGTACTCCGGCGCGCGGTGGATACTGATACTTCATTACCTTCACTGATGATTTGAGTAGATACGGTTATATCTACTTAATGAAACACAAATCTGAAACATTTGAAAAGTTCAAAGAATTTCAGAACGAAGTTGAGAATCATCGTGGCAAAAAGATAAAATTTCTAGGATCAGATCATGGAGGAGAATATCAAAGTCATGAGTTTCGCAAACATCTAAGTGATTGTGGAATTGTTTCAGAACTTACTCCTCCCAAAACTCCACAGGGAAATGGAGTATCGGAAAGGCGTAAGCGAACTTTGTTGGACATGGTGAGGTCAATGATGTCTTTTACCGATCTATCATTGTCATTCTGGGGATATGCACTTGAAACAGCAACATATACACTAAACAGAGCACCGTCTAAGTCTGTTGAGACGACACCATATGAATTGTGGAATGGGAAGAAACCCAACTTGTCACATCTCAAGATTTGGGGATGTGAGACTTATGTAAAATGTTTACAACCAAATAAGCTCGATCCTAAAGTAGACAAATGTTACTTTGTAGGTTATCCCAAAGAAACAATTGGGTATTCCTTCTACCAAAAGTCCAAAGACAAAGCGTTTGTCGCAAAGAATGGACACTTTCTTGAGAAGGAGTTTCTCGCTAAATATGTAAGTGGGAGGATAATACAGCTTAACGACATTACTAAATCTCAAGAATTTGAGAGGACCAACAAAACGGAATCTGCTCCAGAAGTTGTCCACACAACTGAACCAGAAGTTACTACACCAGTTGTAGAAACACCGGTTAAGACTGTAACTGAACCGCTTAGGTCAGGAAGAGTTATTGAACCTCTTGAATGGTTTCACAATGAAATATTCATCTTGGAAGAAGATGAACCTGTGCACTACAAGGAAGCGATGGCGGCGCCCAGCTCAAAATAATGGCATAAAGCCATGCAATCCGAAATGGAGTCCATGTACGAAAATCAAGTTTGGAACTTGGTTGATCCTCCAGAGGGTGTGAAACCCATACAGTGCAAATGGATCTTCAAAAGAAAAACAGATGCAGATTGTAATCCTACCATCTATAAAGCAAGGCTAGTAGCAAAAGGGTTTTCGCAAGTTGAGGGAGTTGATTATGATGAAACTTTCTCACTAGTAGCAATGCTAAAGTCTGTACGGATTATGATTGCAATTGTTGCATATTTCAATTATGAGATATGGCAGGTGGATGTCAAAACCGCTTTCCTAAATGGGTTTTTGAAAGAGGATGTATACATGATATAACCAGAAGGTTTTGTCAATCCAAAGGATGCCAGAAAGGTGTGCAAGCTTCAAAAATCTATCTATGGTTTGAAGCAAGCATCAAGGAGCTGGTATCAACGTTTTGATGAAGTGGTAAACTAGTTTGGCTTTATAAAAAATGATGAATAAGCTTGTGTATACAAGAAGTTTAGTGGGAGCTCTGTAGCATTTTTAATCTTATATGTAGATGACATATTATTGATTGGAAATGATACTGAGTTTCTTAGCATAATAAAGGATTATTTGAAGAGTGTGTTTTCAATGAAAGATTTGGGCGAAGCTGCTTATATACTAGGCATAAAGATCTATAGAGATAGATCAAGACGTCTAATTGCGCTAAGCCAAATAACATACATTGACTAGGTTTTAAATAGATTTAAAATGGAGAATGCAAAGAAAGGTTTTCTCCCAATGTCACATGGCACAACACTCACCAGGAATCAATGTCCGAAGATAGTTGATGAGTGAGTGCAGATGAGTGGAGTCCCATATGCCTCGACAATTGGATCCATCATGTATGCTATGTTATGTACTAGACCAGATGTTTCTTATGCACTAAGTATTAGTAGCAGGTACCAAAGTGATCCTGGATTGGCTCACTGGGCAGTTGTTAAAAATATTCTTAAGTACCTCAGAAGGACAAAGGATATGCTCCTAGTCTATGGAGGAGATGAAGAACTCATTGTAAATGGTTATGTCACACCCCCGGCTCAATCGTGCACTAATCATACATGCAAATGCACACGATCAAGCCTAAGGACTCATGGGAAGATATCACAACACAACTCTAAAACATAAATAAAGTCATACAAGCTTTATATTACAAGCCTGGGGCCTCGAGGGCTCGAATACATAAGGTCGCATACAAGCATCAGCGGAAGCATCAGATATCTGTGTACAGATATAAAAGAAAACACAGATAGGCCCTTAGAAGGCGGGGCAAAAGAAAAACACTATGATCGAAAGGCGCAGGCCTCCTGCCTGGGACCCTCCGATCCTACTCCTGATCGTCGGCCAACTCGTAGTAGTATCCACCCTCGGGGTAGTAGTAGCGATCATCGGCGGGAGCAGCTGTCTCAGGGGCTCCATCATCTGGTTGCATCAAAAGGATATGGGGAGAAAAAGAAAGCAAAGCAACCGTGAGTACTCATCCGAAGTACTCAGCAAGCAAGGATCTACACTACATATGCAACATTATCAAAGAGAGGCTGTATATGTGGACTGGGCTGTGGAAATGCCAGAATAGAGGGAAGGCCTAGTCCTATCGAAAACTAGCATCTTCAACGGTCTTGCAGCATTAGAAGAGTGTACAGTAGTACAGTATGGAGTAGTAGTATCATTAAGTCTCAACCTCACCCAGAGATCCTTTCTCGACTCTCTGCGAGAAAGTAATCCCAGAGCCATAATATCCAAGTATCAACCTCGGCCAGAGATCCTTTCTCGACTCCCTGCGAGAAAGTAATCCCAGAGCCATACTCATCACAAGTATCCAGTTCTAGTTGTATCGATCGGGATACAACTCCGAGTGTCCTTTACCGTAGGACCGGCTATCGATAGATGTGTTCTTCCCTATAGGGGTGCACCAACTTACCCACCACGCTTGCTTAACTCCGGCCGGACACACTTTTCCGGGTCATGCCCGGCCTCGGCCAAACGATACACCACAACCCTACCTACAGCTCAGCAGAGAGGTCCCCGTCGGTCTATATCCTAAGCGCTCAGGGGTCTTGGGCCATCGCCTTGTGCACTCCGGGTCGGTGTGTGCAGGGTCGGGACGAGCACCACCTCAGTCCTGGATGGCACTGGCCCGGCCCGGCCACGAGGCTGAACTGGACGTCTGACAGAGCTTTCGGCTAATGCGACGATGCAGAGTGCCCATAACTCTTCCCACGTGATGGTTAGTGCTATCAGGCTAGAGGCCTGCTCGGATCAAATATCCAAATCATTAGTGGACTAGGGGCTTGCTGTAACGAGCAGAGACTCACGATCAATGTGACCCCGTCACCTCGTCTCGAGGACTTGCGGCAAGGGCTAAGAATGCCTGGTCACGCCTCGTATTCATCACTCAGGCAACCTCCAGGTCAACCCGTCTCCACAACACTCGCCACTTAGGCTCACGCGGGTACCCCTCAGGGTCGACCCGCCTTTCCAAGTAACAGTGTAAAGTCCAAGTATCCGTGTGTCCATAACATCAGGGGAATTCGAGGTATCACCCTCGTTGGATTCCTACTTGATGTATCTGTCAAGGTGAACTCGGAGGAATCACCCTCGATGGGTTCACACTTGATGTGTTGCACGACAGGGTCGTATCGGAAGTGGAGAAGGAGGAATCACCCTCGATGACCACGACCAAATAGCTACTCTACAGAGTTAACATCAGGAGTGCTATACGAGGTATCACCCTCGGCACTCGATAGTAACGCTGCAGTGTCGTACAACCAGGGGGTGTAGTGCAGTGCCGGGTTCTGGCTGTCGATCCCGTTGATCGAGTCATCTGATAATCCAGCGGGGCAACTGGGGACAAGTGGGGTCTCTGGTAGGTCTCTACCCAGCCTATATTAAGCAGTTTAGGATAAGCAGGTAAGGTATCAATAGCAGGTTACAATAAACAGGCTATGCATCAGAATAGGTAAAGCAATAGCAGCAGCATTTCTAATGCAAGCATGAGAGAGAAAGAATAGGCGATATCGGTATGTTCAAGGGCGGGTGCTTGCCTGGTTGCTCGGCGGCAAAGGCAAGGTCGTCAACGGTGGTGTCGGGCTCCTGAGCTGCGTCGGTCTCGGGAACTGCGTCTGTGCCGGGTCTACCGAGAGAGAAGAGGGGGAGGAAATAGATAAATACACGGCAATGAAAGCAATCACAAGGCATGACATGGCAATAAGCGGTGTTAGGGGTGACCTAACGCAGTGCTACACGTCGCAGACGAAGCGGGATATTTTCCCGGCATTTAGCTCGATCTCGGTATACTGAACCAGAGGGGAAGGTTCCATGTTCAAGTAGTTAGAGGCATGTGACAGGTATGAGGAGGGCATATTCGGATTCGTCTCGTCATTCTGAGCAACTTTCATGTACAAAGTATTTTCATCCGAGTTACGGATTATTTAGTATTAAATTTCAAAGTTTTAATTCATTTTTAGAATTAACAAAATTAATTTTAATTAGAAAATGCAATTATGATGTCAGCATGATGTCAGGGTGATGTCAGCAGTCAACCAGTCAGTTGACTTAGTCAAACTGACGTGTGGGTCCCACTGTCATTGACTGCTAACTAATTAATCAAGTTAATTAGTTTAATTAATAGATTAATTAGGTTAAGTTAATTAATTTAATTATATTTTTTTGTTTCCCTTTTTTTTATTAACGTCCTAGGCGTGGGCCCGTTGTCCAGTGGTACAAAGGCCGTAGCGGGTGTGGGCGACGGGCGATGGATGCGGGCGCGTGGGCGCCCGTTCCGGCGCTCGCCCAGGCCAGCCGCGGGGGCGGGTCTTGCGAGGCGCGGTGGGGCGCCGGCGACGGAGGGGGGCAGGGGTCACGGTCAGGGCTCGCCCTTTGGAGCCGGGCGCGGGGCAGCGTACGCGCCAAGGCCAGGCGCCGGTGGTCGGGCGCGACACGGAGGAGAGCAGCGCCGGTGAGGGGCGCGAGCAGCACGAAACCGCGGGGCGACACGGGGGAAGGCGCGCGGCGTGGGGGTGAGGTCGGGCGGTGTGGCGCGGGGTCGGCGATGGCCGAACAAGGCCACGGCGGGCGCGTTGCAGCCTCCGGCGGGCGGAGGCGGGGCGGAGCAGAGGTCGGGCCGCTGCGGCGATGCGGCGGGTAGACAGCGGAGGCGCAGCAGAGGGCAGCAGCAGCGGTGGTAGGAAGAGGCGAGCGGGGCATGGTGAGCGTGCGAGACGCAGCACGCAAGCAGGCGGGTGCGGCGCGCGTGTGCGCGTGCGGGGGTGCCGCGACGGAGTGCGTGCAGTGGTTGGGAGGGTACGAGCTCCAGCGAGCTCGGGCGACAGCGGGGGAGATGGGCACGGGGCCGTGGTGAGCGCAAGGGGCGCAGCGAGCGATGGTACGGGGGACAGAGGAGGAGAGGCCGGGCCTCACTTGCGGTGCAGGGGAACGGCAGCGGGCTCGAGGAGGAGGGCGGGGACGACGGCGAGGTCGAGGCGGTGGTGCAGCGGCATGGCGGCGTGCGTCGACGGCGTCCGACGAGGAGGGGGATGAGTACAAGCGACGGAGACAGGGAGGTGGCACCGACGACGGCGGGTGGCGGGGCGGCTCCGGGCGGCGGCGGTGCGGCAACGGCGTCGAGCACCCCCGAACCCGATTTGGATCAGGGAGGGAGGCAGAGGGGGAGTGGGACGAGTGGGGGGCGAAGTGGGGGCGACAAGAGGGTTAGGGTTACGGGAGTGGGGGTTATGGGGAGTGCGGGGTCGGCCGATTCGGCTGGGTCGTGGCCCAGTTGGGCCAGGGGGGTTTTTGTTTTTCTTTTTACTTTGTTTTATTTCTGTTTTGACTTTTTCTTTTTATTTATTTTTCCTGTTTTATTTTAGTTACATTTTATTTTAGTTTTAATAAAATATACTCTTAGCATCTAATTTAGTATTTCAATTTAGTCCATTGTCACAAAAAGTCTAGTCCTCAAATAATTTAGTTTGATATTTTATTAATTAATAAAGGCATTTAAATAATTAGGTTTGCTACTATGTAAATCATTTTAGTGCATTTAAGCATTTCATAAAAGTTTGGTTTCACCACCATAATCACTTATGCATTATCTGGCACGACCCGAACATTTTAGTTTCCAATTTGGAACAACTTTTATTTTCACTTTTAATAAATTCGAAGTTTGAATTAGGAGTTCGAAATGCAATATGATGCAAATGATGACTAGGCACTGTTGAACTTGCTGACATGGCATTAACTAAGGGTGATCACTGTTGTTAATTACACGGGGTGTTACAATTCTCCTCCACTAACAAGAATTCTCGTCCAGAGAATTAAGGGGTGGAGTAAGGGGGAAAGACTCAGGAAGGACGAAGCTCAACACAAGATAGGTACCTAGGGGGCTATCTCAATGAACGTCGCATAGGGGCATCTCTCGAGTTGAAATTCAAGAAAGTCATCAAGAGCAAGGTACGAAGGTGCAATAAGAAGCTTCAACTGGATAGGCAATCGTTCATTGCCAGAAACAGAGGGTGAAAGGGGTTTAGAGCAATGGGAATAAGCATTGCGTATGATACCAGAATAGATCACTAGGTGGGTGGCTCATGATGTACTTACAAAGCCAAGCGCGAGAAACAATTTTGGAAAACAGGGATGTACAGGAGAGTCAGGTTTCGATCCTGTGGAACTGTGGGTTATGGGCCCACCATGAGGGTTAAAAGTAGGAACGAGGCTGACATATTGCACGGTCACGATAGCAAGGCATGTCAGAGGATAGTCTGTCAGTTATGTCGACGACAACATCGGTACCAAGGGCGAGGGACGAAGAGAACCATTTTCCTGCTCGTTGAACGAGGCGGACCGATAGGCAAAGTTCTCGTCCATCGGTGGTTACCGAAATGTCATTAACAATAGTAACGGGGTCTCACTGACAAGGTTGTACATCGAGGTGTTTTCATAAGCAGGGAATTATTTCTGCTTGTATCATATAGATTACAAGAAAGGTTAAACAAAATAATGGAAAGGAAAATGTGTTTATACACAAGAACTAGGAGTATATCTTTTCGAACGAAAGGCGGAGCACGATATACATGATGGGACATCAAGTTCAATAGCATTTAGTTGAAGGGGCGAGGGAAAATTCAAGATGTTTACCCGAACAACGGTGTTTGGATAATTGATCAAGGAACAGTTAGCATTGCGCTTCCAATGTTCTTGTTGATACTCAGAATACCACAATCATGCTTCGAGGTAGCAATTTTATGGTATTTCAGGTAAAGGGTTGGATCTGAGGAGCACAAGGGATACGAAGGATCAATTGAAGATTAACAAGGAACTCGATATATGAGCAAAACATCTTCAGGTTAGTATCGGAGGAAGTCAAGGATGTGGTCGATGATAACACAGATCATCGAGGGGCCAGGATAGTAATTCTCATCATGAATTCAATTCACAACTTTAAAGAAACCGAAAGGTTGATAATGATGAAGATACATTTTGTTAAGAGGTTACATGAAGATGCCATCGATCAACGACGACATCAAGTAAAAGGAATGATGAAGCGAAAGGTTATTGAAACCACGGATACTGCACAAGCTCTAAACCAAGCTTGTTATTCGAGGTGAAATGATAAGATGAGAAGGATCGGCGTAAGATTAGCTCATCGTTGGAATTTGTGCTCTGGGGAGAAGGACCAAGTAGCACAGTTAAAATTTAGCACGATAAGGATATAGCCAATCAGGCTACGAATGACTTGAAGGATTATTAAACTCGTAAGCAACAAAAATTACTTAGAGTTCTTGAATTGGAGTGTGGAATTGATTCACTTACCGGTGGTCTTGGTTGACGACAACCCAGAACCCGTGGAGTCACTATGACAGGGAAGGTACTACTTCATCAGAAATTCATAAGATATATCTTCGAGATACTAGGGGGGTAATACAAGAAGGCAGATCAAAATAGAGGTTGGTCAGGCGTATTGATCTGCAGAAGGCAAGTGCCTTAACTTGTATGAGAAAAGGAATCAAGGAGAAAATATGGTCGGAACCATGAATGCAAAGGGTCAATTCACAGATACCAAATGATATTATATCAAGGAAATAGTTATTATGACAAGAAGCTTCCATGATAGGATCTACATCGTGTCCATGGGCATGAACACAAGGTTCAAGGTCGACTCCCACTTCTTCAATGCATAACCTTCCATTCACCTCTTGTTTTTTTTGTGAAAATGACATTAGTTGTTGAAAGTTTTACCTGGTGCAATAACAGATAAGTATGACCCGTGAAATCTTTCGGGTTCTCACAAATTAGGGAAGGCGTTGGTTCAACCTATAGGGGCATCTTAGAAGCATATACCACAAACTTCAGGAGTAAATAACACAAGCTCGAAAGCAGAGCATGGTTGACAAAGCAGAGGATACCATTTACCAAATGCATTATGTATCAAGTAAAGAACTTCTCGAGGTTTTTGTATATGAAGGACATCGTCGGATGATAATTCAACAAAGGATCCGATGGTCCACAAGAGATCTGATGTGAGCATTGGTACTCAACCAGAAGAAGAAAGAATGCAAGGAGATCGTATTATAGAAACAACTGACTAATTCAAAGCTCAAAGGCAAAGGAATTATAATTTCCAAATCAAGGGTTCGGGAGCAAACGCTCTGATTAAGGATGTGTAAGTTGAATAGACTTAGGGGTACAATCGACGGCAATTTGATTGGTCGAGAACCAGCTCATGTTCAAAGTGACGTCTGAGTCGGTAGGATGAATTTTAGGACCTGACTGAGGATTGCGAGCATTCGCAACATATTGAATCAAGGGACACGAAAAGATAGTGACAGAGGATGTCAACGGAGATTACTAGAAATATGGAATTAACCATAATGCCGGAAGGCAAGGAATTCAGGAGCAATAGGCTGCTGAGCATTTTCAGAAAATCAAATAGTATTTCGAAGAATTTTGTGAAGCACATTAACAACTAGGAATGAACAAATCTTCGATAAGTGTGAGGAATTATTCGTAGGGGTATTCAGGTGGCAAAGAACTGCAAGGCAGTAGGCACAAAGTATTATCGGAAAAATATAGAGAGTTTCGGGGTATCTTGTAATAACAAGATCAACTCGGAATAAAAGTAAGAGCGACATGTGTATGTATTTATCCCTAGGGATATTTCAGTGGTAGGGAATTGCAAAAGCAACGGGCACAAAGTCTCGAGAGAACATCGAAGAGTAACATCGGAATCCTTCGGTGCACCAAGCAATCATCTGGAGTGAGGTGTTCTCCGGGAGGAAGTAATTACGAGAACCTAATGTAGTTAGTAAATTCATTGAACCCAAATAGAAGAGATATCAGAGTCCCAGAGTATAGACGAGGAATAAAAGATCCTAACACCACCCAATTGGCGACGTGGGCCCGTAAGCTACACAGCCAAGTTAGTTAAACAGTTTTTGAAGTCTAGACTCAACTTCGGCCAAGGAGTTAGAAAGGGGGGTTCCTACAGGCAGTCGGCTCTCATACCAACTTGTGACGCCCCCGGCTCAATCGTGCACTAATCATACACGCAAATGCACATGATCAAGCCTAAGGACTCACGGGAAGATATCACAACACAACTCTAAAACATAAATAAAGTCATACAAGCTTTATATTACAAGCCAGGGGCCTCGAGGGCTCGAATACATAAGCTCGCATACAAGCGTCAGTGGAAGCATCAGATATCTGAGTACAGATATAAAAGAAAACACAGATAGGCCCTTAGGAGGCGGGGCAAAATAAAAACACAACGATCAAAAGGCGCAGGCCTCCTGCCTGGGACCCTCCGATCCTACTCCTGATCGGCAGCCAACTCGTAGTAGTATCCACCCTCGGGGTAGTAGTAGCGATCGTCGGCGGGAGCAGCTGTCTCAGGGGCTCCGTCATCTGGTTGCATCAAAAGGATATGGGGAGAAAAAGAAAGCAAAGCAACCGTGAGTACTCATCCGAAGTACTCAACAAGCAAGGATCTACACTACATATGCAACATTATCAAAGAGAGGCTATATATGTGGACTGGGCTGCAGAAATGCCAGAATAGAGGGAAGGCCTAGTCCTATCGAAGACTAGCATCTTCAACGGTCTTGCAGCATTAGAAGAGTGTATAGTAGTACAGTATGGAGTAGTAGTATCATTAAGTCTCAACCGCACCCAGAGATCCTTTATGCGAGAAAGTAACCCCAGAGCCATACTCATCACAAGTATCCAGTTCTAGTTGTATTGATCGGGATACAACTCCAAGTGTCCTTTACCATAGGACCGGCTATCGATAGATGTGTTCTTCCCTGCAGGGGTGCACCAACTTACCCACCACGCTCGCTTAACTCCGGCCGGACACACTTTTCCGGGTCATGCCCGGCCTTGGCCAAACGATACACCACATCCCTATCTACAGCTCAATAGAGAGGTCCCCGTCGGTCTATATCCTAAGCGCTCAGGGGTCTTGGGCCATCGCCCTGTGCACTCCAGGTCAGTGTGTGCAGGGTCGGGACGAGCACCACCTCAGTCCTGGATGGCACTGGCCAGGCCCGGCCATGAGGCTGAACTGGACGTCTGACAGAGCTTTCGGCTGATGTGACGATGCAGAGTGCCCATAACTCTTCCCACGTGATGGTTAGTGCTATCAGGCCAGAGGCCTGCTCGGATCAAATATCCAAATCGTTAGTGGACTAGGGGCTTGCGGTAACGAGCAGAGACTCATGATCGATGTGACCCCGTCGCCCTGTCTCGAGGACTTGCGGCAAGGGCTAAGAATGCTCGGCCATGCCTCGTATTCATCACTCGGGCAACCTCCAGGTCAACCCGTCTCCACAACACTCACCACTTAGGCTCACGCGGGTACCCCTCAGGGTCGACCCGCCTTTCCAAGTAACAGTGTAAAGTCCAAGTATCTGTGTGTCCATAACATCAGGGGAATCCGAAGTATCACCCTCGTTGGATTTCTACTTGATGTATCCGTCAAGGTGAACTCGGAGGAATCACCCTCGATGGGTTCACACTTGATGTGTTGCACGACAAGGTCGTATCGGAAGTGGAGAAGGAGGAATCACCCTCAATGACCACGACAAAATAGCTACTCTACAGAGTTAACATCAGGAGTGCTATACAAGGTATCACCCTCGGCACTCGATAGTAATGCTGCAGTGTCGTACAACCAAGGGGGGGGTGTAGTGCAGTGCCGGGGTCTGGCTGTCGATCCCGTTGATCGAGTCATCTGATAATCCAGTGGGGCAACTGGGGACAAGTGGGGTCTCTGGTAGGTCTCTACCCAGCCTATACTAAGCAGTTTAGGATAAGCATGTAAGGTATCAATAGCAGGTTACAATAAACGGGCTATGCATCAGAATAGGTAAAGCAGTAGTAGCAGCATTTCTAATGCAAGCATGAGAGAGAAAGAATAGGCGATATCGGTATGCTCAAGGGGGGGGTGCTTGCCTGGTTGCTCGGCGGCAAAGGCAAGGTCGTCAACGGTGGCGTCGGGCTCCTGAGCTGCGTCGGTCTCAGGAACTGCGTTTGTACAGGGGTCTACCGAGAGAGAAGAGGGGGAGGAAACAGATAAATACACGGCAATGAAAGCAATCACAAAGCATGACATGGCAATAAGCGGTGTTAGGGCTGACCTAACGCAGTGCTACACGTCGCAGACGAAGCGGGAAAATATCTGGGATATTTTCCAGGCGTTTAGCTCGATCTTGGTATACTGAACCGGAGGGGAAGGTTCCATGTTCAGGTAGTTAGAGGCATGTGACAGGTATGAGGAGGGCATATTCGGATTCGTCTCGTCGTTCTGTGCAACTTTCATGTACAAAGTATTTTCATCCGAGTTACGGATTGTTTAGTATTAAATTTCAAAGTTTTAATTCATTTTTAGAATTAACAGAATTAATTTTAATTAGAAAATGCAATTATGACGTCAAAGCAGGATGTCATGGTGAATTCAGAGTCAACCAGTCAGTTGACTTAGTAGTCAAACTGACGTGTGGATCCCATTGTGCCATGACTGCTACTAATTATCAGTTAATAGTTTTAAATTTAATAGATTACTTAGGTGAGTTAATTCATTCATTATTTATTATTAATTATATTATTTTTCCCCTTTTTATTTTTTAATAACGTCCTGGGTGTGGCCCCGTTGTCCCAGTGGGCACAAGGCCGTAGCGGGTGTGGGCGATGGGCGATGGGCGATGGTGCGTGCGCGTGGGGCCCGTTACGGGGCGCTCGCCCAGTCCAGCCTCGGGGGCGGATCTTGCTAGTCCTCGAAGTCGCGCCACGACGCAGGGAGGTCGGGTCGCGTATTAGTCTCGGCGCCTTTTGAGCCGGTGTCGCTTTGCGTTCGTAACGCTCCTATTCCATGATTCTGCCGGTGGTCGTTCTCCGTCACGAAGTAAAGCGCTCCCGGCGAGGGGCGGGAGCAGCACGCACCGCGGGGGGCGGAGACGGGGAAGGCTCGCGACATGGGAGCGAGGCCCAGGGGTCGGTGTGGCGCGGGGTCGGCGATGGCCGAACAAGGCCACGGCGGGCGCGTTGTCAGCCTCTGGCGGGCGAGGCGGGGCGGAGCAGACGGTCTGGGCCTTTGCGGCGATAGCGGCGGGCATATAGCGGGGCTGCAGCAGAACAGGGCAGCATCAGCGGTGGTAGTAGAGAGGCCGAGCGGGGGCAACGGGATCGTGCGAGACGCATCACGCAAGCAGGCGTTGCGCGCGCGTGTGTGCACCTTGCGGGGGTGCCTTGACCCGAGGCGTGCTGCGGTGGGGGGGTACGAGCTTCCCGCGAGCTCGGGCGCCAATTCGGGGGATATGGTCATGTTTCGTGGGTGAGCGCCGAGGGTTTGCAGCTGGCGATGTGCGGGGAACGGCAAGCTGGCGCGAGAGGATGGCTGGTGACGCGGCGAGGTCGAGGCGGTGGTGCAGCGGCGTGGCGGGCGTGGCGTCACGGCGTCCGGCAAGGAGGGGGATGATGGACGTGAGCGATGGAACGGGGAGGTGCCCGACGACGGCGGGTGGCGGGGCGGCTCCGGCGGCGCGCGCCGGTGCGGACGGGTCGGCGCCCGCCGAACGCAGATTTGGATCCCGGGGAGGGAGGCAGAGGGGGAGTGGGACGATTGGGGGGGGTCGAAGTGGGGGGCGACAGGGGGGTTTATGGTTTACGGGAAGGTGGGGGTTATGGGGAGTTGGGGTGGGCCGGTTCGGCTGGTCGTGGCCCCAGTTGGGCCTCGGGGGGGTTTTTTGTTTTTTTCCTTACTCTTTTACTTTGTTTTAATTTCTGTTTTGTCCTTTTCTTTTTGATTTATTTTCCTGTTTTATTTATTACATTGAATTTTATTTTTAATAAAATATATACTTTCGGCAATCTAATTAGTATTTCAATTTAGTCCATTGTCACAAAAGGTCTAGTCCTCAATAAATTTAGTTTGATATTTTAATAATTTATAAAGGCATTTAAATAATTAGGTTTGGCTACTATATATAAATCATTTTAGTGCCTTTAAGCATTTCATAAAAGTTTGGTTTCCCACCAAAATCACTTATGCATTATCTCTGGCACGACCCAACATTTTATTTTCCCAATTTGGGAACAACTTTTATTTCACTTTTAATTAATTCGAGTTTGAATTAGGAGTTTCGAAATGCAATAGATGCAAATGATGACTAGGCTCTGTTGAACGTGCTGACAGTGGTCATTAAATAAGGGTGATCACTGTTGTTAATTAACGGTGTGGTACAGATTAAACCGTGCAACTTTCATGACTGATATAGATGACTTATAAATCTTCAACCAGTTATGTTTTTCACATTCATCTTTTCAAACCCTTTCATGGGTGTGCGTTGTTTGAAAAGTTTCGAAACAACACACTGTTGGAGATTCTACAAACATACGCACGAATAATTGCGGCTTCAGAAGCTTCAAAGGAGGTGGTCCTGGATCAAGAAATTTCTTGAAGAAGTTGGTGTGGTCCCCAGTGCATGACCCAATGGCAGCTCTATTTGTGATAATAGTTGGTGTTGGTTTGCGCAAGCAAAGGAACCAATGTTGGGAAACATAGTAGAAAACAAAAAAAATCGCCCTACGATCACCAGGAACAATATAAAGATGCATAACAAGTTGTGATCAATGATCGTTATCGACTCTGGGAGTGCAGCGAAACTAGACAAGTCGGTGTAGATCGTACTTGAAGTCCCTCGAACGTCGATGACGATCCCGTGAACCGCCCACAAACGATCTTTCTAATGGAAGTCCGAAAGCACGGCCTCTCTACTTGTTTCCAAGCGTACGGTCTTCACGATCCGGCAGCGCTTCGCCGTCAGAGCTAATCATCGCCGAAGAATTAGAGGGAGGAGATTAGAACCACACTGGGCTTCTAATTATGAGGATTAGACGTGGCTAGGACTAGCTCTAATTAGTCAACTAGGACCAACAAGAACTAGAACTAGATCAACTAGAGGAGGCTCCAAAACTTGTGTTTCATAGGGTGGAAATCCTCTAGTATATATAGGTTAGAGGGGAGGGTGTGGGCAGCCACCAAAGGGGAAGGAGCCCCTTTGGTGCACCAGCCTTGGGGGGGAGTGCTACTCCCTCCCGAAGTAGGATTCGGCCCCCCACTAGGAAAGGGGGGGAGCGCCACTTCCACTTGGGCCCTTGTGGCCGAAGTTGCCTTCCACCTCTTGGCCTTATTAGGCCCATTGATATTAAATTAAACATAAATTTGTTCTAAACATTTTCAGAGCATTATATATATAATTTAACATCCCCGGAAACATTTTTCCACCTATATATATATTAATCGGTAATACCCGGTATTACCCGATATTCACCGAAACCCTTCCGGTGACCCCGAAACGCTTTCGGAACCTCTCCGAACTATTCCGGATATTAATGAAACAATTCCACAAATATATTCTCATCACTCCCATCCTACTAACACTCAGTAGATCGTGATTACCTTAAGCTTGTGACCCCGTAGGTTCGGTAACCATAGACATGAACGAAACCCCTTCGTTCAATGACCGATAGTGGAACCATGGACATCTATATCGGTCCCTATGATTACACGAATGATATTCGAATGAACCTTTGGTTATCATGTGATGTTCCCTTTGCTTCGTGATACTTCACAAAACCCGGTGTGCATCGGTATCATCTAGAGTCATCTCCATGGTCACTATACCGTTGCTCCCGTTACCAGTTTTGTTCTTTTTTCTCGTTGACGTGTTCCAGCATCCCCATGATGTAGCCACCTATGTCTGGACAGACGATGATGGATGCCGTCACACCGAGAGGGCCCTAAGAATATCTCTCCATCGTTGGAGGAGCAAATCCCACTCTCGAGCTGTCCGGTGACTTGTCAAACTTTCCAGTGAGCCTGAAAGTTGTCGTTATGGTCACCTTGTTACAGATGACGTTTGAGCAACCCCAAAGCCCACCGTTCAGTAGGAAATGACCAAGACACTCTCATGGTTTGAGGAACTAAAACACATGCTAACACTCCGTGTTATAACAGATGATTTCAGACGATATTATCACATAGTATAACAGACAAGTATTGGGTCGATTCAATATGATCGTTCTTCTAACGTCATACCCTTAATGTTGTTTTAGTATTATCATTACACTTAACGATATCCTAAGATCCGGAAAACTTGATTACCAACAACACTTGAGCCATTATTAGAGGCGAGACCGAGAACCTACTGTTTACCGTTTATCATTCCACACGTGCATATGAGTTTTCCACTGAATCGCATGTTCCAGGATCATAGTAGTTATATCATGGAATATAAACTCTTGACTATGAATAATGGAAATATAATAATACAAAATTATTGCCTCTAGGGCATATTTCCAACAACCAAGATCCCACATGAAGACCAGACATATCGAGCACAAATATCACATTATCCGACAGCATGTCGAGAAGGGTTTTGTGAAGGTTCTCAAGGTTCACATGGATTTGAATGTGTCAGATCCAATGACAAAGGCTCTACCATGAGAAAACATGAGCAACACCGGATAGCCATAGGTGTTAAAGAGACTATGTAAACTAGATTATTGACTAGTGCAAGTGGGAGACTGTTGGAAATATGCCCTAGAGGCAATAATATTGTCTTATTATATTTCCATTATTCATAATTAAGAGTTTTTACTCCATGCTATAACTGCTATGATACTGGAATATGCGATTCAGTGGAAAACTCATATGCACGTGTGGAATGATAAACGGTAAACAATAGGTTCCTAATCTCGCCTCTAAGACCGGCTCAAGTGTTGTTGGTGATCACGTTTTCCGGATCTTAGAATATCGTTAAGTGTAACGATAGTCCTAAAACAACATTGAGGGTATGACGTCAGAAGAACGATCATATTGAGTCGGCCCAATACTTGTCTGTTATACTTTATGGTCATATCGTCTGAAATCCTCTGTTACAACACAGAGTGTTAGCATGTGTTTTAGTTCCTCAGATCATGAGAGTGTCTTGGTCACTTCCTACCGGACGGTGGGCTTTGGGGTTGCTCAAACGTCATCTGTAACAAGGTGATCATAGCGACAACTTTCAGGCACACCGGAAAGTTTGACAAGTGACCGGACAGCTCGAGAGTGGGATTTGCTCCTCTGAGATGGTGAGATATTCTTAGGGGCCTCTCGGTGTGATGGCATCCATCATCATCTAGCCAGACATAGGTGACTATGTCACGGGGATGCCGGAACTCGTCAACGAGAAAGAAGAACAAAACCGGTAACAGGAGCAACGATATAGTGAGCATGGTGATGACTCAGGAGGATACTGATGCACACTGGGTCTTGTAAAGTATCATGAAGCAAAGGGAACATCACATGATAACCAAAGGTTCACTCGAATATCATTCGTGTAATCATAGGGACCGATATGGATGTCCACGGTTCCGCTATCAGTCATTGAACGAAGGGGTTTCGTTCATGTCTATGATTTAGCGAACGAACCTACGGGGTCACAAGCTTAAGGTAATCATGATCTACTGAGTGTTAGTAGGATGGGAGTGATGAGAATATATTTGTGGAATTGTTTCATTAATATCCGGAATAGTTCCGAGAGGTTCCGGAAGCATTTCAGGGTCACCGAAAGGGTTTCAGTGAATATAGGGTATTACCGATTGATATATATAGGTGGAAAATGTTTCGGGAGATGTTAAATTATATATATTATGCTCTGAAAATGTTTAGAGCACAAATTTATTTAATTTAATATCAACGGGCCAAATAAGGCCAAGAGGTGGAGAAGGAGTTGGGCCACAAGGGCCCAACAAGGGAGGCGCCCCCCTTTCCTAAAGGGGGGGCGAATCCTACTTGTTTGGGGAGTCCTACTCCCCCTCCCTTGGCCGGCGCCACAAGGGGATTCTTTCCCCTTGGTGGCAGCCCTCCCCCCCAATCCTATATATACTAGAGGATTTCCACCCTATGACAACACAAGTTTTGGAGCCTCCTCTAGTTGATCTAGTGCACATTCTAGTTGGTCCTAGTTGACTAATTAGAGCGAGCCCTAGCCACCTCTAACCCTCATAATTAGAAGCCCCGTGTGGTTCTAATCTCCTCCCTCTAATTCTCGGGCGACGATTAGCTCTGGACGATGAAGCGCTGCCGGATCGTGAAGATCGTACGCTTGCAACCAAGTAGAGAAGCCGTGCTTTCGGTCTTCCGTTCGAGGGATCGTTCGTGGGTGGTTCGCGGGATCATCATCGACGTTCGAGGGACTTCAAGTACGATCTACACCGACTCGTCTAGTTCCGCTGCACTCCCGTAGTCGGTAACGATCATTAATCACAACCCGTTATGCATCTTCATATTGTTCCTGGGTGTTCGTAGGGTGAATTGTTTTGTTTTCTACTACGTTTCCCAACAGTGGTATCAGAGCAGGTTTATGAGTAGATGCAGGTTGCGATCTAGATCACATCTGATATATATGTTAGGGTTGATGTTTTTGCTATGGTTCCCACGAGTGTTCTTCGATTCAGTTCATCGGCAGAATGATGTAGTTTTGCTACAAGGTTCTGACAATCGATCGGCTCTGGCTGTCGACGATCTGCTAACAGTTCCTTGGGCTACATCATAGTTGGGAATAGTGAATAGTTGTATACACAAGAGGGTGCCGAAGATGGATGATCTTCTAGGGGGTCACGCGTATTGATGAAGTTTAGTGTGGGGGATGAGACTTTTAATTAAGTCTCTCTTTCACACACCCCAAAACTTAATCTAGCATCAAGAACATCGCCTTGTTATGCTTGCGTAGGTAGCTAGTCTTAATTGATAAAACTGGTTAATCACATAAATAAAATTTTGCTAAAACCAATTAGAGGACGTCTAACTTGGTTTTGCAGGGTTTGCATATGATGTGGTATAGCCTTTGTCATGATAATGGGTTTATGTATGAGATGGTTATATGATGTAATGTTAAGTGGCGTGCGTGTCACAGCATGATGCCTGGAGCCACGAGATTGCCACCTTAATGTAAATATCATAAAGATAGGTTACATGTGATGGTGGCAAGACGTACATGGAAAACCCCGTGAAGGAGAATATGTAGCTAGGCGTGGGACGAGGAGCTATAATTTCGTGCCATGGCGGAATTTCAGATTTTGGTGTCACGGCAACATTTTTGAAATGGTCGCCATGACAACGTTTCCTGAGATTGCCACCACGGTAACATTTTTGAAAGAATTGCCACGGCAATGAAATATTGGCCGTCACGTTGCTTCAACTGAAGATTGAAGACGATCATGGAGAACTCCCGGCGCCCAGGGCTATACCATGTCATGCTTTTATGAATTGCCTGAGATGTTTATCCCTTTATCGTTTTCACCCTTTGATTGTGCAGTAGTCAATTATTAGGGTGATCTCTCACAATAAAATCAAGATAAAAGGTGCTCTTCCCAGTGTTGCAACCATCTATAATACCTAGCATTCCGAAGCGCGTCATGTCCACATGAGTACAAATGGGGCGTGAAGTGTAAGACGGGGATGGTCAGACCATATGTGCAGATAACACTCGGTTGTCTTGAAGTTCTAGAAAAATCGTTCTGAGCTCGGAGCACAAAGCATCGAAAGATGAACAAGAGTCATATGGTCCTATGAAGATATGATCGGCAAAAGTTTACACACCGGTCAAAAATTCTCATCATCAGTGATGTCCACATCAATAACTGAGAACTAGACTTGGATCTTGAATCACTCACAATTAATTATGAGAGATATTAATTTGAGTGGGAGTGCACTTTATTTTTCTATTATAAACTAGTGCAATCTTAATTATGAATTGTGTCTAAAATTGAATCTTGTGATTATTGTTGTAGATCAATGGCTAGCAATAGTTTCAATTTAGCACCACAGTTTGAGAAAGAAAAGTTAGTTGAGAATGGTGGAAACTGATACGTCTCCATCGTATCTACTTTTCCAAACTCTTTTGCCCTTGTTTTGGACTCTAATTTGCATGGTTTGAATGGAACTAACCCGGACTGACGCTATTTTCAGCAGAATTGCCATGGTGTCATTTTTGTGCAGAAATAAAAGTTCTCGGATTGACCTGAAAATCTACGGTGAATATTTTTGGAATATATAAAAAATACTGGCACAAGAATTAACCAGAGGGGGTCCACCCAGAGGCCACAAGCCTGGGGGCGCGCCTAGAGGGCTTGTGCGCCCCCTAGACCTCCTCTGACCTCAACTCCAACTCTATATAACCCTATTTGGGGAGAAAAAAAATCAGGGAGAAGGATTCATCACGTTTTACGATATGGAGCCGCCGCCACCTCCTGTTCTTCATCGGGAGGGCAGATCTGGAGTCCGTTCGGGGCTCTGGAGAGGGGGATTCGTCGCAATCATCACCACCAACCTTCCTCCATCGCCAATTCCAAGATGCTCACCACCGGGAGTGAGTAATTCCTTCGTAGGCTTGCTGGACGGTGATGGGTTGGATGATATTTATCATGTAATCGAGTTAGTTTTGTTAGGGTTTGATCCCTAGTATCCACTATGTTTTGAGATTGATGTTGCTATGACTTTGCTATGCTTAATGCTTGTCACTAGGGCCTGAGTGTCATGATTTCCAGATCTGAACCTATTATGTTTTCATGAATATATATGTGTTCTTGATCCTATCTTGCAAGTTGTAGACACCTATTATGTGTTATGATCCGCATATCCAAGGTGACAATAATTGGGATTCTTTCCGGTGATTACCGTAGTTTGAGGAGTTCATGTATTCACTAAGTGCTAATGCTTTGGTCCGGTTCTCTATTAAAAGGACGCCTTAATATCCCTTAGTTTCCATTAGGACCCCGCTGCCACGGGAGGGTAGGACAAAAGATGTCATGCAAGTTCTTTTCCATAAGCACGTATGACTATACGGAATACATGCCTACATTATATTGATGAATTGGAGCTAGTTCTATGTCACCCTAGGTTATAATTGCTACATGATGAATATTATCCAACACAATTATCATTGCCGATCCAATGCCTACGAGCTTTTCACATATTGATCTTTGCTAAGTTACTTTGCCGTTGCCACTGTTACAATCACTATAAAACTGCTACTGTTACTTTTGCCACCATTACCGTTACTTCCATACTACTTTGCTACTAAATATCTTGCTGCAGATATTAAGTCTTTTAGGTGTGGTTGAATTGACAACTCAACTACTAATACTCGTGAATATTCTTTGGCCCCCCTTGTGTCGAATCAATAAATTTGGGTTGAATACTCTACCCTCGAAAACTGTTGCGATCCCCTGTACTTGTGGGTTATCAAGACCTTTTTCTGGCACCGTTGCCGGGGAGCATGGCTCTATTCTCTGAGTCACTTGGGATTTATATCTGTTTATCACTATGAAGAATCCGAAAGATCCAAGAACCAAGATTTATCCCTCTACTACGAGGGAAGGTAAGGAACTGCCATCACACTCTGCACTTGATTCACCTTCTGTTTTGAGTAAGCTTGCGACACCACCACCTGCTGTTAATCCTAATATGTCACAAGTAATTGATGATGCTACTTCTGCTATGAATGATGCTTATGATACTACTACTATGCTTGATAATACTATACCATTGGGTGAATTTCTTGATGAACAACTTGCTAGAGTTAATGCTGAATCTGATGATATTTCTGAAACTGATGAAATCATTGAAACTAAAAACTTTGAAACACCCATTAGGCCTAGCTCTCCCAGATATGAATTGCCTGTTATACCTAAGGGCTATGTTATGGATTGAGAGGTAGCTAGGGACTTTCTTGCTTGTAAGGATAGAGATGATCTTAAGAAATTGCTAGCCAAGTTGAAAGAAAAATCTTTGAATGCTAGAATGAAATATGATCCTAAGTTTGCTACTTCACCTATCTTTGTTACTGATAAGGATTATGAATTCTCTGTCGATCCTGAGTTAATTACTTTGGTTGAATCTGATCATTTCCATGGTTATGAATCTGAAACTGTTGTGGCACATCTTACTAAATTGAATGATATAGCCACCCTATTTACTCATGAGGGAAAAAATCGCTATTAATATATCCTTAAGTTGTTTTCTTTCTCATTAAAGGGTGATGCTAAGATATGGTTTAATTCTCTTGCTCCTGGTTGTGTGCATAGTCCCCAGGATATGATATATTACTTCTCTGAAAAATATTTTCCTGCTCATAAGAAACAAGTTGCTTTACATGAAATATTTAACTTCATGCAAATTGAAGAAGAGAGTCTCCCATAAGCTTGGGGAGGCTTCTCCAATTACTTAATGCTTTGCCTGATCATCCTCTCAAGAAAAATGAAATACTTGATATCTTTTATAATGGACTAACCGATGCTTCTAGGGACCACCTAGATAGTTGTGTTGGTTGTGTTTTCAGGGAATGAACTGTGGAACAAGTTGAAGTATTATTGAATAACATATTGAGTAATGATAATGATTGGACTCTTCCCGAACCACCTCCTAAACCAACTCCGAAGAAGAGAGGTATTCTATTTCTCAGTCCTGAAGATATGCAAGAGGCAAAGAAATCTATGAAAGAAAAAGGTATTAAAGCTGAAGATGTTAAGACTTTACCACCTATTGAAGAAATACATGGTCTCAATACTCCGACATAGGTAGTAGAGGTAAATTCTCTCTATAGATTCGATGAAGGTGATGTTCCTTATAATAAGTCTGCTAGTCAATGCTTGGATGAATTTGATAACTTTATTGTTAAACAAGAAAACTTCAATGCATATGTTAGTAGACAATTAAAACGTAATGCTTATATGCTTGAATGCTTGGGTGACTATATGTGTAGAACTGTTAATGATCTCAAGATTATTAGTAAACATACTTCCATGGTAAAAACTCAAGTAGAACAAGTTCTCAAGGCACAGAATGATTTGCTCAATGAAATGAATAATAAAATGAGTGATAATGTTGTTAGAGTTATGACTAGAGGTGGTAAAATGACTCAGGAACCTTTGTATCCTGAAGGCCACCCTAAGAGAATTGAGCAAGATTCTCAAGGAATTAATACTGATGCACCTAGTCCTTCTAGTAATAAAAAGAAAAAGAAAACGGATAGGACTTTGCATGCTTCTAGTGAACCTACTATAGACACACCTGAGAACCCAAATGATATTTCTATTTCTGATGCCGAGACACAATCTAGTGATGAACATGAACCTAGTGATAATGTTAATGATGATGTTCATGTTGATGCTCAATCTAGTAATGATAATGATGTGGAGATAGAACCTACTGTTGATCTTGATAACCCACAACCTAAGAATAAAAGATATGATAAGAGAGACTTCATTGCTAGGAAACATGGTAAAGAAAGAGAACCATGGGTTCAGAAACCCATGCCCTTTCCTCCTAAACCATCCAAGAAAAAGGACGATGAGAATTTTGATCGCTTTGTTGAAATGCTTAGACATGTCTTTTTGCGTATGCGTTTGACTGATATTCTGAAAATGTCTCCTTATGCTAAGTATATGAAAGATATTGTTACAAATAAAAGAAAGATACCGGAAGCTAAAATTTCCACCATGCTTGCTAATTATACATTTAAGGGTGGAATACCAAAGAAACTAGGAGATCCTGGAATACCAACTATACCTTGCTCCATTAAAAGAAACTATGTTAAAACTGATTTATGTGATCTTGGTGCCGGTGTTAGTGTTATGCCTTTCTCCTTATATCGTAGACTTGATTTGAATAAGTTGACACCTACTGAAATCTCTTTGCAAATGGCTGATAAATCAACTGCTATACCCATCGGTGTTCGTGAGGATGTACGTGTCATAGTTGGAAATGTTACTATCTTAACGGACTTTGTTATTCTTGATATACCCGAGGACGACAGTATGCCGATCATCCTTGGTAGACCCTTTTTGAATACTGCAGGGGCTGTTATTGATTGCAACAAGGGCAACGTCACTTTTCATGTTAATGGTAATGAGCATACGGTACACTTTCCAAAGAAACAACCTCAAGTGAATAGTATCAATTCTATTGGAAAAATTTCAACAATTACTATTAGAGGTTTTGAATTCCCTCTTCCTACTATCAAAAAGAGATTTGATATTCTTATTGATGGGGACATGCATATCCCCGTTGAGGTAACCTAGTGTTATTTGAAAATTCTCCGGTTTCATGTCATTTGGAAGAAGTTTGTTAATAAGACTTGAACAACCATATTAATGGATTACTTTTGACGGGCATGAGATGGATGAATTTAGGAAACACAACTTTCTGTACCCAACTTTTACTTTCTGTTATTTAGAATAATAAAGTAGAAATGCTATTATTTTCCTGTTTTCTGAATTATCCGTGCAATAAAAAATGACCAGAAAATAAAAGTTCTCCAAATGCCCTGAAAATTTAGTATGATTTTTTCCACAATATTTAAGAATTTTTGGCACTGAAAACACCTCAGGGAGGTGCACCAGTGGGCCACAAGCCCACAGGGTGCACCCACCCCCTGGGCGAGCCTACAGGGCTTGTGGGTCCCACGTGGGTCCCCCTCACTTATTCCAGCACCTATCCACTTCGTCTTCCTCCAGAAAAAATCATCCCGTTGCTCAAACCCGTGTTCTTGCTCATCTTGCTGCCATTTTCGATCTCCTTGCTCAAAGCTCCATTTGCAAAACTGTTTTGGGGGATTGTTCATCGGTATGTGACTCCTCCAATGGTCCAATTAGTTTTTGTTCTAGTGCTTTATATATTGCAAATTTTTGTTGCTGTGGTGACCATGTTCTTGAGCTAGCATGACAAATTTATATGGTCCAAAGTAGCTTTATTGCATGATATAGCTTCTAGACACTTGTGGGAGTAGTTGCTATCAATCTTGTTGAGTTTTTTTCACTTTTATTTTGAGTTACTAAAAATTTCAGAAATTTTTCAGAGAAAGAAATTTTTCAGGCCAGTTTTGGATTTACAGGAATTTAAAAACCAAGTTTCTCAATGTTTCCGGCCGAGCCACGATGCCTAGATGTTTGAATTTCATTCCCATTTCTTGCAACGGACCTATAAATTCACCCAAAGACACACATGTGATTTTTCAACAAACTTTGGTGCACTAGAGCATGTGCTTGCAGTTCAAATTTGAATTATGCACATTGAATGCCCACAAACTCAATTAATGCATAAAAAAGGTCAAACGAACCCGTAATAATTCAAAATTTTAACACGACACTCATATAGTTCTATGTTGGTTCTGTAAGAAAATCAAGGAGGGGGGGGGGCAGCGTATGTCGTTTCGCACACAAAGGTGACACGTTTCCCTCTCGGAACCACGAGCCTTCTTGAGAGAAGCTCCAGTTTGCAAGAAGCTTATACTAAAGCTTGTCCCAATTCGGCCAAAATTTTGACCACAACATGTTGGTGCCATGACATGACACCATGCCAAGTTTCATGATTTTTAGGCAAGTTTTGGATTTACAGGAATTTAAAAAACCAAGTTTCTCAATGTTTCCGGCCGAGCCACGACGCCCAGATGTTTGAATTTCATTCCCATTTCTTGCAAGGGGCCTATAAATTCACCCAAAGACACACATGTGATTTTTCAACAAACTTTGGTGCACTGGAGCATGTGCTTGTAGTTCAAATTTGAATTATGCACATTAAATGCCTAGAAACTCAATTAATGCATAAAAAGGCCAAACGATCCCGGAATAATTCCAAATTTTAACACGACGCTCATATAGTTGCATGTTCACTGCAGATAAATGTTCTAGCAATTCAAACACCATCCTTTCCCTCTGTAACACCATTTTGTCTTTCAAAACATAATGAAAAAATCAGGTATACCACAAACAGTTTACTAGCAAGAATCGTGTGGGATGCGATATAAAATATCTTGGCGCACCGTCTTGTCTGGCTTTCGCAGGAAGCTTCATCATCTATAGTCCACCGCCCGAGCTTGAACCACACTTGCGTGCCAATTTCTCGCGGCACCGAGCGAAAAAAACTCTGCCACCGCGGAAATATCTATCTCCCCGCCCCCCACCCCCACCAAAAGCCACATTTGCACTGTTCCTCCTTGCTTTCCAAGTTCAAACCTTCACTGCTGCCTACTAGCAGCGCCGCCTCCTCGCCGACGACCCTTCTTCTTGCAGTGTCGCCTCGGCGCCAGCGACCCTTCTTCTTGCTGCGCCGCCTCCTCGCCGGCGACCCTTCTTCTTGCTGCGCCGCCTCATCGATATGGTCAGGTAATCCACACTCCACCCACCCCATCCTCCTCCTTCCCCATCCCACATGCCCCGACCGACGGCGCGACACCTTCCGCCCAAATCACTACCCCGTCCTCCAATTAAGCGCCGCCCACAGCCATTTTGCGTGCAGTATAGCATGGAGCTCAGTAGCATCTGGCAGCGGAGAAGTAAATCACAGCTGCACGCGTGGATGAGGCCGCGATGGCTGCCATGCATGCCAACCACCAGATCTTGGAGGAGCACCTCGTCTTCGAGGCCACCGTCGACACCGCCACACGGTTGTCTACTTTAAAATACAGTTCGTGCTATTTTCTCAAGGCCACCTCCAGTGCCTTCTACTGATTTGTACTCTGTAATGTTAATATGCAATCTGATATTCTGACATGTAATGTTCAGTTAATAGTTTGGTCCAACAATTGCTACATTTCGTAGTAGTTCTCAAGCATTCTTGGTTTCGTTAATTGTCTTATCTTCTAGTATATGTTCTATTCTGCAATGTCGTGCTCAGTTAACTGTTTTGGTTCATTTGTTCTGCTATCCAGTTAACTATTTTATTCAATTCTGCAATTTGATTTTCATTTGTTGTGGGTACAATTTTGTATTGTTATGCATGTGAGAAATAAATCGAATTTGGCTGTACTCAATACACGAGAAACATATATAATTGCTCTATTTCCGAGTTGTTTAGCATGCTTGGTTAGGTTAACTGGCTTTTCCATGCATCTCGAGTTAATCTATTGGATCTGCAATTTGTTTATTTTTCATTAATATATTGTACTGATAGTATGGCAACTCTCAGTTTACCTGATCAAGATCTTCCTTATATGTATTGCAGGGAAACAATGGGAGGCACTGCGGTTTACCATCGAGGTTTGCTCATGCATGATCCTTTCGCTAATAGCACATTATTGTGTAGTTGCAGGAATCCTTCTAATATTTAGGTTTCTTACAATTTGGTCTTGCACATGTAGGTCCTGTTGTCAGAGGCTTAGACCCACTGTTCGACCCATTTTGCATATGGGGAAATGGGATGTTCATGAATATCAGTCAAGTCAAGAAACTCAGAAAGATTGTTAGGATAAAGAAACTTGCGATGAATAACAACAAGATCTTTGTTTGCACAATGAAGAAGACATCAGTCAACTATAGGATGGTACTAACTCTTTTACCTTGTTTTTTCCCCTTGTGCCATTTCAAAATTTATAACAGCGATTTATGCATATCTTTGTTTTCGGTACTTTCCAAAGCAGTTCACCGATGATTACCTCTCAAACCACCTACATGGTCAAGAGGCGAGGAAGGTATTCATTCAACACCCATGGTACAATATTAAAGTCTTCCTCAAGAGGATGAAGGTTGGGCGGGCAATTATCCATAGCCACTGGCCTAAAGTTGCAAGGACATTCAACATCACTGTAGGCTCAATATTCACCTTCCGCTTCTGCAGTTTCCCAGATGAGATTCATCTCTCTATTTACCGTGTATGATGCTACTTTCCAACGGTTTTTGATGTTGCATGTGAAACTTGGTGCTGCTGTGTAATGGCGTAGCTAGCTATATCCCTATATGGTGTAACTGAGTGCTGAAGCTATCTGATGTAATTCGATTATGAAATCCTGGCTGCCGTTATACAGATATGAAATATCTGGTGTGTTTTATAAGAAATGTCAATTTGATTACTGCATGTATTATCAATAATAGGCCAATTACCGTGCTTATTGGGGTTTTCTATTGCAGATGATTTCTCCGACAACACCATGGGCGATGAACTCATACAACCCATACGGTTTCTAGAAAGTAGGCGTGTCAGATCAATTAACAATCACACACGGCTTCCACCAGAGAACTATTTGCGTTAGGCCACCTTGCACAAACGTTTCCACATAAAAAAATGTGTGTGATATACATACGAATGGAAACGTTTTTCTGGGATTCACTATGTGGGATGTACATACGAACGGAAATGATTGGGCATGTATAATTGTCTCTGATGCCTCGCCCGATCGCACACGAGCTCATTTTGCCCCGCGTGTGCGATCGGAGGGCCTATCCCCGACAGTTTCTGGGTCGTGTGGGAAGGACCCCCCTATCGCACACACTCACTAGGCGACGGTTTAAAACTCCGTCGCGGAAAGGGGGTAAAAACCGTTTGTATAGCACGTCTCTACACCAGTGTCCCAAAGAAAAAATTGGGTATTCCTTCTACCAAAAGTCTGAAGACAAAGTGTTTGTTGCGAAGAATGGATACTTTCTTGAGAAGGAGTTTCTCACTAAAGAAGTAAGTGGGAGGACAGTATAGCTTAACGAGATTACTGAATCTCAAGAAGTTGAGAGGACCAACAAAATGGAATCTGTTCCAGAAGTTGTCCACACAACTGAACCAGAAGTTACTACACCAGTTGTAGAAACACCGGTTAAGACTGTAACTGAACCGCGTAGGTCAGGAAGAGTTATTGAACCACCTGAATGGTTTCACAATGAAATATTCATCTTGGAAGAAGATGAACCTGTGCACTACAAGGAAGCGATGGCGGCGCCCAGCTCAAAATAATGGCATAAAGCCATGCAATCCGAAATGGAGTCCATGTACGAAAATCAAGTTTGGAACTTGGTTGATCCTCCAGAGGGTGTGAAACCCATACAGTGCAAATGGATCTTCAAAAGAAAAACAGATGCATATGGTAATCCTACCAGCTATAAAGCAAGGCTAGTAGCGAAAGGGTTTTCGCAAGTTGAGGGAGTTGATTATGACGAAACTTCCTCACCAGTAGCAATGCTAAAGTCTGTACGGGTTATGATGGCAATTGCTGCATATTTCAATTATGAAATATGGCAGATGGATGTCAAAACCGCTTTCCTAAATGGGTTTTTGAAAGAGGATGTATACATGATACAACCAGAAGTTTTTTTCAATCCAAAGGATGCCAGAAAGGTGTGCAAGCTTCAAAAATCTATCTATGGTTTGAAGCAAGCATCAAGGAGCTAGAATCAATGTTTTGATGAAGTGGTAAAAGAGTTTGACTTTATCAAAAAATGGTGAAGAAGCTTGTGTATACAAGAAGTTTAGTGGGAGCTCTGTAGCATTTTTAATCTTATATGTAGATGACATATTATTGATTGAAAATGATACTGAGTTTCTTAGCACAATAAATGATTATTTGAAGAGTGTGTTTTCAATGAAAGATTTAGGCGAAGCTGCATATATACTAGGCATAAAGATCTATAGAGATAGATCAAGACGTCTAATTGCGCTAAGCCAAAGCATGTACATTGACAAGGTTTTAAAGGGATTTAAAATGGAGAATACAAAAAAAGGTTTTCTCCCAATGTCACATGGCACAGCACTCAGCAAGAATCAATGTCCGAAGACAGTTGATGATCGAGTGCAGATGAGTGGAGTCCCATATGCCTCAACAATTGGATCCATCATGTATGTTATGATATGTACTAGACCAGATCTTTCTTATGCACTAAGTGTTAGTAGCAGGTACCAAAGTGATCCTGGATTGGCTCACTGGGCAGCTGTTAAAAATATTCTTAAGTACCTTAGAAGGACAAAGGATATGCTCCTAGTCTATGGAGGAGATGAAGAACTCGTTGTAAATGGTTACACCGATGTAAGCTTCATGACTGATATAGATGACTATAAATCTCAATCAGGTTATGTTTTCACCCTTAATGGTGGTGCAGTTGTTTGGAAAAGTTTCAAACAAAACACTATTGTGGATTCTACAATAGAAGCAGAATACATTGCGGCTTCTGATAAATACTAACCTGCTCATGTTGTCCCGCCTGCATTCTCATCGATGTCCTCTCCTCGCTCGCCCCCTATCTCTGTCTCACAAAACTCTGCCATGGTGTCATCGATTTGCCCACCCGCCGACGAGGAGGCGCCGTCGCCCGAGGGCGTTCAGTCGCAGAGCAGCAACGAGGAGGACCCCTACGCGCCGCCGGACGAGTTTGCACTGGACCCCCCAACTTTGTGGTTTTGGGGCCAGTACAATTTTTGTCTGTGGAAGGCGCTGCCGCCGGCTGAGAAAGCCAGGCAAGTGGCGTTCAAGAAGGAGATGGCGGAGGAGGAAGCCAGGTACTAGGCGGCCCGTGAAGCACGTGAGGCCGCCTGGGAAAAGGAGGCGGTGGAGCTTTGGGGGCGGACGCGTCGACGTGCGGAGGAGGTGTAGATGACGGCCGGTATTTCACCAGGAAGGCCAAAGGCGCTAGGTGCCTCATCACTGCATGGAGGTGCGCCGATAAGCTCCAGCATGCTAACGACGAAGAGCTCCGGTGGGCGCCCAACGAAATGGAAAGATCGTTCGCGCGCATCCGCTAGCAAGAGGCAGATCGGCACGTCAAGCGCTGCGAGGCGGAGGAGGCGGAGTACTGCCTGCGCGCTGGAAAGCCGCCACGCATCAGGGAGATGCTGGTGAGGGGCTGCCAGAATATTGCCCCCCTAAGGAGGGATTATTAGTTTTAGTATTTTTTGTTTTTGTAATTCTTAGTCATAGGAGTTACTTTGTATTTTCTTGGATTTTAGATCCGAATCAGGATGCCTGTAATTGTTATGAGTATAAATAAAATTGCAGGTGTTTCTAAAAAAACAAATCCACAGCAGGAGTTCTCCTCTTACCTTGTTCCATTAACATTCTATTGTGCGTAAAGAAACACTAATGAGTGGCACCACCTCCCTGCGAAATGGCACCTTCTTGCTACCAGGTGGCATCTTCAATGGGGGCTGGATGCTGACTGTCATGTTTTGAGATAGCATTCTGGATATAACTACGAAATTTTCAGACAGCCTTGCAACTTAAATGATCAAAACTAGCTGAATCTCTTTTAAAGTAGCTTAGCCAGATATGGTACGTGCTTTGTTCTCCATATGTTCACATGACGCGAAGGATGTTTCCTATCAACGTACAGATGCATAACCTCTGTTTGTGGGAGACCAACAAGCCTACCCTGTTTGGGGGATTTTTAACTTGGTATAGCATAGTTCAAAAAGATAAAAACAATGGACAGATTAACTCACCATTGGAGTTCACAGTTAAAATTCAATCTCTTGGATTGATTATGGAGCTTTAGCAGATCAAGATGTAACAGGGCGTGCGCGGCATGCTCACATTTACCTTGGGCCAATAATCAGAGTACCTCATTACTGTCTACAAATAGATAGACGTTTTTGCCAAACACTGAACAGATGTATCTCTTCCTTTAAGCGTCTCTCAAGCCTTCCAGAGACTGTAGTGACCACCTCCATTACTATGGGAGTTCAGGCCTGGGAGTATTCCCAGGGCTCATCATTTTAAATTTTGTTTTTTTTTTTATGGAAGTGGTGGCTACTTATAGCATAGGAATTTAAAGTGATCCAGCTGCTAAGCCACGGGGGCTGCTCCAATAAAGATCCTCCTCGACTATTTAGACCATTTGGCAGGAAAGCTAGGAGATAGGAGTTTCACAAAGGGTGGAGCACAAAATGTAGAAGCTCTTTCTCCCTACGACAAGAACAGAAACTCTTACTGTAGGATATGAACACGCTTGATTTAAAAGCTCGACGAAAACCACCCCCTCTCTGAAGGCGATCGGTGGAGAGGATAAAGCTCTAATTCTTAAACGAGCTGAATCATATCTGGCTTAAGGCAAGAAACAAAAGCCCAGGCAAGAGCTCTAGGGGTAGAGATATTTTAGAAGGAGAAAAAAACATGATGGAATATTTTTATTACCTATAGCCAGCAGAGGAGGAGGAAGACTTTGATTCTTCTAGATGGTCCAGATGGTCCAGTTAACTAACTTAGATGGGAATTCTTAAAATACCACTTTCTTATTTACAAGATCCA
>JAAAXO010000146.1:2278-25773 GCA_011799875.1 Thinopyrum elongatum | reverse complement strand
TTTAAAAAAGAGGACAGAAAAGGCTTTAACATTAGTGATAATTTCTTTGCCCCTGAGGAGCAAGTTTCTGAAGCTGATAATGCTTCACTAATTGCCCCTTTTATTGAAGAAGAAGTGAGAGCAGCTATATTTGGGTCGTACTCTGAGGGGGGCACCAGGCCCAGATGGGTTGTCCTTCCTTTTTCTACAGCAATTTTGGGATATCATCAAGGATGGCGTTATGTCTCACCTCCAGGATTTCCATTCTGGCACCCTAGATATATATAGATTAAATTTTGCCATCCTCACCTTGATCCCAAAAGAAAAATATGCTACTAATATGAAAAAAATTAGACCTATCAGTCTTCTTAACTGTATTATTAAAGTATTCACTAAGGTGCTTACGAATAGATTAGCTCTTCTCATGAACTTTTTGACTTCTAATAACCAATCAACCTTCGTAAAAGGCAGGTTCATTTTAGAAAGCGTGGTCACAGCACATGAAGTCCTGCATTCTACGGTTAAAACTAACAACTCTAGTCTATTTTTTTCTTCTGAGGTGAACTAGGGGTTTTATTCATCAACCAAAACTGACGGAATACAAATGATGTCTAGTAGGTTCCCTAGCCACACATGTCGACCAATAGGGAGTGTCGAGGCTGCCTTTGCCAAGGCATGAGCCTCATAGTTTGCCTTCCTATTTTCAAAGCGAAAGCTAACTTTAACAAAATCTAAAGCTCTATCTTTAATCTCATCAAGAACAAAAGCATAAGAAGATGATTGCGCAGCTCCATTGATGTCCGAGACGACTTGCAAGCAGTACCGAAGCTATTATCACAAGGCAATGTGACAAGGAGAAGATATCTTGAGTCAAAGAATAGATAAGTGACCTATGGCAAGAATGCATTGAGATTTCAGACTTGCGGCGTCAAAACTAGACCTTCAAAAACACCAAGCCGATTCCGCCAAATGTAAGCTTCCATTTTTGTCCCTGCATATGGCTGGCTGCTCCCTTCTTCCCGTCTGGGAAAACGCCGCCAAATCAACATGTATCTCGCCGCGTCTCTCCGGGTGGGAATCGACACCTCTGGGGCCTCTTGGCTTTGCTTCACGAGCATGTCTGTAGACATCCCGCTTGAGACATCTAGGTCTGTACCACTAGGTGTCCTTAGTACCGGTTACAAAACATACCGAGAGATAATGGGCTCTGGAATTCATTATCATGACCGCCCTTCTCCGCGCCCCCACCATTCCACACATTAGTAATAAGAACCTGCCAGGTCATGTTTGATTCATGATCAAAAGGCCAGAAAAAGCCATATAGTCGTGTCAATCATCACTTCGGTTGAGCAAATCAGGTGTCTCAGTATTTTCCTATCATGCGTACGCCATAGCAGAGTTGCCACAGGCATACAAACAGAGACATGCCTCCAAGAGTCCTATTCATCCTTGCCCTAGATACACTAGGGGATTGTGGCCATATTGCGCTCATGGAGGATCATCCAGTGGCGCAGGGACATTTGTTGCTAATCTCCAATGTAGCACACAACCTTGACCTTTGAGGAACTTTCACTTTCCATAGTTGAGACTAGACCTGCTTTCAGGCTTCGTATGTTTCAGTGGCTCGCTATGCTCTAGAGCCCAATTCTCCGTTGTGTTTGATTTCACTGATCATCTTTTTCGCTGATTTGACCATTAAAATACCCCTTACGATCATTAATGGCCATGCCAAAATCATGCTGCACCGTCAAGCACTTAAAGGGATTTCGAATAAACATCCACATTCCGGGTTTCAACAAAGTTCTCAGTCAGCACTTGTTTGTTCGCTATGATCGGGTATGTGTCATTCGATGAGTTTCAGACAGCTTGCACTATGACAGATCGCAGACGATGGGCATATAGGATCTTATCTCTATAGATCCCGTGGCAGCCAATGTTGTGTTCTTCCAATGTTGCGGGTCTCTGAACCCAGATCCCGCAATTCGTAGTCTTTATTCAGGCCCAAAGGCAAAGCAATTATCTTATTCATCAGTGAGGCGAAAAAGACCTTGGAAGGTTTTGCGCCAAGATTTGCATCCAGTATTGAGGGCTTATTGAGGGTAATATCGATGGCTCGGGAGAACTCGGCACGAAGAGGACTCCTGTTTGAGTCTTGAAGTAACAGGCCAAGCTCAACCAGGACTTGATGTTGTGCCTAGTAAAGCTAGGTTAAAGAGCTCTTATGTACCCAGATTCCCAATTGTATAACCATGTTCTGGGGTGTTACACATAGTTTTCCAAGAACACCAATGCCAGCGACGCAGTCTCTGGCCTTGCTTGACAATCCCCCACCAAACTTCCTGTCCGAGAGCTAAGGCATTATGTGTTTCAGTTAGGCCCCGACAAAGCTATCATGAAAATAACATTGATATGGTCGGGAAGAGAATTTGTGCAAAAGCGATTTGATCAAAAAAACTTCGTTCCCATGCGATAAAATTTCTCATCCACCTTGAAATGTTTCAAATGGTGTCCTTCAGATATCTGAAAACTTACTTCCTTGTTCTGTCCTACAATCCTGGGGCCCAAATATTTCTACCGATAAAAGATTCGTGTCTGTACATCCAAGGCTTCTATCTCATTCCTGTAGTTGCCTCTTGAGGTACACCTTGGATGAAGTAAAGCGAGAGGAGTTTTTTGTATTGACGGTTCGGCCCGAAGCTCAGCCACAGTACATTCTCAATGTCCCAGACTCGAGCTTGCACTCTCAAGTTGCTTCAAAAAAACAAAAGGTCTGTCGTCTGCAAAGAGCAATGATTAAAAATCGTGGAGCCGTGTCCGCCACTGCTAGTCCTGACAATCCCGCCCCATGCTCCTTTAAGAGACATGAAGTAGACACTTCAGCTGCATATGGATTACAACTAAATATACTGGGAAGAGTAGGGCCCCCCACTTGCCTCATGCCCCATCGATGGCCTAAAAAATCATGCAGACTAGCCACCATTTAGAACAGATACAGAAAAAAATGTGAATGATGATAAATCTCATTACTGGACTCCGTGAAACATGGGAGCTGATGCCCATCTTTAACATAACTGCCTTCAAATAAGGCCGCTCCAATCGATCATATGCTTTCATCATATCTAACTTTAGGGCAACAAAATTATTACTCTTTACTCTCCACGATTTCATGTAATGCAAGCACTCATAGGCTATTATAAAATTATCAGTGATTAGGCGTCCAGGCACAAAGGCCGACTGCTCCTCAGAAATTACGTCAGGGAGAATGATCTTCAGCCTATTGGCTAAGACCTTTGACGCAATCTTATAAACCACGTTGCAAAGACTTATAGTCTGAAATTGACCTAGAATTTTTGGACTAGCGATCTTGGGAATAAGAACGATGAAGGTGCGGTTGATATCCTCTGGTGAGTCATCTCCATTGAGCAATCTGATAATCATACTAGTAACCTCTTCACCACACAGATCCCAATGTCTCTGGCAAAAAAATGTGCAGGAAAACCATCGGGGCCCGGTGCTTTTGTTGGAAACATTTGAAAGAGAGCATCCTTAACTTCCTCTTTCGTGTATGGTGCATTTAGCTTAACAATCATATCTCCATCCACTCTTACAGGAATGTGAGACAAAACCTCCCCCATCCCTATGCATCCTTCAGACCTGTACAAGTTTTCATAGAATTGATTAGTCATTTCTGCCATCTCTTCAGCATCGGAAGTTACTATCCCATCCGGCTTCTCGAGCTGAGAAATATTATTTCTTGCCCTCCTAGCACTTGCCTTCTTTTGGAAATACTGAGTATTGCTATCTCCTGCAGAGAGCCAGTCTATGCGCGACCGCTGTCTCATCATTATCTCTTCTCGATATGATATCTCAACGATCCGGTCCTGAACCCTCTTCTCCTCATCTCTCGGCCCAACGCGCGTCGGGTCAGCTCGCAGCTCTGCTAGCTGCTGACGCAGTTTCCTCAACTCTTGTCGAACCGATTCAAACGTAGCATGGCTCCAGTGTTTAAGTGACGATCCGACCGAGGTCAATTTAGCTGCTAGTTCTGACATAGTGGTCGCGAGCTGATTCTGCTCCCACGCATGCCTCAAAGTTGCACCAAATCTATCATCCGTCTCTCAACAACATTCATATCGAAACGGTTTCTTCAGTGCAATCCTCAAGTTATTCGCCTCAAGCTCATTTAGCAATAGTATGGGGCTATGATCTAATTTTGCCGCCGTGAGATGTTCTACTGAAGCAAAGGGGAACATAGCTGACCAGTTGGCGCTTGCCAAAGCTCAATCGAGCCATAGTTGATACGTCTCCAACGTATCTATAATTTATGAAGTATTCATGCCATGTTTACAATGATTTTATATGGTTTTGGTATGATTTGCATGGAACTAACCCGGACTGACGCTATTTTCAGCAGAACTACCGTGGTGTTGTTTTTTGTGCAGAAATGAAAGTTCTCCAAATGAGCTGAAACTTTTTGACGAATTTTTTTGGAACAAAAGAGACCCCCGAAGCTTCGTGGAAGGACCAGAAGGTGAAGGAGTAGGGCACAAGACACCGGGGCGCGCCTGGGCCCTTGCCCGTGCCCCGGTGGGTTGTGCTCACCTCGAGGCCCATCTTAGCGTGAAACCAATGCCAAAAATTCCTATAAATAGAGAAACCATCAGGGCTAACCCTAGATCAGAAGTTCCGCCGCCGCAAGCCTCTGTAGCCACGAAAAACCAATCTAGACCCCTTTCCGGCACCCTGCCGGAGGGGGAAATCATCACCGGTGGCCATCTTCATCATCCCGGCGGCCATCATGATGAGGAGGGAGTAGTCCACCCTCGAGGCTAAGGGTTTGTACCAGTAACTATGTGTTTAATCTCTCTCTCTCCTGTTCTTGAGATGGCATGATCTTGATGTATCGCGGGTTTGTTAATATAGTTGGATCATGTGGTGTTTCTCCCTCTCTATCTTGTTGTAAATTGAGTTTTCCCTTTGAGATTTCGTTTTATCGGATTGAATACTTTTATGGATTTGAGAACACTTTATGTATGTCTTGCTATGAATACCCATAGTGACAATGAGGTATCATATTGATTCACTTGATATATGTTTTGGCACTCAACTCGCGGATTCCCGAGGTGACATTGGGGCAATCTATGCATAGGGGTTGATGCACGTTCTTGTATTTGTTTCTCCGGTAGAAATCTTGGGGCACACTTTGAGGTTCTTTGTGTTGGATTGAGTATTATGAATTTAAATTTCCTTTGGTGTTATTTTAGTACGAACTCTTGATAGATCGATCAGAAAGAATAACTTAGTGTTATTTTAGTACGAACTCTTAATAGATCGATCGGAAAGAATAATGTGGTGTTATTTTAGTACGAACTCTTGGATAGATCGATCGGAAAGAATAGCTACAAACAATTTCTTCTTATGTTCTCCGCTAGATAAGAACTTTGGAGTGATTCTTCATCGCACGTTGAGGGATAGTTATATGATCCAATTAGATTAGCATTGTTGAGAGATTGCACTAGCGAAAGTACGGACCCTAGGCCTCATTTTCAAGCATTGCAATACAGTTTGTGCTCCGTTTTATCAATTGCTACCTTGCTGTTTTTTATTGTTACTATTACAAAAATCAATATCTACTATCATTACTACGCTTGTATCACCATCTCTTTGCCGAACTAGTGCACCTATACAAATTACCATTGTATTTGGTGTGTTGGGGACACAAGAGACTTTTTATTATTTGGTTGCAGGGTTGTTTGAGAGAGACCATCTTCATCCTATGCCTCCCATGGATTGATAAACCTTAGGTCATCCACTTGAGGGAAATTTGCTACTGTCCTACAAAACTCTGCGCTTGGAGGCCCAACACGAGTCTACAAGAACAAGTTGTGTAGTAGACATCAAGCTCTTTTCTGGCGCCGTTGCCGGGGAGGCGAGTGCTTGAAGGTATATCTTTAGATCTTGCAATCGAATCTTTTAGTTTCTTGTTTTATCACTAGTTTGGTTTATAAAAAGAAAAGTACAAAAAAATGGAATTGAGGTGGTCTCATATTATTCATCTTTATAATGTCTTTCGTGAAAATGATGGAAAGGAAAATTGTGCTCAATTGATAGAAGAAGAATTCAATAAAATGTTTGGCATAATTGATGAGCATGATTGCAATGTTGCTAGTATGAATTCTTTGAATATCCATGATGTTAATGATATGCAAAGCCACAAGCTTGGGGATGCTATGTTTGATGAAGATGATAATTTTTAGTCCCCCAAGATTTGATGTGAAAATTTGTTATAATGGTAGCATGCCTCCTATTTTTGATGATTATGATGATGACATGTATGCTATAGAGAATAATGATAACCATGAAACTTGTCATCATGATTTTAATGCTCAAATTGATCATGCCAATCAAGTGTCTCATGATAGTTATTTTGTTGAGTTTGCTCCCACCACTATTCATGAGAATAAATTTTCTTATGTGAAGAGTAGCAAAATTTCTATGCTTATGCAGCATGGAAAGAGTGCTTTATGTGATAACTATATTGTTGAATTCATTCATGATGCTACTGAAAATTATTATGAGAGAGGGACATATGCTTTTACATATTTCAATAATATCAAGTTTCCCCTCTTTATGTTGAAAATCTTGAAGTTTTGCTTGTTTTGCTTTCCTACGCTAGTTGATTCTTGCTCCCATAAATTATTTGCTCACAAAATCCCTATGCATAGGAAGTGGGTTAGACTTAAATGTGCTAGTCATATGCTTCATTATGCTCTCTTTGTGTTTGAATTCTTATCTTTTATGCGAGCATCATTGAAATCATCATGCCTAGCTAAAAGGCATTAAAGAAAAGCGCTTGTTGGGAGACAACCCAACACTTTTACCTACTGTTTTTGTGTGTTCACATGGTTAGGCTACTGAAATGATCTTGTTTTATAGCTTTTGTTTAAATAAAGTGCCAAGTAAAGCCTTTGGGATAGTGTGGATGATAGTTGAGTTAATTCTGTGCAAAAACAGAAACTTTTGCGTCCAGTGCAGGAATTCCTGTATTTTACTGCAATGTGGAAAAATTCTGAATTTTTTAGATTTGATGGGTATACAAACTTTCTACGTATTCCTAATTTTTCAGAATTTCTGGAGTTACATAAGTATGACCTTAATTCAGATCTTTACGTACTGTTCTGTTTTTGACAGATTCTGTTTTCAATGCATAATTTGCTTGTTTTCTAGTTTCTATGGCTTATATTGCTTAATATAAATTGTGGAAATTGTAGAGTACATTAGGAATTGCGTGAGAACAATTATGAATCTTTTCTTTGACAGTAACAAAGTGAATGATTTGTCTTTATCATACTAACCCATCTCACGAAGTTCCGTTAAGTTTTGTGTGATTGAAGTTTTCAAGTTTTGGGTGAGATATCGATATGAGGAGAATAAGGAGTGACAAGACCCTAAGCTTGGGGATTCCCAAGGTACCCCAAGGCAATATTCAAGTAATATCCAAGCAACTAAGCTTGGGGATGCCCCGGAAGGCATCCCCTCTTTCGTCTCCGACATTATCGGTAACCTCACTTGGAGCTATGTTTTCATTCGTCACATGATATGTGTTTTGCTTGGAGCGTCATTTTATTTTATTTGTATTTGCTTGCTGTTATTTATATTAATGTTTTTCATCTTTTACTTCAATAAAAATGTCAGGTATAGCCTTTGCCATGCTTATTTTGCAAGTATATGAGTTGCTGTTTCAAAACAGAAAGTTTATCTCTGTTGCAATAATTATCCAGAAAATTCATAATGTGATAAAATGTTGAATTTTTTTTCACAGTAATCAATAATAAATTTTCTACAGTGTGGTTAATTTTCAGAATTTTTGGAGTTTGGGAAGTATGAAGAATATTGCACTCTTTAGAGACTGTACTGTTTAGGCAGATTGCTGTTATATTTGCATTGCGTGCATATGTTTGCTTGTTTAATGATTCTATTTGAGGATGGAAGTATTAAATATGCAGAGGCATTTAGTATGCAATGTTGAATAATAATTTTAGTGATTTTCTACAGTAGAGAATGATAAGTTTTTTGCATTGATTTATACTAACTTATCTCACGAGTTCTTGTTGAGTTTTGTGTGGATGAAGTTTTTAAGATTTAGGGAAACCGTGATATAAAAGGAATTAAGGAGACACAAAAGCTCAAGCTTGGGGATGCCCAAGGCATCCCAATCTAATAATCCAAGAATTCTCAAGCATCTAAGCTTGGGGATGCCCCGGTAGGCATCCCACCTTTCTTTATCAACAATTATCGGTTAGCCTCGGTTGAGCCTAAGTTTTTGCTTCTTCACATGATGTGTGCTATTCTTAGAATGTCATTTTATTTTGTTTTGCTTGCTGTTTTAATAAAATACTTAGATCTGAAAGTTTTAAATAAGAGAGAGTCCTCAATTAGCTACCCATTTACTTAACTACTCATTTGATCTTCACTTGTATCTTTTTGGAGTAGTTTGTCATTTACTCTCATGCTTCACTTAGATTATTTTGAGAGTTGAAATTTTTGGAGAAATACTTATGCTCTCGTGCTTCACTTAAATTTATTTGAGAGCTTGTTAGTAGCAATGGTAATACATAAATTTAGTCCCAAAGTAATGGATATTCAAGAAGGATATAATAAAAACTTTCATATAGATCATTGGATATGATAAGTTTGATTCCTTGCAATAGTTTTGCGATATGGAGATAATAATATCTGAGTCATGTTGGTGAGCAATTATGCTTTAGTAAGAATATTGGTGTTAAGGTTTGTGATTCCCTATGCAAGCACGAAAGTCAATAGTTATGCAATGAAATTACGTCCTACTTGTGGTGCATTATTCGGTGTTAGTTATGTTTAATGCTCGTTTATGAGAATTTTTGTTTCTTGGTTGGTTGCTTCTCAATCTTTTTGCTAGCCTCCATTTGTACTAAGTGGAAATACTACTTGTGCATCCAAATTTTTAAACCCAAAGTTGTGCCAAATGAGTCCACCATACCTACCTATATAAGGTATTTCCATGCCATTCTAAGCAAATTTGTATGTGCCATCTCTAAATTTTCAAAATAATTTCCTTTTTGTGTGCTCGTACCGCTCATGAAGCGGTAGGGGGTGGCTAATATTTTCCATGCTAGATGTGTCGGAGTGAATGACCACGGGTAGCCCCATCAGCTCCCTTTGGTATTTCAATACATCGGGGCAGGCTGCGCCCCTCAAACATCAAGGACAAGGGCCGCCTTCTTGAGGCCGGCTGGTCCAAGCAGCCGGTTACCGGGAGGCAGCGGAGTCCACAAGACGGCCATGAAGTGGGCCGACTCCTGGCAGGCGGCCTCCTGGGCTGTCGAGTCCTAGCAGGCGGCCCCTCGCGCCCTCAAAGTCAGCGCCAACATAAACATGATGAGACAGGGCATGGCTACAGTACAGGCCTGCCACCCCCGAATCCAGGGCAGGGCGTGGCCACAGTACTGCGTACCGAGCAGGCATCCTGCGCCCAACACAGGACTGTTGCCATGCCACTCATGACGTCACCCATGGCAGAGGGAGCCATGCTCCCGTGATGGGCGATCAGTACGGCCCGCAGGCGGCGGGCCCTACTTGTCCGTGACAAGCCAGAAGGCGGCGAGCCCAGACCAGTCGGCTCAGTGGGAGGCCGGCTCCCAGCAGGCGGCCCTCCTCCTCCATCGAAGTCCGTGCGCCATTAATCAGATACGACGGGGTATGGCTACAGTGAGTTCCCGCCAGGTGGCGGGACTGTATCCACGCTCCCCCTGACGAGGCCTTCGTCATCAAGGGCAATGCTACAGCATAAAGCCGTCAACGCGGCCCGTGGACGGCGGGACCCACCTGTCGGCTGAGATCGCGGTGGTCGCCGGACCCACCAGGCGGCGGGCCCCGGCGGTCGGCAGAGAAGCTGGCGACCAGTGACGCTGACTGCCGGGCCCCGCATCTGGCCAGATTACCGTTGTACCCCTGGGGGGTAGGGTTATATAAACCCCCTAGGTCACCCCATGCAAGGGGTTGGCTCCTTGGCAGAGGCCTCGTCGTGCACTCACAGCACCACACACATATGCAGAGAGAGAGTGGAGTAGAGCTAGCCTTGCCCTTCTTCCTCCTCCAGCCAGGTAACTCAAGGAGCAAGCTTGTAGCCACCTGTTGAAATAGTGATCATGCGGAGACCCCGCAGAGCAGGACTAGGGGTGTTATCTCCTAGGAGAGCCCCGAACCTGGGTAAGATCCGCAAGCGTACGCGGTCTCGCTCACTCCCGCTTCTAGAGCCCGGCGACGTACTTTTGTCCCCATCCACGATAAGCCATCCCCTGGCATATGTCGCATGATATCCCCGACATTTGGCGCCCACCGTGGGGCTAGGTGCACCGTCGTCCGGAAACACGTTCTGGACGGGAACCCTCTTCCTCCCTGGCGATCACAGCCAGCCCGGCACGCCCGACGGCGTTTGCGCCGACACGCTGCACGGCGTGGAAGTTGTTTGCGCCGCAAGCAACCTCGCTGATCTCATCGGCGGGATCTGCCTCTTCGACGAGCCCGCACTCGACGCGGGCGCAGCTAGCTCCGAGAGCTGCCTCGTCGATCTCCTCGGCAAGCTTCACATCGCCGACGAGCCGGTCTCCGACCCGGAGTCCGTTGGCTCCACCGACCTGCTCATCGACATGGTCATCGACGCCGACGTCGCGCTTCCTGATGCCTTCCCCGGTGACGTCGTGATCTTCGACGATCCACTTCCCGCTGCAGACAGCAGCGCCGGCACCACCACCGTCATTGAGGTGCTGGTCATCAGCCACGACAGAACCTCCGACCAGGCTGGCCGGGACCCGTTGCAGGCGGCAATGCGGGACCTGTCCGCTCCCGTAGCGCCCGGTGCGAGCGGTGAAACGCTGGAGGCATGCCGTATCGCACTTCTCGACAGCGCCAACAAGTTGGCGGCCATGAGACGCCTCACCAAGGCTTACCACTGCGAGATTGACCGTGCCGTTTGCGGCACGCCGGCTGCTGACGAACCCAGCCGCGTGGGCACGGTCCGACAGCGTGGCGCCGCCATCGCCAGCATGTTGGGGGCCGACCGCCTGGTCTACGCCACGCCCATGGAGAACTTGCGCGCCGCCCAGGCAGCGGCAGACGAGCTGGACCGCCTGGAGGGCGATGAGCATCGCTGCATGACGAAGCGCGTCCAGCAGCTCATCGACGCGGCCGCCGCGCAGCAAGAAGCCGGCCGCCACGTGGTGGAACCCGGCCTACAGGCTGGGAACCTTCCCCCTCGCCGGGAGCACGGCGCGACCTCCCGGATGCCGACAGCCGGTGCCCGCGACTGAGGAGACCCAGAGCCGGTTGCTAGCCGCAGCCGCACCCGCATCTCCATTGAGCGCGACCAAGACGGCCGCCCACGAGCCATAGAACGGCGGGACGATCGTCAGCCCCCTCCCCCGCGCAGGGAGAGGCGCGCCTCTCAGCCGCCTGTTGAGCATCCGACTCTCGGGCGCCGGCTGGGCCCCCGCGAAGGAGTCGGAGAGAACGACGCCCGCAACCGGATCGACCGCTTGGCTCGGTCCCTGGCATTGGAAGAAGAAGATGCAATCGGCCCGCCTTGTTTCGGCCCCTGCATTCGCGACGAGCCCTTCCCCAAAGGGTTCTCGCTCCCTCGGGACACTCCTAAGTACAACGGCTCTGTGAAGCCGAAAGATTGGCTGGTCAACTACTCCACTGCCGTCAACATAGCGAATGGCAACAAGCGTGTCGCCGTGAAGTATGTTCCGCTCATGCTCCAGGGCACGGCCCGGACATGGCTGAACAGCCTCAAGCCCTACAGCGTCAACAACTGGCTAGACTTCACCGAAGTTTTCATCCGCAACTTCACCAGCACTTACAAGCGGCCGCCCAAGCCTCGCCAGCTCTCCCTGTGCATCCAAGGCCCGATCGAGTCCACCCGCGAATACTTAACACGGTGGGCCGAGCTGCGCAACTCCTGCGAAGGGGTTCATGAGGTGCAAGCCATTGAATACTTCACTGCCGGGTGCCGAGAGGGCACCCTACTCAAGCACCGGCTCCTCTGCGACGAGCTGGCCACGCTCGACGAGCTGTTGATCATAGCGGACAAGTACGCCACTGCCGACTCCTCCATGAAGTCGGAACTCCGAGTGGATGCGTCAGGAAAGATGCTCCCTCCGGCCCCTCAGACACCGGCAGGTGATTCCAGTCGGCGCCAACAGTCAAACGACAATAAGTGCAAGGCCCTGCAGCCGGCTACCACCAGCCGGCAGGTGGCGACAGTTGAAGACCAGCAGCCAGAAGAGCAGCCCTGCCCCAAACGCCAGAAGGGCGGCAAGCCTGCCTGGTTGCCCACCTTCTCGTTTGAGCAAACCCTCGACGCTCCCTGCAAGTTCCACAGCGGCGCGAAGCCATCCAACCACACCACCCGGAAATGCCACTGGCTCACCCGCATCCCCAGAGGCGAAGGACTGACTCCGCCACCTGCTGGCCCGCCGCCTCCGCCTCCCCAGCAGCCGGCGGTCCGACCAGTCGGCGCGATCCAAGACGAGTTTCTTGAAGAACATGGAGCTTACGTCGTCTTCACCAGCGTGACTGACGACAGGCACAGCCGGCGTCAACAGCGCCGAGAAGTGAATACTGTCGCCTCTGAAGCCCTAGAGTTCATGCACTGGTCGGAGAAGCCGATCAGTTGGAGCCGAGCTGACCACCCGGAGGTGATGCCTTCTCCGGGTTCCTATGCCTTGGTGTTGGATGCCACCTTCGCAACAGAGAGGCGGGCTGCTCGTTTCTCCCGAATTTTGATAGACGGCGGTAGCAGCATCAACATCCTCTACCGCGACACCATGGAGAAGTTGTGCATCAAAGAGAAACAGCTCCAGCCCAGCCGGACTGTCTTCCATGGCATTGTGCCTGGCCTATCCTGCTCACTAGTCGGCAAGATCAAGATAGATGTCCTCTTTGGAGACAAGAGTCACTTCCGCCGAGAGCCAATCTGGTTCGAGGTGGTTGACCTTGAGAGCCCCTACCACGCGTTGCTTGGCCGGCCTGCTCTGGCCAAGTTCATGGCGGTCCCCCACTACGCCTACCTCAAGATGAAGATGCCGGGCACCAAGGGCATTATCATCATAGCCGGCGACTACCAGAAGTCTGCCGCCTGTGCCACTGCCAGCAGCCGGCTGGCCGAGTCCCTTGTGATTGCTGCCGAGAAACGGCTCCTTGACCGGGTTGTGGCCATGGCCGGCGAGCAGCCGGACCTGTCGCCAGATCCCAAGGGGTCAGAAGCTCAGGGCTCTTTTCAACCGGCCAAAGAAACCAAGAAGATACCCTTGGACCCGGAGCACCCGGAGAGGTTCGCTGTCATAGGAGCTTGCCTCGACAGCAAATAGGAAAGCGAGCTCGTCGATTTCCTCCATGAGAATCGGGACATCTTTGCGTGGTCTCCAAAGGACATGCCGGGTGTTCCGACGGATTTCGCCGAGCACAAGCTACATGTCAGAGCAGATGCAAAACCAGTCAGGCAACCCCTCCGCCGCCTGTCGGAGGAGAAGAGAGGAATTGTTGGTGAAGAGATAGCCCGGCTTCTAGCAGCCGGCTTCATTATGGAAGTATTCTTTCCAGAGTGGCTAGCCAACCCAGTCCTTGTACTAAAGAAGAACAACAAATGGCGCATGTGTATTGACTACACCAGCCTCAACAAAGCTTGCCCGAAGGATCCGTTCACCTTGCCTCGGATTGACCAAGTGATAGAATCCACAGCCGGATGCGAGCTGTTGAGTTTCTTGGATGCCTATTCGGGGTACCACCAGATTAAGTTAAGCCCGGCCGACCGCCTGAAGACCACCTTCATCACACCATTCGGAGCCTTCTGCTACCTGACCATGACATTCGGCTTGAGAAATGCCGGTGCCACGTTCCAGCGTTGCATGCAGAAGTGCCTCCTCAAGCAACTCGGCAGAAATGCCCACGTCTATGTAGACGATATTGTGGTGAAGACGGAGAAGCGCGATACCCTCCTGGAAGATCTCAAGGAAACTTTTGATAATCTGCGCCGTTTTCAAATCAAGCTCAACCCAGAGAAGTGTGTCTTTGGAGTACCAGCCGGCCAGCTCCTTGGTTTCCTTGTCTCAGAGCGCGGCATAGAGTGCAACCCTGTCAAGATCAAGGCCATCAAGAGGATGGAGAGGCCCACTCGACTGCGAGACGTTCAGAAGTTCACCGGCTGCTTGGCATCCATCAGCCGCTTCATGAGTCGGCTGGGCGAGAAGGCTCTTCCCCTATACCAGCTGATGAAGAAAACCACTCATTTTGAGTGGAACGACAAGGCGGACGAGGCGTTCCTCCGGCTCAAGAAGATGTTGACCACGCCGCCCGTCCTGGCCGCCCCGGCTGCCAAGGAGCCCATGCTTCTCTACATCGCCGCCACCAGCCGGGTGGTCAGTATAGTTATGGTGGTAGAGCGCCAAGAGGACGGCAAGGCGCTGCCGGTCCAGAGGCCCGTCTACTACTTGAGTGAGGTGCTGTCAGCTTCCAAGCAGAACTACCCCCACTACCAAAAGTTGTGCTATGGCGTGCATTTTGCCGCCAAGAAGCTCAAGCCATACTTTCAAGAGCATCCCATCCCGGTCGTCTGCACCACCCCGCTTGCGGAGATCATAGGCAGCAAAGACGCATCGGGCCGAGTGGCCAAGTGGGCCATCGAGCTGGCCCCCTACACCATCTTCTACCAGCCTCGCGCCGCCATCAAGTCCCAAGCACTGGCCGACTTCCTCGTCGACTGGGCCGAGACCCAGTACCTGCCGCCAGCTCCAGACTCCACTCATTAACGGATGCACTTTGATGGCTCAAAGATGCGCACCGGTTTGGGAGCCGGCGTCGTCCTCACCTCTCCCAAAGGCGACAAGCTCAGATACATGCTACAAATCCACTTCGCCGCCTCCAACAATGTGGCCGAGTACGAGGCGCTAGTACACGGACTCCGGCTGGCCAAGGAGATTGGCATCCGCCGGATTCTGTGCTACGGCGATTCGGACTTGGTGGTCCAACAGTCGTCCGGCGACTGGGACGCCAAGGATGCAAATATGGCGAGCTACCGCTTCCTCGTCCAGCAGATCAGCGGATATTTTGATGGGTGCGAGTTACTTCACGTGCCACGGGCCGACAACGAGCAAGCAGACGCCCTGGCACGGATCGGCTCCACCAGGCAAGCCATACCAGCCGGCGTGTCCCTGCAGTGCCTCCGCAAGCCGTCTATCAAGCCTTCCCCGGAATCAGAATCCATCTTCGTGCCGGTTGCTCCCGAAGCAGTCGGACCCGGCCCGGGGGCTGCAGCAGCCGGCCCGGGGACTTCGGCAAGCGGCACGGGGACTGCAGCAGTCGCACCCGGCCCGGGGACTTCGCAACCCGGCCCGGGGGCTGCGGCAGCCGGCCCGTTGACTTCGGCAAGCGGCTCGGGGACTGCGGCAGTCGCACCCGGCCCGGGGACTCTACAACCCGGCCCGGGGGCTGCAGCAGCCGGCCCGGGGACTTCGGCAAGCGGCACAAGGACTGCAGCAGTCGCACCCGGCCCGGGGGCTGCAGCAGCCGGCCCGGGGACTTCGGCAAGCAGCTCGGGGACTGCGGCAGTCGCACCCGGCCCGGGGACTCTACAACCCGGCCCAGGGGCTGCAGCGGCCGTCCCAGGGACTTCAACAACACAGCAAGACGCGGCCGACTCCACCCCACCACCTCCAGACCCAACCGCCCTAGTTTCAGTAACCGTAATGACAGTGGATGAAGTCAAAGCACCATCATGGGCGCAGCCCATCCTCAACTTTCTGGTAAGCGGAGAGCTGCCAGTTGATGAGATCTCGGCCCGGTAGGTGCAACGCCGGGCAGGAGCCTACACGATAGTAAACAGAGAGCTTGTCAGGCGCAGCGTGACCGACGTTTTCCAACGCTGCGTCGAACCAGAGAAGGGCAAGGCAATCCTCAGAGACATACACCAAGGCGAGTGCGGCCACCACGCGGCCTCCAGATCCCTTGTCGCCAAAGCTTTCCGCCATGGTTTTTTCTGGCCGACTGCTTTAGAGGACGCCAAGGATCTGGTCAAGAAATGCAAGGGGTGCCAAAAATTCAGCTCCAAGCAACATCTGCCGGCTTCTACACTCAAGACCATCCCCCTTACCTGGCCCTTTGCCGTCTGGGGGCTGGACATGGTGGGCCCATTCAAGACAGCACGCGGTGGCATGACCCATCTGCTGGTCGCCGTGGACAAATTCACCAAGTGGATTGAAGCAAAACCAATCAAGAAACTAAATGGTCCGACTGCTGTGACCTTCATCGCGGATCTCACCGTCCCGTATGGTGTACCACACAGCATCATCACCGACAATGGCACTAACTTTGCCAAAGGTGCCTTGGCCCGTTTCTGCTCGACGCAGGGCATCCGACTGGACTTAGCGTCCGTTGCCCATCCGCAGTCAAACGGCCAGGTAGAACGAGCAAACGGCCTCATCTTATCCGGCATCAAACCCCGACTGGTCGAGCCACTGGAGCGCTCGGCCGGCTGCTGGATCGACGAGCTGCCAGCCGTCCTCTGGAGTCTCCGCACCACTCCGAACAGATCAACCGGTTTCACTCCCTTCTTCCTCGTATACGGGGCCGAGGCCTTCATCCCAACTGACATCGAGTTCGACTCGCCTCGCGTCACCATGTACACGGAGGCGGAGGCGAAGGAAGCACGAGAAGACGGCATCGATCTGCTGGAAGAAGGCCGGCTGTTAGCACTCAGCCGGTCCGCCATCTACCAGCAGAGCCTGCGCCGCTACTACAGTCGGAAGGTCAAGCCACGATCCTTCCAAGAGGGAGACCTTGTGCTCCGGCTGACCCAGCGAACAGCCGGCCAGCACAAGCTCTCGGCCCCTTGGGAAGGCCCCTTCATCATTAGCAGAGCCTTGGGCAACGACTCCTATTACCTCATCGACGCGCAGAAGCCCAGGGCGCGTAAAAGGGACGATTCCGGCAAGGAAGCAGAGCGCCCGTGGAACGCAAATCTTCTCCGAAGATTTTACAGTTAAATACAGTATGTACCACGCTACCTTTTGTACTAAGGGCAAAGGCACCGAGTCCCTCGAGGAGCACTCGGGGGCTACCTTTCTTATCTGTATGATAAGTTTCATGCCTGTGAGTATGTTATTTCATTCCTCCACCCGGCACTGGGTCCGACCAGTCGGCCCGGGGGCTTGCCGCCTTGTACTATGTTGGCTCTACCTGCAGTCGGACAAGTAGTGTGCCGGCATCTAAGCCCACCCTTGCCATAAGCCGCAGCTCGCAGAGCGACTATCTGGCAGGCAAGAGTCAAAGGCAAGAAATGGTGCTCACATGAAAAATGGCTAAGGACGAAAGCACCCACATAGGCCAAGTCGGCTCCTCGCCTAGCCGTCCGGTTGCTGAGCAGCCGGCCGGCCGGCTTCTCACTTAAATTGCTACGTTCTAAGCGGCCAAAGTACTTGTCTTCCCAAAATGGCCAAGTACTTGACCCGGCCAGCAGACCGAAGAATGGCTGTCTGGCCGGCAAGGCGGCAGCCAAGGGAAAGCGGCAAAGGAAAAAGCCAAAAGAACAGAAAGCAAGACAAGTCAGAGCTCGGCGAAGCACATCTTGTGCGAGAATTAAATCACATAGCAAGAGGCCCTCGGCCAGCATTTAACAAAGTTTGAATACACCCAGCGGGTGGAACTGCGTGAATTTAACAAAGTTTGTTCTAAAGATTACCAAAGCAGGAAAAGATAAGATAAGTTGGCAGCCTAGGCCAAATGAGCAACAGGCTGGTCCGGCAGGTTGGTGGAGTCGGTGGCGCCAGCTGGTGGAGTGGCCGTCTGGCGAGTCTCAGCTTGGTCGCCTTCAGCAGCAGTCGGTGCACTCGCACGCGGCTCGTTGCTCGAGGCCCGATCAAGCTGAGGTTGGGCGTCCACTCCACCCTCCGGTGCGTCGCCTTCACCATCCTCATCTTCCTCGTCCTCGCCTTCATCGCTCAAGGCGATTTCTTTCGCCGAGTCCTCGCCGTCATCCGGGTTCAGCCCGAACCAGTCCATTGGCACCTCGGCCCCCCCTCGTCCAGCTCGGGGAAGAAGACACCGGTGTCGGTATACTCGGCGATCGCCACCGCACGATGGGTGAGCGCAGGCCCCGCTGCCACCAACTCTTCCATGGCCTCCTGCCAGAACGTGACCAGCTGGGCTAGGTCCAGCCCAGGATACCACGCCTTGACGAACTCCAAGGCTCTTCGGGCGCCAGCCCGAGCGGAGGAGCCCCTCCAAGCCTCGAAGCGGCCGATTGCCGCCTCCAACCAGTCGGCGGTCCGACTGGGGGTGCGTGGAGCTTGGCCGCCTGGCCAGAGGGTGGAAACCAGCTGAGACTCGGCACGCTGAAGGTGGCGGAGCAGACGGTGAATCGGCTATAAACGCGTCCTGACGGCCAGGAGCTGCTCGTTCATGTTCCGAGGCGCGTCGGGCGGGATCTCCACTCCTTCCCTCCTACGCCAGTCGCGCCGCGCCTCGATGGCCTGGCTGACGGTGACGGCGTGGCCAGGAAAGAAGTCTACGCAAAAGAAAAACAAAGATCAGAAGCCGACTCCCGATGCAGTCGGCAGCTATTCCAAAGAAAGAAGCTTACCGTCGATCATGTCCTCAATCTCGCCGTAGCCAGCGGCGAGGATCGCCTCCTTCTAGGCCCACTTTGAGCATTCGACCTCAAACTCGACCTGAAGGGCGCCTTCCACCTCCTTGAGCTTCTAGAGCTCCGCCTTGTGCTGGTCCGCCTGGTCCGCCCACTTCTTGGCTAGATGGTCGCGCTCCAGGGCCGCCTTTGTAGGAGATATGCCCTAGAGGCAATAATAAATGTTATTGATTATCTCCCTATTCATAATTAGGTTTATGTTCCATGCTATAACTGCTATGGTTCTCGAGTCTACAATAACCACGAGGCTCGGAGGAAGACTCATATGCACGTGTGGAATAATAAACGGTAAAATGTATTCCTAGTCTAGCCTCTAAGACTAGCTCAAGTGTTGCATGATGGTCATGTTTTCCTGATCATGGGCATGTCTATGCCAGCAACATTTGAGGGCACAATGTTAGAAGAACATTTGTGTTGAATCGACCCGAATTGATGTTATGCTATGAGTTACATTCGTCACAAGTTAATGGTTAATAACACAGAGATGGTTAATGTTTGCATGATTCCTTAGACCATGAGAGTATCGAGTTTCTTCATGCTTGCTTCATGAACTTTGGGGTTTGTTAAACGTCATCCGTAAATGGGAGGCTATTACGGCGGCTTACGGGTTCATGGAAAAGTATGTCAAGTAACTTGATAGCTCAAGATTGGGATTTGCTCCTCCGACGATGGAGAGATATCTCTGGGCCCTCTCGGTGTTACGGTATCCATCATTGTCTGGCCAGACACTTTGTGATTTGATCACGGGGATGCTGGAACACGGAACGAGAAAAGAGAACAATACCGGTAACGAGGTAACTGGCATAGTGGACAAGTTGTTGACCCACAGGGATGCCAACATGTCTCACCTCGGGTATTTGTAACATATCGCGAAGCAACAGGAATAGCACACGACAACTGGAGGTTCACTCGAATATTCATTCGTGTGGGTATAGGGGTCAATATGGGTGTCCACGGCTCCGATGTTGATCATTGATCGGAAGGGGTTCCGTGTCATGTCTATACTTCACCGAACCTATAGGGTCACACGCTTAAGGGTCATCTATCTGCTGAATACTAGACAGGGAGTCTGAGAGAAAATCACCGAAAAAGTTTCGGACAGCGGAAAAGTTCCGCAGAGAGAGGTCACCGGATGAGTTCCGGTGAAACTGCAAAGTTGTTTCAGAGGATACCATAAAGTCAAATTGGTTTCGGCACATGCCCGATAATTCTTGGAGGGTGCCAGAATCATTCTGGAAACTTTTGGGAATTTTCTGGAAGAAAAACCAGAAATGTTTCGGAGCTGTCGGAACCACTTCAGATGCTTTTCACAGATGAAAATCACTAATCTGGAATTGTTCCAGAATGCGTTGAAAATTATTTTAGTGGGTATTGGAAATATTCTAAGCCCACATAAATATTTTCAGTTCGAACGGACGCTGAAAATGTCGTCGTGAATAGTGAAAGTGCTTTTTGGGTGGCTTCTTGGAGAAGCCACCTTGAGGGTCCTTTGGTATTTTTCCCCTTGGCTTCTTAGAGAAGCCACCCTTGGGCTTGGCCTATAAATAGGGGTGGAGGGGGCTGCCTAAAGACTCATCCATTCTCACATACATGCCATTGCAATGATCTGGCTTCTCTCTCCCTCCCACGAAAAGAGTTTCGTAGAGCCGAAAGGCTGTTTGGGTTCCGGTGGGAACTAGTTCTGGACGGCGAAGCCCTGCCGGATAGATGACACCGTATGTGTGCAACTCTGTAGAGAGGTCGTAGTTTCGATCTTAGTGCCCGAGGGGCTGTTTGTGAGTGCCTCCCGAAGGGCTGTCCAAGTGACGGTCCGAGTTCTGTGAGTCCTCCCGAAGGGCTGTCCGAATGACAGTCCGAGTTTTGAAGGTCCTCCCGAAGGGCTGTCCGCGACACCCTTCCGGGGGACTGTTCGACCGCCTCCCGGAGGGCTGTCCGAGGGGCAGATGAGGGAGTACATCCTCGCGGTTGGGAGGTTGTAAATCCTAGCTGCGGGGATCTGCACCGCCGATCGTCATCGACTCTACTTCCGTTGCGCTACGAGTCGGTAACGAAAATGATCAAACCTTGTATGCAGTCTCCATAGTGGTCCTGGGCTGGTGCGTAGGTCGGAAAATTTTTGTTTTCTGCTGCGTTACCCTACAGTGGCATCATGAGCCGTGCTATGCGTAGATGCAGGTTGCGATCTAGAATACATGGAGATGTATGGGTGTTGCACAATATAATTAGGTAGTAGATGAGTTCTATTACTGAAAATTATTTGTGCGGGTAGCAGATGAAATCTGTTACCCGATGTTCTTGTTGCTTCCCTAGAATTTGCATATTTCTGATCTTGATAACAGTATGGTGGAGTTTCAATGTTCTGGCAATCCGCGATCCTGATTGATCAAAGAAGTGCTAACAGTTCATTGAATTCCACCGTAGTTAAAAAGAAAGATGAAATTTCGCAGACGAAAGGGCAATGCAGATATGATCTGCACGGGGGTCATGCGTATGACGAAGTTTAGTATGGGGCTCGAGATTTTATTATCTCGGTTTTCATACACCCTGGAAAGTTAATCTAGCGACTTGAATTATCATACTTGATGATGGACGTTGGTAGCTTCGGTTTGTTTCGAAACCTTAGAAGCCACGAAAAATAAGTTTTTGCATGAACCAATTAGAGGCGTCTAACTTGGTTTTGCAGGAGGGTTTGCATGTGCATGTGATGTGGTATAGCAGTGCTCATAATAATTTGATTATGTATGAGATGACTATATAATGTAAATTTATTAACATGACCTGCGTGTCATGATTCGGCATGATGGCTGGAGCCATATGATTGCACTTTAATGACCTGCGTGTCAACCTTGTTGTAATGCATTATTTTATTAGCTATAGAGATAGCAATATTATCTGGTGCATCGACAAGGTGGTGGCAATCTTCGCGAAGGTGAACACCGACGTGAATGCCGGAGACGAAGAAATGATAGACTTCTCCGTCAGAAAGGGCTATACCATATCATGCTATTATGAATTGCCTGAGATGTTTATCCCTTATGATGCACCCTTCTTGATTGCGTGGTAGTCGCTTTTATTAGGGTGATCTCTAACAAAATTATCAAGTAGTTAGTGTTCTCCCAAGTGTAGCACCGTCTACAACACGTATCTTTTCGGGGTGCGCCATGTACACATGAGCACGAACGATTAGAGAGGTGTAAGGAGGGTGAAGGTCAGACCTCACTGCGTGATCACTTGGCTGTCTTGACGTTCAGGCAGGACAGTCCTGAGCTCGGAACACACGCATCGAAAGATGGACAAGAGTCGCATAGAGATGTGATTGGCAAGTTGGCCTACCGATTGAAATTCACGTCATCAGTGATGAACCCGTCAATGGCGTTGAATTGATATGCGGATCTTGAATCACTCACAATCAATTATGAGAGATATTGATTAGAGTGGGAGCGCACTGTTGAATTAACTTGTTTAATTATCAGTGCAGTTAATTATGAACACTTTCTAAGTTTGGTTTGCTTAATAGTTGTAGAATTATGGCTCGCATTTCCACCTTCCCTATTTAAAATTGAATAGCTGTTAAATATCTGGTTAAAACTTTACGGTTGGTAACGTAATGTGAGGATTGTCCTCAAGAGTGACGAGAAGGACTTTGTCCTATCGCATACTTTCGGTATTCTCTCGCTTATGCTATGGATCATGTGACTCTCGTCCTTCGATCCAAAAGCTAGAATTCCGTTTCAGTCAAGTGCAATATGTTTGCTTCCATGAGACCCGAACTTCGAAAGTTTGGATAGTTATGTGATATTCATGGAATCTGAAAATCATTTTTCAGAGACAGACAAAGGCTAAAAGATATGAGATATCCAAAGCAATGTTTGTTTGCAAACTATTAGTAAAGAAGTTTACTATGCATTAGACTGATAAGAGAGGGATCCAGAAGAACACCTGTCATATGATGAAAGGTGAATGAAACAACAACTTAAACAGAAAGGAAGTGTCCGAAGGGTGTTAGTGTGATAACACACCTAGGAAGTCTGGGGCTAACGCCACTTTTAAGTTGAGTGCTTCTTCTGAGAGTAGGAGAAATACTGAAAGTTAAACTGTTAGAAGTATAAAGGCAAAAGAAAGAAGACTGGAATATCCAGCTCATGTATGAATGTCATACAAGTTTTTGATGTATAGAAGGCTGGTCAAAGATATAGTTCTTGGGAATTATGATTAAATTGTTAATCACTGATTCTTGGGTATTGTGAGTTAATCAAAAAGATACCCGCTCGATTGCATTCTGTTGCAACTCGATGTAAGAACTACTATGGCCTGAAAGACTAGCCAGGAATGAGGTTTAGGTATACACAGGGAACATAGTAAATGTTACTATACCTTCCATCGATGTATTACCGTCTGTATTTATTTTCATAATTCATTTAGAGTTTTACAAACTCTAGCCCATTGCATAAGGTATCTTGCAAGAAGGTTGTTCATAAGAGAACTTTTGATGTTCGGTGTTATGAATAACATAAGGGCCGTACTTTCATTATGAATGAGATGTATGTTATGAATGTTGATAATAATATATTACCTCTGGGTTTACTTTCATAATTCATTTTAGAGTTTCATACACTCTAGCCCATTGCGCAATGTTTGATGCAAGAGGGTTGTTCATAAAAACAACAATTGTTGTTCAATATTATGAATAACATGAAGGGTCATACTTCCATCAAAGATGGGATGTATGTTATGAGTATTGATAGTAATATGATACATCCATTACACTGACGCTAAAAGT